>CAJQZJ010010085.1:1872641-2236631 GCA_907164525.1 Lophiomys imhausi | reverse complement strand
CATCTGATCTTGCCTCTTGGTCAAAGCCAGGTAAGTCAGGTAAATGCTTGATCATAATTGGGCTGGTCCACATTTGGACTGAATAGACTGGATCATTTCCCATGAAAAATTTTAAGTTCCAGGAACTCAGTGGGGTTGCGGTTGACTAATGATTTATTTTTTTAGAGAGCAAGAAAACCTATGAACTCTTTTGCTGAGGTGACAGCATATCAATTTATACTTTCTGGAGTTCTAGACAATCATCATTTCTCCTGAGTATTATTAGATAACTTTTACACTCTACTTCTTTTTTTTTTTTTTTTTTTTGACTGTCTCATTCTTTATTTGTGTAAGTTTCGGATGTGAGCTTGAGCTCGAGTCTTCCCTTACCCTATAAGATTTTATTCTTCATTGACACATTCCATTGAGAATAAGTTTAAATTTTTTATTGAAAATAGTATATAAAAAATCTTAGAAACTGAAAAGACAAAAGATCATGAAGAAAGTACTCCCACTACCCATAGGTTATCCCACATATGACTTTGAAATTAATAACATTGATATCCAAGAAAATTGCTATATTTATTACATTATAAGCATTTAAAATGGCAACATCCCATAAAAGCAATACACACAGTATATTTAATATCTTATTACATATAACAGTTTGGATATTTTCCTGTGTGCTCTTATTAGGGAATAATACTGATATCTTAAGTTTGAAGAGATAAAGGAGGAAAAATAGATGAATGTAAAGGGGCCATAAACTAAAAGACCCTCCATGAAGCTAGCTACTGACATTAATTTTTTTTATTTCTTCAAGTTACATCTCAATCGCAATCCCCTTCCTACTCCCCCCTCCAGCCCATCCACCCACCCTCTTTTGCCTCAACTTACCCATCCCCTTCCTTTTTTTTAAGTTTAAGGTATATTTTTTCCCCAAACAGCTCCCCCTTTCAGTCCAACAAATGACTCTTTTTCTTATAATAATAAATACAATACAAAACAACAGAGGTAATTAGGCAACAATTATGAGAGTTATATGGCTTAGCATACATTCCCAATGTCCAGTCCATATGTATTTGGCACCTGACTTTAATATTCTGCTATCTAACCATCTCCATGAGTTTAAAGTTCTATATCTAACTAAGTTTTCATACTAACTTGCATCACAATTTTAAAAACATCTTCTTAGATCTAGAACACTCTCTTGATTCCTAAACAACTCAAAATTTAATTATGAGACTCTGGCTATCTATTCCTCAACCACCTCAGAGACCTGAGAGGGATAAATATATCTGATTATATAGGAAGTTCAGGGTCTGCAGCTTCCAAAACTAAGAAATGACATACCAGTGGCTGCCTGAACAGTTCCCATTTTTTCTCCATACATTACAGCATCGATCTTCAGTCCTTTGGCCCTGTTTCTCTGACAGATATTGATTGTAGAGCAGGAATTATGAAGGACTTTCCTACCCTGTCTTGGCAGAGCTAGGCTGTCAACTTACCTGCTTCCATGTTTTGTCCTATTTGGACAACATTCTGTCTACAGGTGGAGCAAGGGGTTTTTCCTGCCAAGAGATAGGCATGTCACTAATTCAATCATCTCCCACTGGAGATTCTTCGATGCTCATCTTCTACTTGGAGTAGAATAGGGGGTTGCTGTCAGGAGTTGACATGTCTCGATATCAAAAAAAATCTAAAGTTAAGAGAACATCTTTAAATGCCATATTCTGCAGATCTCTTGAGGTTTTTGAAGAGGCCCTATATATCTCTTATATTAGGATGAGCAAATGTTGCTTGCCTCTTAGCAACTTGATTTCTGATTAGCTTAGAAAATCACTATAATAGATTGTCATAGTATCTAACAAAATGACAGGCTTGCATGATTATTAGTTTGTATTTCTTAATTATCCTAAACAGTTTATGGCAATTAGTAGCAAAAGGCCAAAACTTCACATTTCATTTTTTTCGTTACCCCGTGACCCTTCCATCCCACTTCTCTGGAGT
The DNA here is from genome assembly GCA_907164525.1 of Lophiomys imhausi. Lineage (NCBI taxonomy): Eukaryota > Metazoa > Chordata > Mammalia > Rodentia > Muridae > Lophiomys > Lophiomys imhausi. The sequence continues at coordinate 2,234,642 of CAJQZJ010010085.1, read as the reverse complement.
GGAGTGTCCCTATATAACAGTCCCTCACCCCAGTTCAGAGTTCATATGAGGGGCAAGAGCCTCCTCATACCTTGGGGGTCTACGAGGCAGTACCACCAGTGAAAAGTGTCTCATTGCCAGGGAGAGAGAACTAAAAAACAAACAAACAAATAAGCAGACAAACAGATAAAAAAGAATACAAAATAAAAACTCTATGTCCATGTTCCTTTTGGTGTGTTGGCTGTAGTATCAATATCCTCTACTATCTAGCTAAAATCCTACTATAAGTGAATAGATGCCATATACACCCTTCTGAGTCTGGTTTAGCTCACTCAGTATGAGCTTTTCTAGTTCCATCCATTTGGCTGCAATTTGCATAATTTCATTGTTCCAGATAGCTGAAAAATATTCCATTGTGTAGATGTACCACAGTTTTTTAACCCATTCTTCAGTTGAAGGACATCTGGGTTGTTTCCAGTTTCTAGCTATTATAAATAAGACTGCTATGAACATAGATGAGGAAACTGCCTTATGATTCCATGAGGAGTCATTTGGGTGTATACCCAGAAGTGGTACGGCTGGATCCTGAGGCAGAGCTATTCCAAGTTTTCTAAGTTATCGCCATACTGACCTCCATAGAAGTTGCAAGAGCCTGCACTCCCACCAAAAATGGAGGAGTGTTCCCCTTCCTCCACCTTAGCCATTCTGACAGGTGTGAGATGGAATCTCAGAGTTGTCTTGAGTTGCATTTCTCTGATGATTAAGGATGTTGAGCATTTCTTCAAGTGTCTCTCAGCCATTAGGGATTCCTCCTTTGCGAATTCTCTATTTAGCTCTGTCCTCCATTTTTTGATTGGATTATTTGGTTTCTTGGCATTTAATTTCTTGAGTTCTTTGTAGATTTTGGATATTAGCCTTCTGTCAGATGTGGGGTTGGTGAAGATTTTCTCCCAGTCTGTAGGCTGCCATTTTGTTCGAATGACAGTGTCTTTTGCCTTACAGAAGCTTTCAGTTTCATGAGGTCCCAATTATTGATTGTTGATCTCAGGTCCTGAGCTGTTGGTGTTCTGTTCAGGAAGTTGTCACCTGTGCCAATGAGTTCGAGGGTTTTCCCACTTTTTCTTCTAGTAGATTTAGTGTGACCGGCCTTATGTTAAGATCTTTGATTCACTTGGACTTAAGTTTTGTATAAGGCGAAAAGTATGGGTCTAATTTCATTCTTTTACAAGTGGACATCCATTTGGACCGGGACCATTTGTTGAAGATGCTGTCCTTCTTCCATTGTGCCGTTTTGGCTTCTTTGTCAAAAATTAGGTGGCCATAAGTGTGTGTGTCTATTTCTGGGTCTTCAATTCGATTCCACTGATCTACTGATCTGCTTCTATACCAATAGCATGCTGTTTTTACTACTATTGCTCTGTAGTATGGCTTGAAATCTGGGATGGTGATACCTCCAGATGTTTGTTTTTTTGTTTGTTTGTTTTTTGTTTTTTTTTTATTGTATAGGACTGATTTAGCTCTTCTGAGCTTTTTGTTGTTCCATATGAAATTGAGAATAGCTCTTTCCAAGTCTATAAAGAATTGTGTTGGTATTTTGATAGGAATTGCATTGAATCTATATATTGCTTTTGGCAGGATGGCCATTTTTATTATGTTGATCCTACCTATCCATGAGCATGGGAGATCTTTCCATCTTCTAAAGGCCTCTTCCATTTCTTTCTTCAAAGGCTTGAAGTTCTTGTTGTACAGGTCCTTTACTTGCTTGGTTAGAGTTACCCCCAGCTATTTTATATTGTTTTTGTCTATTGTGAAGGGGATTGTTTCCCTGATTTCTTTATCAACCCATTGATTTGTTGTATAAAGAAGGGCTTCTGATTTTTTTGAATTAGTTTTGTATCCAACCACCTTGCTGAATGTGTTTATCAGCTGTAAGAGTTCTCTGGTGGATTTTTTGGGGTCACTTATCTATACACTCATATTGTCTGCAAATAGGGATAATTTGACTTCTTCGTTTCCACTATTTATTCCCTTATCTACTTTAGTTGTCTTATTGCTTTGGCGAGAATTTCAGGTACTATGTTGAAGAGATATGGTGAAAGTGGACATCCTTGTCTTGTGCCTAAGTTTAGAGGAAATGCTTCAGGTTTCTCTCCTTTTAATTTGATGTTTGCTGTGTATTGCCATTATTATTTCTAGGCATCGTCCTTGGATGCCCGTTCTCTCCAGAACTTTTAGCATGAAGGGGTGTTGGATTTTGTCAAATGCTTTTTCTGTATCTAGTGAGATTATCATGTGGGTGTTTTTTTCTTTCACCTTGTTTATATGGTGATTTACATTGATAGATTTTCATAAGTTGAACTATTACTGCATTCTTGAGATGAAGCCTAATTGATCATGGTGTATGATACTTTGGATGTGTTATAGGATTCAGTTTGCTAGTATTTTATTAAGTATTTTTGCATCTATGTTCATGAGGGAGATTGGTCTGAAGTTCTCTTTCTTTGTTGGGTCTTTGTGTGGTTTAGGAATCAGGATGACTGTGGCCTCATAGAATGAGTTTGGCAATGTTCTTTCAGATTCTACTTGGTGAAAGAGTTTGAAGAGTATTGGTGTTAGCTCTTCTTTGAAGGTCTGCTAGAATTCCTTGGTAAGGCCATCTTGCCCTGGGCTTTTTTTTGGTTGGTAGATTTTTAATGACTGTTTCTATTTCCTTAGGGGTTATAGGGCTGTTTAATCTGTTAATCTGATCTTGATTTAGCTTCAGTAGGTGGAATCTATCAAGAAAATTGTCCATTTCACTTAAGTTTTCAAATTTGGTGGAGTATAGATTTTTAAAGTAGGATCCACATGTTCTTTGGATTTCCTCCATGTCTATTGTTATTTCTCCCTTTTCATTTCTGATTATGTTGATTTGGGTTTTTTTCCCTCTGCCTTTTAGTTAATTTGGCTAAGGGTCTGTCTATTTTGTTGATTTTCTCAAAGAACCAACTCTTGGTTTCATTGTATAGTTCTTTTTGTTTCTAAGTTGTTTATTTCAGCCCTAAATTTGATGATCTCCTGCCTTCTGCTCCTCTTGGGAGTGTTTGCTTCTTCTTTTTCCCAATTCACCCAGTTTAGCTGTTAATTCACTAATATGAGCTGTCACAATTTTGTTTTTGAAGGCACTTAGTGCTACGAATTTTCCTCGTAGCACAGCTTTCATTGTTTCCCATAGGTTTGGATTTTAAGAAGTCTTTGATTTCCTTCTTTATTTATTCCCTGACCTAGTAGTCATCTAGTAAAGAGTTGTTCAATTTCTATGTGCATGTAGGCTTTCTGTTGATGCTTTTGCTGTTGAAGTCCAGGTTTATTCCATGGTGGTCTGATAAGATACAAGGGGTTATTTCAATTTTCTTGTATCTGTTGAGGCTATCTTTGTGTCCAACTATATGGTCGATATTGGAGAAGGTTCCGTGAGGTGCTGAAAAGAAGGTGTATTCTTTTGTGTTTGGGTGAAACGTTCTGTAGATATCTGTTAGGTCCATTTGGTTCATGATCTCTGTTAGATTCATTATTTCTCTGTTTGGCTTCTGTCTTGAAGATCTGTCCATTGTTGTGAGTGAGGTGTTGAAGTGTCCCACTACTAAACTGTTGGGATCGATGTGTGATTTAAGTTTTAGAAGCGTTTCTTTTACAAATGTAGGTGCCTTTATATTTGGGGCATAGATGTTCAATATTGAGATGTCCTCTTGGTGAATAGTTCCTTTAACGAGTATGTAATGCCCTTCTTTCTTTTTTTATTAACTTCAATTGGAAGTCTATTTTTTTTTTATATTAGGATGACTACTACAGCTTGCGTCCTGGTTCCATTTGCTTGGAAAACTTTTTCCCAGCACTTTACTCTGAGATAGTGTCTGTCTTCAATAGTGAGCTGTGTTTCTTGTATGCAGCAAAAAGATAGGTCTTGTTTACGGATCCGGTCTGTACGTCTCTGTCTTTTTATTGGCGAGTTGAGTCCGTTGATGTTGATAGTTATTAGTGACTAAGGGTTGTTATTTCCCATTATTTTGGTATAGCTGATTGTCTTGTGCTATTTTGTTTTTTGTTTAGTTGATGTGGAGATTTCTATTTCCTCTATTTTCTTGGGTGTAGTTATCTTCTCTGGGTTAGAATTTTCTTTCTAGGATCTTCTGTAGGGCTGGGTTTGTGGGTAGATATTGTTTAAATTTGATTTTGTCATGTAATATCTTGTTTTCTCCATCTATGTTGATAGAGAGTTTTGCTGGGTATAGCAGCCTGGCTGGGCACTGTTCTCTCAGGGCTTGTAGGACATCTTTCCAGGCCCTCCTAGCTTTTAAAGTTTCTGAGGAGAAGTTAGTTGTAATTCTAATTTTGATGGGTCTGCCATTGTATGTGACTTGGCCTTTTTCTCTTACAGCTTTTAATACTCTTTCTTTGTTCTCTACATTTGGAGTTTTGATTATTATGTGTCGAGAGGAGTTTCTTTTCTGATCTAATCTGTTTGGTGTTCCGTATGCCTCTTGGATTTTTATTGGCATCTCTTTCTTTAGGTTTGGGAAGTTTTCTTCTATGATTTTGTTGAAGATATTTCCTGGACCTTGGATTCAGGAGTCTTCTCTTTCCTCTATGCCTATAATTCTTAGGTTCTGTCTTTTCATTGAGTCCTTGATTTCTTGGATGTTGTGGGTGAGAGATTTTTTTTAGATTTCTCATTTTCTTTGGATGTTTTACTGATTTCTTCCATCGAATCTTCCATGCCTGAGATCCTGTCTTCCATCCCTTGAATCCTATTTTTGGTACTCATATCCATAGTTCCTGTTCTCTTCCCTTGACTTTCCATTTCTACTTTTAACTCTGACTGTGTTTTCTTTATTGTTTCCATTTCCATTTTCATGTCTCGAATGGTTTTATTCCTTTTTTACATTTTTTGCTCCAATTTGCTTGTCTTTGCCTGGAAGTCTTCCATTGCCCTGTCTTTTTTCCTGTCCAAGTTGAGCCACCTTGTTTTGGAGTTCTCTAATGGTATTATCCATTGCTTTCATTTGTGAAATTGTGGCTTCTTTGAATTCCTTCATAGTTTTAAGTTCTTCTTGAAGGGACTCTATCACTTTCCATAATGTAGAATTGTTATCGTTTTCATGTGTTTCAGCTGTGGTGATATGGTCTGGGTTGGCTGAAATAGCCTTGCTTTCTTTTGTTGGAGTCATTCCGCCTTGATTCCTGTTTTGGGGGCCTTTGGCCATTTGGTAGTTCTTAGCTGTCTGCTCCTGTTGTCTTCTGGGCTTGGATCCAAAGGGGCGCTTTGGTGTATCAGTCCAATTGCCTGATTCCACTCCTGTAAGGTTTGTTTTTCTGCCCCGCCTCTCGGGTGGAGACTTCACTTATCCAGGGGGTGGAGCTGTATGCACTTAAGGTTTGGTTCCCTGCTGGAAGTGCCTGTAGTAGCAAAAAAGTCCCATAATAATAGTAATGACCTCACAGTTTGCCCAGGGTTGGATCCTGTGGTGGGTAAATCTGCCCTCACCCCTTGTAGCCTTGCCACTCCCACAGCCCTGCTTATGCAGCCGGCTCTGGAAACTGGCAAGTGGGGTCACCGAATCTGCACCCAGATGGGTACTCTGCAGCCGAGCCACACACATTTCCACGTGTCCGCAACCCTTTGCCAGATAGCCGGATCATCTGTGCGGGATCTGGGGGGGGGGGGGGGCAGCAGGCTGGAGAGTATCCCTATGTGGGGTCCGAATCTGCCTGCTGGGCATTAGAGTGGATCTTACCCAGTGTCACTCCTGGTGGGGGTTCCTGATTCCCTGATTCAGGGGCTTCCAAGTCCGAGAGTGGGAGGGAGCATCCTGCCCAGGGACTTTTAATGGTCCCTGGGTAGTTGGGTGAGACCCAGGGGATGTCGAGTCTCTCAGATTTTTTTTTACAGCGTCTTATAACATTCACGGTTTTATGTCTGTTTTCCCCAAGATTAAAATGTGTCCGCGCGAGCCGCCGCCATCTTATATCGTCTGCACTCTACTTCTATTTGTACTATTATTAGTGCACTTAGGAATCTTTAATATGGTGAATTTCATTTCAGTTATGATAAATATTTTAGAAAAACTTCAAACACCTCTTTCAACAAATAACTACTTACACCAATAGCAGCAAAATGATAGAATTTAAAAATAACTTGTGTTTTAATTTTTGAGAAATAAAAATTTTGATCTTCACATTTGAAAGAGGAAACAATAAGGATATCAAATAAGTTAATTTCCCAAGTGTACTTAGGTAGTTGATCCAACCAATGTCTATGGAAAGGCAATGCTATTTTAGGTACTGTTTTAAAAGCTAGTCTTCCTAAAGCAAATCTAGAACGCAAGAGTTTTTGGCTACAATTTACATTTCAAATATTTTTGCTGACTTGGATCCTCAAACAGAAATGGTACTGCTCAGTGGAGAGTTACCTATATTTATGCAATCAATAAACTTTTTCTTAGTTGGTACACCAGTGTTCAAGAAAACACTCCCAGATGCCTTTATTTTTACATCACAGCCATGAGATAAAACTCTAAATTATTTTAATTTGGGGACAGAATTGCTCAGGAGCTAAAATTTCTAGGCCAGGTGTTGCAAACTAATTTTGCTTACACTGACTCAACATGCTAAGAGTAAAAGGAGCCAACTTTATAAATAGAAAATTGGGGAACAATTGAAACAGGTTAGCACTGTTAGAGCCAGAAAAAAAAAACAAAGTTATGTAAACTCATTTAGAGACTGGCTGTTAGTTGCAAAATAAGGAAAAGATTTCAAACTATTTCATTGTTTAGTATTCAAGACAAGTGTAATGTATCAAAATATCAGCTATTCATTTGGAAAACATTATTTATTAATTTATCACATCTTTTATTATGAAATTAATTATAATCAAAATTATCAGTCAATATAGGAACATTAAATTTTATGAAGTTATGAAGAAAAACAGCTCCTAAAATGGAAGTAATCTTTAAAATAATTAGAAATTGATGTGAGATCTAGGTCAACCAATCTGCTCAGTTGTTGATTGTGAGTGAAAGGTAAGTTAGTGTTATATCCAGATAAGTCTGAAATGATGTGGTCACTAGAGATAATGCCACAGAACATCCTAATATGGATTTTGCTCTGAGATGTGGCTTTCTTTATCACTATTTTGTAAACAGTTACAGTTAAATTTGTGCTGTATGATTTGCAAATGACTACTATTTCAGGTGAAATTCTGAGTAGTTTCTGCAATCATTTTTTTTATTCTAAAAACTAATTATGTTTAGTTATCAGATTTTATATTTTATATAAAATTACTTAATAAATTTATTTATTTTGGCCTTTTCGTCTGTGTATGAAAGTAAATCTTTACTTTCATTTAGCATATAATTATTCAGAAAAACACTTATTTTGTATTTACTTCCCCACTGCTTTGAGATTATGGGTTACTTAAATGTTTCTAAGGTGTTGATTCAGAAATAGGACAAAATTCCTGTATATTTTTAGTGAAGCATCCAAATTCTCTTAATAATTTTTATTTTAAATTTCATAATATCCAGAAAAGAGTTCTTAAATTCCTTTCAAGTGCTTAGAAATACTTTTATTGCTCTCTGTCATTCATTAAAAAAATATTTCATGCTATGATGTCACTTTTTTTATGAAGATTCTTGTCACTTTTGAAGCAACCAATTCTCCGAAGAGAAATAGCACCAACAACGACTTTATGTGGGGGAGTGTCCAGTTTCAGTACTTTTATTAAGGTTTTTCCATGTTCCATTCTCCTGCATTTTTTCTACTTTCTTTCCCCTCCCCACTGGTTCTAATGGTAGCTCTCTTCCTCTCACTATTTAACTCACCATGTCCAATTTCATAATGGATAATATTGCCCATGAAAAAAAATTAGTTTCCTATTAGAGACTATTCAGTAAGTAATTTTAAACATGACACATCACTGTGATTTTAAATGTTTATGACTTTTAATAATTACATTGTTTTATGGTGATTGTCATTATCATCTTGTCATCTCCAGTTTCTCATGTGGTTTTTCAAAAGATGGTAGTCTCCAAGACATTCTGTTTATTCTTATAAATGACTTGTATGTTGTATAGCTTTTGGAGAATTTTTAATATTTTATGGTGAGAAGAATATTTAAAATGAAATTTGCATTTGTTTGTGAGTGAGTGAGTGAGTGTATGTGTGTGTGTGTGTGTGTGTGTGTGAAAGAGAGGGAGAAAGACAAAGGGACAGAAAGAGATACGCAGTTTTGTTCCCTCTGGCTCCAGAGAATTTAGCATAGAGCATGTTCAGAACCCCAGAAATCTCAAAGTTGGGGGTTCATGCTCTATCCTCAGAATGAAAGGTTTGGGAAAAGTTCTCTCCCTGCTTCTAACTGCTTCAGGAGTACTTAGACACAGCTCCCACCCCCAGGAGGTCACAGGTGAGCTTGGTAACGTAACCCATGTCTGGGACCTTTCTCCATGTAAATGTAGCATTGCCAGCATCTCAATCTCAGCCAATAGAATGCATTCCCCTAAAAACTTCCTACCCATTTCCCATGGTTCAAAAAATCCTCCCGGCTCTCAGAATAGAGAGGAGATTCGGGAGATTTAGGAGATTATGAAAAGAGAGAAAGACCACCATGACGCCTAAACTTCAAAAACAGGGATTGACAACTTGTCAAACAGCTTGCCTCAGAGCCCTAATGATTTCATCTGCACTCCCCTGAACCTGCCACACCTTTTCTAGCCTGGTGCACCGGTTTCTCACCAAAGAAAATGGCACCAGAGCAGCCCCTGAAATCTCCCCCACCACACAGCAGCCTGTGTGTCCCCACGTTCCCCAGCACTCACAAGTCCTGGGAGGGAGGGAATAGGCGAGTCTTTAGCTGCAGCTCTGTCATTCTGTCCAAGTCCCACCCACGGGCCATGGGAAAAGCTTCCAGAACACTAAGCTCTTTTCCTCTAGGCCCTTTACTGAGCTGGACATCAGAGAGAAACGCAGCTAACAGACCTGACCCACAGCAACCTGGCTATGCTACTCAGTTCAGCTTACTCATGTGTATAAAGTTGGGTATACATGCGTGAGTGTGTGTGTGTGTGTGTGTGTGTGTGTGTGTGTGTGTGTGTGTGTATACATGTAAGAAACCAGAAGTCAACTGGACGTCTTTCTCTAATGCCCTCTACTTTATTATATTTTTTTAAACCAAAGTTGGTTTAGACTAGAAAGAACATGCATCTTTTTTATTAAATTTTATTTTTATTTTATAACTGTTTTGCCTGCGTGTATTTTGTGCACCACAGTAAAGACAAGGAATCTTTACAGAACCCGGAAATTACTCACTAGGTGAACTGGCTGGCCAGCCGTTTCGAAGATAAGTCTCCCTGTGTGGCTCCTAACCCACAATGTTGAGTGACTACTACACCCCCTGCTTTTATATGAATGTTAGAGGTCCAAATAGAGACACACATGCTTGCACAACAAAAACAATACACTAAGCTATCCCCCAGCCTGATTTTTTTTTTAAGTAAAATGTGATGAGTTAGGCCTATAATTCTGTTTCTTAGAAAGCTCAGTTAGGAGATTTTAAACTTGAGGTTGTCTGGAACTTCCTAGTGAATCAAAGACAGTCTGGCTAGATCCTACAATGCAGAATGATAGACTTCAGGAGCTTACTTACATAATATAAGTATTTTATGCATACAAATTAATACCTTCTCATTTCTCCCATTCCCTCTGGGCCTCCACAGCTACCATTCTGATTTCTGATTCAATGAATATGACATTTTTTAGATACATTTGACAGGTGGAATTACGTGGTTTGTCTTTCGTTGTATGGTCAGATTATTTCTTTAAAATAATGTCCTCCCTTTTTTTGTATATTGTGATAGCAGAATTTTCTTATTCTTAAGTCTAAATGATGTGCTGATGTATATTTGTACTAACTCTTAAATATCCTTATAACTTCTTAGACAAAAAGAAATTATTTTTGGTTTAGTGATAATCTGTCTTTGTGCTGATACATTTTGGATACCATAATGTTCATTAAGCCCCTGACATCACTTCCTGCTGTAGACAGAGTTTCTTGATTCTTATTGCTTTTAATCTAAATGTAGTTAAACAAAAATCATCAATAAGTTATGCTATTTAGTATTATGCACATATACAGTCACACAATGAATAGAATGACATTCTTAGAGTCGGAAAGGGCAGGCTTAAAAGCATGCCGTTTTTCTATGAATTCTATTTCATTCAAAAATAGAATTCAAATACAACTTGGTACTTTACCCCCATAGCTAAACTCATTAGATCAGTGTCAAGTGCATCCTTACTGTGAAAACGGTTGCCAGAGGCTGTACACTTTGATAAATGCCCATACTTGCAATGATACAACCAGCATGTGTATTCTGATTTATAAGCATCACATTGTCTTCACATTATCACAGTGACTCCAGCAAATGCTTTTCTTTTAGAGGCATATGACTTTGCCAGAGGATATGAGCTACTTTGGCTTTATATTTGTTATTTTGACAAAATAATTTGGCATCTTGGTTGATACAATAATTTCTGTTATCTTGGATGGCTTGAGACAATACAATTCTTTAATTTGCTAGTAAAGAGTCTAAAATTGCAGAGCTTAAATTTTTAGACTACAAATTGAGCAAAAGTATCCTTAAATTTGTTCCTTCTTTAATACAATGTTCTTATGTTCCTGACAATAATTAAACTCTATAAATTAATGATTCATATATATTGATGAAATGAATAAAAAGTAAAGTAAAAACAGATTTTAGGTATCTTCCTATATTGAACACTAGTCTTCACCATTATTCTTGAATCCAAAAGTTGAAGTAGTTTTTGCAGAAATGGAATTGGCAAAGATTTGTTGTAAAGTAAGATGATAACTTATATGCAAAGCTATAAGTTTTTAATATAAATTAATTGAGACTCAAGAAGGCTACATAAATTACCTAGGGAAAGCAAATGTTTTTAAATAGGCTTTGGTAAACTTTGTCTGGAGATGGTAGAAATTCAATAAAGGAGTCTCTTATCTAAAAATGTTTATTTCATTAGACTTTTTAAATATATATGTATATGTATATGTATATGTGTGTATATATATATATACACACACATATATATAATTTAATCAGAAAGAATTTCATCTTATATATACTAATCACTGTTTTGCCTTTCCCAGCCTCCTTGGAGATCTTCCCCACCTCCCCACCAACACAACTTTATGTTCTTTCTCTTTATCTCTAGAAAACAAACAGGCTAATGAAATAACAAACCAGAACTAAAACAAAACAAAACAGTGATTAAGCATAAGAAACACACTAACACATACACACAGACACCCACATTCATACACAGAGAGAGAGAGAGAGAGAGAGAAGAGAGCACACACATAAAAACTCATAAAAAACCAAAATTATTAACCATAATACACAAGCAAAAGACCAGTAAGACCAAAAATGCCCAAACAAAGCTCGTGATTTTGATTTGATGTTGAATGTCCTTCGTACTTCCTCTGCTCCCTTCAGCACACAGCTGCTGACTTCTAATCTGATGCACGTGTTGTCAGATCTATTTTGTTAACTATTTTGAAAACTGTGACTCTATTTCTTATGAAGGATCCCAAATTCTTTTATCTCTGTTTGCTTGTTTATATGTTTATAAAACAAAACAAAATAAAACCCAAAAACAAAAGAACAAGAACAAAACCAAACAAAACGTAACAACTGCAAGACCTTGGCTGCTAGGTAGGTGCTTGGTGCTTTTGTCTGGCTGGCACAGTCACCAACTAATGTCTCATTACCAGGAATCTGAAAACCTCCTTACCCAGTGAATTGCTTCTCACTAACTTATCTTCTCTGCTCTGTTTATAGAAAAACAATATTATGTTGAAATTTTCTTTCAGTGGAGGAAGTTCTCTAGAATTTAATGGTTATGATAGTATTGAAATGAATTTGTTGGCCTGTGTCAACTGTCTAAAGGCAGATTTTAATATGAGTGACTTTCCTGTTTACAGGCTCAATTTTAATCCCATACATTTTATTGTACGTGGAAATAATTTTAAACAATCATTAGCCACCTGCCCAACATTTTACAACAAGCAAGGCTCACTGAACCTGCAATTAGTCAATTAGGCAGACAATTACAATGCTTGCAGTTGTCAACAGAAAAGCAAGCTCATGGAGAATCCTCTGTACTGAAGAAGTGCTAGGGCTGTCACTGGCTCCTCTCCAGTCTGGGGCTTAGCAGGCTGTGTTATTTACACTAATGACTTCATGAAACGCGTCGCTATTGGTTTTGTCATCATGGGCTCTGGCACTACTCTCCTCCCTATTTTTTCCTGAGGAAGTAAAACTGTTTTCATACTAATTCTGTGGAATAAAGGTAAAATTTTTAAAATGCGTATGTTTAAATGATTAATAATCATTATATATATTTAAAGCATTTTTAAGCATTATAAAATGCTTTCATTTATATTATTTAATTTATATGTACAAATTATATGATTATATAATTTATACATATATAATATTTGTTTAACGTAAATATTCTTAAAGTGATATCTGCACTCCAATTAAGCATTTTTTCTTATTTTTATTGAGCAAACCAGACTTTAAATTAAAGGGTTGTCTTCACTGTGTTTGCACTACAGGGACAATCTGTTTAAAGCTTAGGGTCACAGTTTGAGAACTACTGCAGTAGATTCAGCTCCTCCTTATTTCCCCATTTACACAAAGAGAAATCACACAAAAGTTTGTATCATTTAAACAGTATAACTAAATTTAACATACCAAGGAAAGAATTGTCTACATCCCTACTTCTTTAAAAAAAAAAAAGAAAGAAAAGAAAAGAAAAACCTGAAACTGCTTTCCTTAAAACATTTCTTATTCCCTAAAATGAAAAATAAACTTAAAAGTTTTGAAAACTAAATTAAAATAATATATTATTAATATCTCAGTCTTTTCTGTGGTTTTCAAAGCTAGCAGATTCCTTAGTACTTCAGTATTTTGCTAGAGTTTGCATGTATTAGAGGCATTTTAATAAAAGAACACCTGGCATTACCCAAATCCATCATATGGAAGTAATGAATATGATCAAAATATCAGCACATTTATGAAATACAAGTATTTTATTTCTTAAAGGAAACTTCAATACTTGTACTAAACCATTAAAATAAAAACAAAATTACAACTGAATTAAGATTGTTGTTCTTAAAAATCTCATACCTTGTTATTGTCACCGCTAACCATTTATATATGGATTAACATACTTCAAGTACTCCTCTAACATTTCTCCATGAATTCTTAACATCAGGATTAAACTATATCTCCTATAAACTTAATATTTGATATTCATATTTAACTTTGTTTTTGGAAACTTTAATATCAGATTATTATAATCCATAATTTTAAACAAAAATGGAAAAACTGAATGTAAATAAGTTAGCATTCATTGCTTTTATTCATAAGCACTACTAGTGACATAAAGTAGTAGCTCGCTAGATTTACTTACTTTAATATAAAATTAGTACAGAATCCTCCTCAATATTTTTATACCCTAAATTAATGCAGGTCTAACTTCAAAATTATCTAGCATGACATACTGACTCTCTTCTGTAAATCTAACATTTCTTCCCAATTCAGCATATGATTTGTCCAGATGTAGTGAGAGTCCTGTAATTTTGATTCCTTTAAATAACACAGAATTATTAAGGCAATATGTTTTCATTTTAATCCTTGGTGTGGGGATAAGAGACTGCTTCACAGCAATAACTGATTTGCCTCATTGCCCGGCAGGGGTGTGGTTTTTCCAGCTGCAGATAGTTTCTGTGAGTGTGTGATATTTGGAATTTTGGGAACTTTTCAGTGGATATATAAATGCTAGGTCTCCCAAGAGGCAGGGTTGCTGTTGGTGCCTGGTTGGTGGTTGGTTGCTGTTGGTTGCAGTTTGTTAAGTAGCCGTGCACAAAGAAACAAGAAGCAGAAATTAGATATACTGATTACTAAGATCAAACTTGACCAAAGAACTCAACTCCCCTAATCAGCCAGAAGTAGTCTAATGATAACTTCACCAGTTTTCCCCTCCATTATTTTCTCTCTCCAGTCTAGTGTTGGGAATTTAAAAGGGTGAAGCAGGGTGGATGAGAAAAAAAGGAACTCACAAAGTAGCAAACACCAGCTACATCCAGGTTTTATTTTCTTCCATTTGTGGGTATTTCCAATGATCATAGAAAAAAACCAATACTTCGTCTTTTCTAAATAACCCTGTTCTTGAATACAGACAGCAGCATAGGATCTGTCTCATTAACAGGTAGATAGCAAATAGCCAATATTTATTCAAGGTGATAACCACTGTGAATTAATACTCTAGGTAGTTTTTATCCAAGCTAAAATCAGTTTTCTCTTTCACGTATTGTTCATCATAAAGTATAGACAACACAAGAATACCATTTCATTCTGTTCTCTACTATATTCTTTTACATGAAAAGTTTAATGTTACTTATTTTCACTGTTTCATTAACATCATAAATGGACTTCAAATTTTATTTAAATAATTAATAATATTGCAATATTAAATCCAATAACAATAAAAAGTTATTTTACCAAGTATCTTATGAAGAAGGTATAGAATGCAAATTGAATGACTACTGTATTTTAATGCATACCCTTAATCCAATTTCTGTTAGTAAAGCACAACTTGAATCTATGTAATTAATAACATAAGCAGGTATATCTTGGCTTATAGTTCTAGAGACTGTAAATCTAAGGTCAAACCCCAACATCTGCTTGATTTTCTTTCTTTCCTTCTTTTTATTCTTTTTTTTTAATCATAGAGTAGGCATTCATTTAGTTAAGAGAAATATTACTCTCTCCCCGTCTGCTATTTATTTATGCCAGCAATCAAACACAGGCTCTGATACACATTAACCAAGTACTCTCCTGGTCACCCACACCTGCAGTTCCATGTCTGCCAACTTCAAAGTAAGGTTTACTATGTGTTCTTAGTGCAGTCGTTCTCAGCCTGTGGATCATGGCACTTTTGGAGGTTAAAACAACCCTTTCTCAGGAGTCACATATCACATATCCTGCACATGAGATATTTTATTATGATTCATAACAGTAGCAAAATTACAGTTATGAAGTAGCAATGAAAATAATTTTATGGTTGGGATCACCACAACATGAGGAACTGTGTTAAAGGGTCATGGCTGAGGAATGTTGAAAACGACTGTCTTACAATGAACATAGGCAACAGACCCGTGTTACTAGAGTATTAGTGACATTTTCACAAGTTAAAATTACAAGTATATTCTTATCACATGATAGTTACAATAATCTCAAAATTCAAGTGGTACTTATTATTCCAAAATTATATAATGAGGCCTTCTATTAATTAACATAGTAATTAAAAAGCATTGCATACATTTAGTGTTTTGATTACTGTATCAGTTGGCTTTCTTCAAGGCCAGTTCCTGAGCATGGTGTAGAAGAAGAGAGTGCATGGTGAGAACAGAAGAAAGTGTGAACAAGCAAAGATAAGCAATGCATGGAGGATAAGAAAGCTGTTGTCTTTCTAGGTGACTGTTATTGTAAACAACCCTCAACAAGGGTTCCACTGGAGATAAACTTCCTCAAGTCAAAGTGTGAACCCTGCTGGATGTTGACAGCACAGGTGTTAGATAACAGTGCTTTCATTTTTACTCTTATTCTAACTGGGATAAATAATTGTATTAATTACACACTTAGAGAGATAGAAGGAAGCAATATTCCATGGGTTAATTTACTCAAAGGATTTTTAACAATGTTATAAATGGTTAATTTTTTTTTAATTACGCATTAGGAACTGACAATAAAATGACAGCATCATTAATTCTGTGTTATTCACACAAATTCTAGTAGGGTCTCCCTCAGAAAATCTAAATGAAAAAATCTGAGAACACAAAAAATAAAAACTAGAACAATGAATTAAAAAATATATCTGGAAGTGAATCATAATGTAATGAAAATAGCATGTAGTAGATAAATGATAGAATTCAAAGTTCAAGAAACCTTAATATTGTGTCACATTTTTTTTCATGAATTATATGTGAGCCATATTTACACTTCACTAAATTCAAATGTTTACCCTTTGCATAGAGGATGATGACTTTAATGAAATAATTGGTTTTGATAGAGCACCAAACAGAGCAATCACTAATACATGCTTATCTTTTAGTTTCGTTTTATGCAATTTTTACTTATAAAATCTGGTCATTGACATTTTTAGTGTTATGTGTTAATCAAAATTCTGTTATTAAAATTCCAGAATAATCAAAGTCCAGGATAATCAAATGATGAAGAGAAAATGTTTATTTCCCTCACGGTTTTGGAGGTTCATCATTTATTGCTCTTTTTGGGGCTTGTGGTGAGGAAGCACAGGACGATGCAGTGCACTGGATCAAACAATGGGCTATGGCTGGTCTCATTAAATCCCTGCTTCCCTCAAAGAAGGTCTTTTTGTGTATCTGGGGAAAAAATTGAAAATGCTTCTTGTCCAGAAAGAGAAGAAGAAGAGGCCTGGGTTCTATGCTCATTTTAGAGTGTCCTCTTATCCTAAAGACCTGAAAAGTCCCACTGGGCTCCACATCCCAAATTTCCCACCACCTCCAGTAGCACACAGGCCTTAACACACAGATTTTTCAGTGACACTTATCTAAACCAGGGTATAGTTACCTCATTTCATGTGAATAAATGTCATATTCTTATTTATAACCCAATTGCACTCATTTTCTAATGTAGTTTAGCTTTGAAATCTTTCTTCAAAAGAAAATATGTACTGAGAAGATCAAAGTGTAAATAATTTTTAAAGAAGTCCATCCTAGCAGAATGAGATCACTGGCTAACTTTCCATCTACCCTGGCATGTCTCACCCTGTGAAGGTGGCAATGAGGGTTTGAAGAGACTAGCACACACGTGTAAATCACAAACACAGTCACATTCAATGTGTTTCTTTACTGTTGATATATTGACAGGTTCCCTCAGTGTGTGTGTGCCCAACGGTGGGAGAGCTTCTTGGAGAGATATGGTAGTACTCTCTGCACAAGATTCAGAAAGGCAAAATTCACATGAGAGATATCAATCTCCCAATAGAAGAGCTGTTGGCAGTAGATGGCTGTTGAAAGAGAATCACTGTCCTATAGGGACGTGACATCTGGTAGGTTACCCATACATACTCTTGTGTATGGCCCCACACTCATATGCATATTGACAGCACTGATTGACCTCAAGGGGTTAAGGACAACAACTAATAAAACTGAGACTTGAAGGTGATAGGAAGATAGTATGGAGGTATCAAAGAAGTTGGAAGAATTGGTGATGGGTATATATGCTCAAAATACTTTTCTATCATGTGTACAATATTCAATGAATATCTATGAAATATTGTATTTAAAAAATTTAAAGACTACAGCTTTAAAATGGGATATTTTCATTGGATCATCACCCTATTTCTTTTACAGAATGTGAATTATCAGACAAAGTTTGTGTTTTTAGAAGAGTGATATATACACGGATCTGCACTGTAAAATTTATTGTTCTTGTACTCTTCCCTTGTAACTACCTTGAAGCTCAGGTTTAATTAATTATTTTGTGGTGACTCAGAAGGATGGCCATTAAAATGGGGAATCTTCACAAAAATGGTGTCATGTCTGGTTTCTTCAACAGCCAGTCTAGTTGAAATATAATGCTCTCTGTTGAGCCTTTGAAAATCAAATACTGAGTCACACTGGAAGCTGTTCTCTCCAGAGCTTCATGTACTTGTAGATAGCCTAGCAATATGGATATTTTCAAGACCCACTTAGAATTGATATACTTTTGTTATACCATTGACGTAGAGGGTGGTCCACAATTTCTTTCTATAACAAATTACACACTTGCAAGGCAAACTACCCCTGGTTTGCCTGAAGTTTGATCTCTAATTTACTCAAAGCTGGTTTTCTTCTTTAATAAACGTAAGGATCACTTATGTTGTTTATAGGATAACACAGAAAGTTTAGTGTGTGACCTCAATATTCAGTTCATGGAAAGAGGTCTTCCTACCATCTAGTTTCCTCTTAAAATGAACACTCAAGTAATGCTATAGGGAATCCCTCATGACAAAGACAGAAGGTCTGCATTAACAGAAGTATGGATCTGCAATTTTTCCCAGAAGCCATGCAAAACTGTCTTTCAGCCGCATAAGTCTTATGATGATAGTGTACCCAGAGAGAAAGGAGATGGACCAAAAAGTTTATATACATTCAAAGAAACAATTTCTAAGACAATGGAAATATACAGGCAATTAATGTTTTCCAGATATAAAATAAGATTCTAATCTTATAAATAATAAATGCTAGGACGTAATTGATTTTCCTATTTTCTTGAATGGTTTTTTTATAAGGATCGTGAGGTGTATATGTCAGTTATATTGGCATTTGTTTTGGTAAACATGAGGAATGTGAACATGTCTTCAGAAACTCAAAAGTCATCGGGGTCACTGTTATGAAATAAATGTATAAAGTCAGAGACTAGTGAAATGTCTGCAAAGAAGAAAAGAAAGCAGCAGACTATCTCACAGAAAACTAGGAATTAAATTAAATGCTATGAATATAATCATAGAAATAAAATGATTTTAAATAAATTCTATGATTATAATAACTAAAGGAATTGCATATATTAAGTAACCACTTTTAAAGAAATGTGGTTTTAAAAATACTCAAACAGAAACTAATAGTCATGAAAACATGTCATTTTGTTAGTTACTATGACAGTCTATCACAGTTATTTTCTAAGCTACTCAGAAATCAAGTTGCTAAGAGACAAGCAATATTTGCTTATCTAAATATAAGAGATAGATAGGGCATCTTCAAAAACCTCAAGAGATCTGCAGAATATGGCATTCAAAGATGTTTTCTTAACTTAAGAATTTTTGATATCGAGACATGTCAGCTACTGACAGCACCCCCTATTCTACTCCAAGTAGAAGATGAGCATCGAAGAATCTCCAGTGGGAGATGATTGAATTGGTGGTAAGCCATTCTCTTGTCAAGAAAAACCCCTTGCTTCAACTGTAGACAGACTTCTGTCCAAAAAGGACAAAACTTGGAAGCAGATAAGTCAACAGCCTAGCTCTGCGAAGACAGGGTAGGTAAGTCCTTCATAATTCCTGCTCTACAATCAATGTCTGTCAGAGAAGCGGGTCCAAATAGCTGAAGATTGATGCTGCAATGTATGGAGAGAAAATGGGAACTGTCCAGGCAGCCACTGATATGTCATTTCTTAGTTTTGGAAGCTGCAGTCCCTGTACTTCCTATATAATCAGATATATTTATCCCTCTCAGGTCTCTGAGGTGGTTGAAGAATAGATAGCTAGAGTCTCATAGTTAAATTTTGAGTTGTTTAGGAATCAAGAGGGTGTTCTGGATCTAAGAAGATATTTTTAAAATTATGAGGCAAGTTAGTATGAAAGCTGAGTTAGATATAGAACTTTAAACTCATGGAGATGGTTAGATAGTAGAATGTTAAAGTCAGGTGCCAAATACATATGGACTGGACATTGGGAATGTATGCTAAGCCATATAACTCTTATAATCGTGGCCTATTTATTTCTGTTGTTTTGTATTGTATTTATAGTTATAAGAAAAAGAACCATTTTTTGGACTGAAAGGGAGAGCTGTTGGGGGGAAAAAAGAAATACCTTAAACAAAAAAAAAAGAAGGGAAGAGGATGGGGGGGTTGAGGGGGAGGAGGGTGGAAGGGTGGGACTGGAGGGGGTAGTAGGGAGGGGATTGTGATTGAGATGTAACTTGAAGAAATAAAAAATAAATTATTAAAAAAAATTAAAAAGCTGAATAACTAAAAAAAATACTCAAAGTAGTTTTAAAATTATTTGTTATTTGACTGTTTCATGGACAGAGTGGTCTACATGAGGAACTGTAGAATAGGATGAAAGTGGTAAATTTTTTGAAGTTTAGAAGACCATCTGTCATGGATATAATAAAAATCTACAGACAATAACAGTGAGGAGAAAAGAAAACAGTGGAACTGATCAATGAAATTGCTTCTGTGGAGCTTCTGCAGGAAGTTGTTTCTTTATACATAAACAGCATGATGTTTGTTTTGTAATTCACTCTTGAAAGAACAGTTCCCCCAAGCTACCAGTACCTTTATGTAAATCTGTTCATGCCCCTTTGCAGCTAAATGTCTGTGCACTGAGTCTAATTTTCCCTAAACCTTGCCTTTTTGTAAAACCCTTGTTTCTGGAATTTGACAGAGTACTTATATTCCCAATTAACAAGATTCACAAGGTCCCAAATATGTCTGACTACAAGTTTCAGATTTTGTACAGTGAAAGCGGCTTAAATTATTTCTTTAAAATTAACTCTGGTGTTATTTAAGATGATATATATGAAATTCAGCAAGAAGTATTTAGAAATACGTTAACACATCATTCCTTCTTAATGATTTCTTACTCCATTAGATATCTCTTGGACAAAATGTTGTCTTCCCACAATTTGCTAGTTCACTTTACATTTTGTACATTTTTTTTCTAGTGGTACATTTCTTTGTATTAAAATGGTTACAGTCTCTTTCAAGGTATTCATGCATTCACCTTCAGACACAAGTCTACTACATCTTTGTGTTACAGTTCTAAATGAAATTTAATATACTCCAAATAAGTGCCCAGCCTGTTCTGCCTAAGGAGATTGTTGTAGGATGAGAATTTGCATGAGTGGAACCTGGAGGCACACTGACTCTCCCATTGTGAACCTGGCAAGGAAGGCCCTCCTGAAGCCCCTAATCATCCAGGTGGCAAAAAACAAAAAACATCAGCAACAAAAAAAACCACCACACCTATGCCATTTCGCAGATTGGATGTATTTCAGCATGGCTTCTTGATGCATTTCCAGCAGAGAGCACAGTAGTAACACAGTCTAGGTGTTGATACATATATCCTGTGTGAACTCACCTACATAGGTGTGAACTGTGAGAAAATAATTGAAAAGAAAGGAAAATAGGAATAAGGAAGTAAGAGAACATCAAGGACATTTTCTTTATATATTCCTTAATTTTACTGTTTTGGCATGTTTTGATACATTAAATTTAAGACTAGGAAGTATACTCCATCTAGAAGTGTAAGTAAGGCTTTCACATCATCCGACATCTTTGCTTTGTGTCTCGTTAATTCATCTCATCTCAATATTGTCACCATGTGCATCTATACTTTAATGTTCCTCATACATGAAAGTATGAAATATAGTTAGGCTGAGCTTTTGACAAGCAAACCTCTTGTAAGGAAAGCACGAAGCTTTATTTATTGACAATTACTGGATTACAACAAAAACTTTTTATCTAAATTTATTCTATATAGAAAATATTAGATGTCATTGATAATCATAGGGAAATAGATAGGTACAAGATATATACATCCCATGTATCTTAATGTTGTATTTTATTTATACTGAAAATATGTAATTATATATCAAATGCTACATACTATATGTAGAATATATTATAGTATGTGTTTGAATTTTAAGCATACAAAAAAGATCATCTAGTCCTTATGTTTCAAACTGGCCATTAGATTTGCCTAAATTTTGCCACTAATTTTTTTGTTCTAGAAAAATATCACTTATACTTTGATGACTATAATTAATTGATGAAAGTATAGTAGTGACTACTGACAGATTATTTCATACAGTTTTTATTTTAGTGGGATGAAACTCCCTTAAAACTTTGGTAACTTGGATCATAATTCAATTTTAAATGTTGTTTATTTGCAGTCATGTGTTATTTATTAGTGACGGAAAACTAGCTGAAGAAAAATATTTTGTTCTATTTTCCTCTAACAGCATGAATACTAAAAATGCTAAGTTATTGGGTATAGAACTGATATACTGCCTTTAAATCCTGAACATTGGCCAATTTAGTTTTAGGCCTTAAACCAATGCAGAACTCTACAGCCTGAGAGAGAAAAAACTACTTAGATGACTCTAATAGTTATTACACATATTGAGCTGAAAAAAGTTAGGGACAATCTAAAGCAATGTGAACCCCAACAGAGAAAGAGGTTTGCTCTTAGTTATGGAGACAAGCAGAAAAGTAATAGGAATATATGTGGAACTTCACTGGAAAGTAGTTTCCATAGGAAGATAGGAATGTATTCAGAGGTTGGTCTTTGGAAACATGTTCTTTGAAAAATTTTAGAATATTATTATGAATATCTATTATGCATATTATCCATTACAAATTATTATTTATAGATAATATATTATACATTATATTAATAACAATTGTTCAGAAACTACATGCAGAATAGTTCCTAAAACATAGAACTTAGAGAAATTCAAATTCCCCTCAGTTATATTACAGATCCCTAAATAACTATGATCTTTAGTAATTCTAGAGTAGTCATCCTTAATAATTAAGCATAAACTAGAATTGCATACCAGTAGGTCCATCCTAATAAATGACACAAACACTGAGTGATAAAAATGATCTGAAAGTAAGCTTTGCTTTCAGTTAAGCTTTGTGACAAAGCTATTTTAAAACATTTGAAAAATTTATCTAAATGTTCTACAAGTAACATACACTGTCACTGAGTAGTGAAAACACTAGGTATGAGAAAGCAAGACAAAAGAAGGTTGATGATATCTTTAGAGATTCACAGAAGAATGAAAGAATGAAAAATAATGAGAAATCCCTTGCCAGTTGACATTTTCAGAAGGCATAGTTGAAAGAAACTCTTCAAATTAAAAACAAATGACACCAAAAGAAAAACATGACTTCAGAAAGCCATAGAGGCTTGAGTTGGGCAAGCTAATTGGATAGAATAAATATGTACTTGACTTGAACGTTTCAAAACAGTGAATTTAAAATAAATATAAAAGCATGCCATAAAGACTATAATTTTAAGCATATTACAAACACACCAAAAAGATGAAAACATGGAAACCATTTCTGTTGTTATATGGTTATTCTTGTGATTAAAATATTGAACTTTCATGTTATTTTTCTGATCCTCTCCCCTACGTCCATCCTACATCCACACCAATCTTGTGTTTTCTAAACATAGTTCCTTCCATCTTTCAACAAATCTCAAATACCACTTTATTTCTTTAGGTCATGTCTGGACATCTTATGTTATTGACACAGTTTTCCTTTCAATTTATCATAACACTGTGATTAAATATTCCAGTGCACTATAGTGACTAATATTGTCCCTGGTATCAAATATAACTTATAAAGAAAAAGAAAACATGTATTTCATTTTTCACTGTCAGATATTAGAACAGACTTTTATACATAGCAGGTAGTAAAAAAAATACTTAAGCAGATAACAAAAGAAGAATTAAATTTAATTTTGAAACAAAAATAATTTTGTATTCCTTATGTTTCATTTATTATAACTGATAAATATGTTAAGTTGCCACCAAATCTATAGTTGCAAATATTTACTAACATTTAAGTAACATCTATCTCTTCCTTTTGCAGAACCATGCATGCTTTACTGCTGAGTTCAGGATGGGGATCAATTTTAAATTCCCAAATGAGGCAAGCATCCAATATAGGATTGTTCTAACCAGTAATATTCTGATACGTTTGTTTATCTTCTTAGTAACTTTAGACAAACAGGGTGAAGGTCTGTTGATTGTATTGATCATGACACATCCTGTGGAGTTTTGTGTTGCTCTCTTCCAAATAATAGGCTCACCTTGAAAATGTAAAGGTCAAAACATAGTAAAGGTTAAAACTTCTTGATTGACAAGCATTTATTTCTTTCATGGGATTAAGTTTCCCCTAAGTCATTGTCACTGATTTTCTTCTGCCACAAGCTATAAACCTTGTCCAACAACCATAGCAATTGAATAAAAATAAGGAACAGAAATAAATCAAATCAAGCCATAGGAGAACACCAAGGTGATAAGACTCCTTCTGACAGATTTTGCATTGTGTCACATATTTGTCTTGAGTGGTTTTTCCAACAAAATTTTGACAGTTTCTAGTGTTCAAAATGCAGTTATTTGAGCTGATTTTTTTTTACATTAGTGTAGAATCATGTGAGAAAGTCCTTTAAGCATTGATTGTACAAGGTTACTTTTGTTTTTTTTTTTCAAAGATTTCTGGAGACTGATTGTGACATCTTTAGAAATCATCTGTAAAGGTCAGCATTGCTGAACAACTAGGGTAAACTTTCAATTATGGAAGATGTAGACTTTTACAAATATGCACAATATTAACCCTATAATAAATACTATATAAAAAAATCTCCTAATGTGTTGAAAGCCTAGATATTATTTTAGGAATGGTTTCAAAAATCAATATAACTTATAAAGTATAATTATACTAGGTTTTGTGTCAGAAAATCTAATTACAAATATGTATTTTATGTTATGGAGTTGAGTTGAAAATATATATATAAATAAAACAAAATAAAAACTGACAGTCGAGGACAGGCACACAGCTAGTTTCAATAGTATGTTCATGCAAAACTGCAACATCACTTGTTTGTTTTAGTCGCTGAGTTTATTTTTATGATTTAGCATAAAAGGATA
The DNA here is from genome assembly GCA_907164525.1 of Lophiomys imhausi. Classification (NCBI taxonomy): domain Eukaryota; kingdom Metazoa; phylum Chordata; class Mammalia; order Rodentia; family Muridae; genus Lophiomys; species Lophiomys imhausi. Next base: position 2,210,074 of record CAJQZJ010010085.1, on the reverse strand, counting down.
TGAATCCTAATTATCACTCTACATAGAGTAATGAACTCATGGGTTGGGCTTCTGTGCAGAAAGCAGACAGGGCTGTATCTAATTTCCAAAATGAATTCTACTTCTCCATTAACATGATGACTGTCATTATAAGGAGCATGTGCTTATATGATTAAGTAGGAAATGTGATTGGAAAGAGCCTGGTAATGTTGTAGTGCCTTACTGTATCCTGAAGGAACTCATTCCAAGAATTAGTTCAATGAATCAACACTTTAAAAACGAATATTTTAAAGTCACCAATTCAGTATAATTATTGAAATTGAATTAGATATTAAAATAAATTAATTTGAAAAGTCAAAGAAATTATCTTCAAGATGAAAGCATTTAAGGGAACTGGAAATTGAAAGGAATCGAAGAATTTCTTCTCTATACCCATGCATGTTCTTTGGTGGAATAATCTATTTTTCATCTTTCAAAGTTATAAAGATATGTTTTCTTACAAAGAATGGTCTGTAATACATTAATGTAGCAATATTTGCATACTTACTTGCTCATTAGAATTTGAGGATGATATCATAAGGAAATACATTAAAAATTAATCCAAGTGAACTTGTGTGTATCATGTCCCTTTCTGCCTCATCCTTCAGTGAGTATTTTGAGTCTTCCAACATTACTGGTTCATTCATTCATTCATGCATTCATTTATTCATTCATGCATTTATTTATGGTCTCATTCAGTCAGTCAATCTTTTGTATTTACACAGAAACTTTTTTCTGCATGGCTCACAGTACCCTGAATAGGTATGTTAACCGAATTTTAAGATTGAATTTCATTAAACTTAGTTCGAATTGGACATTTCAGATGTAAATGTGAAGTATACTTATTATGGTTTATAAATTTCCCCATAATACTACGGCTACATGATCATCCCAAAAGTTTGAGGAAGTGACTTGATTTTAGCCAATGTATTTGTTTGCCAATAGCCCACAAAAAAGTTTAAAGTGTGTCATTCAAACATACATCCTATTGTGAAGTCTGTTACAGCATGGAAGTATATACTTTGTACATTGTGGTTGCCTAGATCTAAGCTCAGACAGCAGCTCTGTTATTTAACACCTGAAATATCATGGAAAAGTTCTGTAGCTTCTTCGGCACAAATTCCCAAAGTGAGAAATATATTACAAATGAACTTTCCTCCCTGAACTGCTCTGAAGTTTTGCACAGGTCTGTCTCTCACCACCTACTCATGGAGAGAGAGCCTTGACACTTTAGTGCCTGCAAAATCTTTCTACTCTTGGAGTGAGAAGTTTTGGTGTTTTCACAGTAATTTTGTTTATCCATTATGGATTTGTGGCTAAGTAGAATAAATAAATCCAGGGATGGTCAACTGAGAAGCCAGTCAGACTCCATGTTGTAACTAGGAGCCATTTCATATTCTAGTTCTGTTAAGGTTTCAGTTCACTATAAAACTTGTTACGGTTTCTCAGAGTTGGGCTCCACCCCACCCTATGATCATAAATTATTCTGTAACAGGTGTTGCAGAGAGATATCCTTAACTGCTTGCTAATCTTGTTTCTGTAACTATGCTTGGTTGTAAACCCCCCACACACACACACACACCAACCTAGTGGTATTGTCCGATTAGAGGAGCTTGAGAAATTGGCTCACAGTTGTTCTCTGAATTCATATCTTACAGGGAGATAGCTGTCAGTCTGTCTTTAGAGGGCAGTGAATGAAATTCCTTTCACATTCACTCTAAGTACTAAGATTGCCCAAATTTTTTAATTTATTATCAGATATAACTTACATTTAAAAAGCCTTTAATCAATGATTACTACAAATGTTACCTATGTGAGCCACTTAGAGTATAAACAACAGTTTCAAACATACAAAAAGTAGTAAACATTTTTAAGTTATGTTGTTTGCACTAAAATTTAAGTCTACATTTATGGAGGAAAACATTTTTTAATTTAAAATAGATATTTTCATACAATATGTTGTGAACACAATTTTCTCTACCTCAATTCCTTCCCACTTCACCATATACTCAAATCCACATGCTATATTTTTCTATATTATTAGAAAACAGGTATCAAAAAGTAAACAATATAAAAACTAGAATGGAGCAAAGCAAACAAACAAACAGGAAAAATTGAGATAAAGAAAAAAACACAAGAAACCTATGCAAACTGAGAGATACACACATTCCAGAAAAAGCATTATGAGACAAAAATCCTACAAAAATGCAATTGACTTAATTTTATGTTGGCCATCTACAGCTGGGAATGGAGCCTGACTTTAGATAGGGTTTTGTATCCAATGAGACTTCCATGGAGAAAACTAAGTTTCCCTTTGTAAGCAGTTATCAATCGGAAATAGTTTCTGGGTTAAGCATTGGTGCTTGTTTTCACTTCTACTTCCAGCTGTGAGGTCATATTTGCATCAGACTTTTGGTTTTAGAAGGCCTAGTTTCATTGGTGTCCTCCATCCAATTGGCTCTTACAATCTTTCCTATTTTTAAAAATTGTTTATTATTATTATTGTTATTATTATTATTATTATTATTATTATTATTATTATTATTACAGAGTTCTCTAAACCCTGAGGCAAAGAAATTGATTAAGATATCTCATTTAGGACTGAATGTTCCAAGATCTCTCATTTTCTAAACATGATCTGGCATTGGGTCTCTGTATTTGTTCCCTTCTGCTGCATATGGAAGTTTCTCTGATGCTGGCTGAGCAAGGCACTGATCTATCAGTACAACAGAATATCACTAAGAGTTACTTTATTGCTATGTTCCTTTAGCAGAACATTAGTGTTTGGTTTTCTGCTGGTCTGTTACCTGTTTAGTCTTTTGGTCACCCAGGCTGTTTGGGCATGGGTTCCATCTCATGGAGTAGACCTTAAATACATCAGATATTGGTTGGTTTCTCCCACAATTTTGTGTCACTGCTGTACCAGCATATCTTGCAGGCAGGTCACCATTGTATATCAAACAGTTTATAGATAACTTGGGGTTTAACTTTCTCTTCTGGTAGTGTGCAGAGTACTTTCAGTATCATGAACAATAGTTAGCAGTGTTGAAGGCTTTAGGTAGGCACCAGCTCTACTTTCTCATACCAATGAGTTAGGTAGATGTTGTCTTTGAAAAGATGAACTTTTAGACTCAGGCCTCCAAAATAAAAAAGATAGACTTTTGGACTCAGGTCCCTTCTATATTGAGCTGAGCAGAAGGTTGTAAATTCCAAGCAATCTTATCATTGCATTTTCTCAGAGCCACCCCTTCCCCTTGCTGTGGCTACAAAATGACTAACACAACTGCCCAGCCCTAGGGCCTTCCTGAAGTTTCCCTGAGCAAACACCTGCCCAGCCCTGGAGATAAGAAACTCTCCTTGGACAAACACCCAGGCCAAAGTTCCTGACTCCTGAAACAGGACCCCTTCAACAGGAATACACACCAGTGACTAATCTATCCTCTGTAAAATGTATATAACCCAAAACTTTGAAAAGTTTGTGGTTGCCTCTCACCCTCTCCCTCGGGTGTAGGCCACCCCATGCTTATTGGCCACATGCGTTGGAACAATAAATTCCTCTTGTTTTTTGCATCAATTCGATGTCTGTTTCTCATTGAGGGTCAGCAGAAAGATAGGGTGATAGCCGCTCCAGGGATTGAGCCCTACAGTCTTCAGCTATAGGCTCTTACCAAAATTTGTGGAAATCCAACAATAGCCTTGGCAATAGACTGAGTTGTTTGCAGGTTTCAAAGATCCCCTTTGGCCAACAACTCAATTATATTCAACCCATTTCTAGAACAGGAGGTATCATTTGGTGGTGAGAGATATCTAATGGGGGATTTTTCTCCCCTGATATTTGGCCATTTCACTTAGATTTATTTAATATATTTAAATATTTTAAAAAGCTTCTACTGTAGCCGGGCGTGGTGGCGCACGCCTTTAATCCCAGCACTAGGGAGGCAGAGGCAGGCGGATCTCTGTGAGTTCGAGGCCAGCCTGGTCTACAGAGTGAGTCCAGGACAGCTAAAGGATATACAGAGAAACCCTGTCTCGAAAAACCAAAAAAAAAAAAAAAGCTTCTACTGTGGTAGGTATCCACCCAACCCCTCAAATGACTCTTAGTTTTAACTGGTTTTCCCCATATGCTGTTACTTGTATCTCTCTGCAGTTCTAGCTCCTCTGTCTACCCATACCTATGTATTCTATTTCCCCTCCCCAGGAGATCCTTCCCTTTCCTCTAATCCCTTACTCTATACCTAATGAAATATTTTAATCACTGTCATCATTATGAAGAAATATCAAAGAAGGAAACATTTATTAACAAAGAAGCACACACATGCACAGTATGATTTTAATAGAAAATGTATGATGTGAATATGTATGTAATGCACAAACCATGTTTCTAAAGTTCGTGTATATAATATTATATAGAACTAGAGAATGGATTAGGATCTGAATCATATTCACAAATCTTCACACATAGAATATAATGACTTAGTTATCAGTAGGCTTATAAAAAGTCTAAGGTTTTAAAAACAACTAATAGAATCTATATCCCACCTTGCCTTTCTCTCTTGATTTAATTCCCTTCTCTCATCAACTCCCTTCCAATCCATGTTTTAGAAGTAGTTTTTAAAGTGTTTTTAGCAACACAAGATTCTAAGGTCAAAATTCGAAAATAAAATGTTAGAGAAAAACTGAATAGTATATTAACTCATCATAAATTTTGGCTTTCGCTGGGCGGTGGTGGCGCACGCCTTTAATCCCAGCACTTGGGAGGCAGAGGCAGGCGGATCTTTGTGAGTTCGAGGCCAGCCTGGTCTACAAAGCGAGTCCAGGACAGCCAGAGATATTCAGAGAAACCCTGTCTCGAAAGACCAAAAAAAAAAAAAAAACAAACAAAAAAACAAAACAAAACAAATTTTGGCTTTCTTTTTAACATGTTAAATCTTTATACTACTTGAAACTACAAGAGAGAAAGGAGTTATTCCCCTTATTAGGATTGAGAATAAAGTCTCCATTGGGAAAGCCAATTGTTAATTTGAAAGTTTGTTTTCCTATGATGCCTCAAATACAAATAGAACTGTACTGAAAAGAAAGGTGCATTTTGATATTGTCAATCAGCTCATGTAAAACTGTCAAAATAAGGGCAATGAATGTGACTTTTTATGTGAGATTGTTGTGAATCTGACATTTTTATGTAAAATTATTTTCACTGACATTTCCAAGGGAGCACAAGCAAACACTTGATGGCTACAATTTTCAATCATTGATGTATATGTGTTCTGCAATGTGACTGAGTTAGAATTGATACTTGCTACTAAGTTAAATCAATGAATACAGAGCCTATAAACTTCTCCATTTTTTGCTTTTTATTTTCTAAAATAAATGCTTCTTGCTAAAATTTTACCTAAAATATTCCTCCTTTTGAAATATATATGATAATATATTTTGGGTTTTTTTTTTTTTGCTTTGGTTGACTTTTTTATGTGAGAAGTAGTTATAATTTTTCACAAGAGTCTTGACATAGAAAGTGATCAATGAAACACAATTTTAAAGACAACGAATAGAAGTGTGAAAAGCTATAGAATTCTTAATATATAAATCATAAAAGTTATATATTATTTGGGTATCAGGTTTACCTGTCACTCATTCATATATCTTCACTATGTATGTATATGTAAAGTATATACATATATACATACAAATTATATATAACATATATAATATGTGTTAAAATATATACATGTGTGTTATTATATAAAAGAAAATTGTGAAAATTAATTCACCTTAATTTAATTTTATGAAATTATAAAATAAAGGAGGAAAATTGCAAAACATTTAAAAAAGAACGTCTAAATCCTGGTGATATAAGTGATATACTAAATTCACAGTTATTTATGACATTTGTATTATTTATCATACTATGTAAGCAATGTTATATTCTAGGGGACAAAGATTAATAATGCATGTTTTCATCCTCAAGGAATATCTAATGGGATTTTATGTCTTCTGAATATGTACTTGCTACCATGGCAGTTTTCTTCTTTGTTCACTTTATTTCACACTCAGCACAAATTGGAGGGTGATGCTAAGTCACGGCAAGCCAAGCCCTGTAAACTCTAAAGAGCTCTAGACTTGCTGGGCTTCTTTAGCTCAAAGTGTACTAAATAGTTTTATTAAGATCCTTATTTAAAAGCAATATTTTAGTGAATTCTCTTTTAGTGTATTTATTTATTCAATCATTTAATTAATGTTTATGTGTGTATTTGTGTGTGTGTGTGTGTGTGTGTGTGTGTGTGTGTGTGTGTGTGTGCAAGAATGGATTTCACTCTCTACCTTTTTCTTTTAGAAAGGTTTTCATCCTGAATCTGTGGTGGTAGTTTTCTTGGTTAGTCCGGAAACCTACATGTCCCAGTGATTATGCTATCTCTGCCTCTCTTGGAACTAAGGTTATAGGGATTTGTGGAAAAACTGGTTTGTTACAATACTGTTGACAACCAAACTAACATCCTTATGATTTCAGGCCAAGCATTTCTACCTGTAGAATAATCTCTCTAGCTCCTTTACTGACTTTAAGCAATGCATCAAATGACTAATCTGGAGTACCCAAACCCACACTCAATTAAATCTGAATTCAGTGGAAGTGAATGTTTTACCACAAAGCCAGAGTGGTAGTTTGGAAGTATTATTATTTTTCTACAAATTGACCACATATTTTAACAAGCTCCATGTTAAAACAAAGCGAGATGTTTTTCTTTTTACTTTCATTTTTTTTTTAATTTTTTGTTCTGATTCTGCCAAACCATCCATTTCACAGATGGCAAAACTATAGCTTATGAAATCTAGTAAAAAATATTTTAAAATTCTGTCATTCATTTTAAAACAGGACTGATATACTACTATTCAAAAGCCCATGTTCTATTGTGTCTGTCAATAGAAAAACCTACAAAAACGCAGCACACATCTTCTTATCCTTACATTGTGTGAATTATTCAAGATTTAAATAAAGTGAAAGTTACTAATCAAGATATAGCCAACACTGGCTAAATTGTACAACACAATGATAATTGACCTTGACCAGTAGTTTCAAGAATCATCAAAATTTCAAGAGCAATGAATTCCATGTTCAAGAAAGCATTAAGCCTCCATAATGTCTGCTACATCATTTATTCTTCACTTCTACCTTGAAATGTTGATAATAAAATCCTTCATTTTAAACTTGATAATGAAGGACACATACTAAACAACTTGTTCAGTTGAAACTAGTATTAAGTCAGCAAAGTCTTCTAGTTTGTCCTATTATCTCAATGTAAATCACTCTGCTGATTATACCTCTTTGAATCAAACCCTATCCACCATAGAAATTTTATTTGAAGGTATTCGTATCAACAATTAATGGGAAGACTTTGTCACAACTATATGGCATGCTGTTCTGATCTGATAGGATTCTGCTGAAATCTAAGTGGCTTAAGAAATAGACGAGTGCTCACTTACACAACATTCACTGTACTACAAAATAATTGGTGCTTTTGGAAGGAAATTGCAAGTGCCTCAGGTTGGCACAGGCTGTTGCAGTGTGCACCTTTTGTATCTAAGTTCCTTAGTTACCAAAGTAGGGGGACAAATATCATGGGGAATAGGCATTAATGTTTTTTGAGTCCAGAATGACAAATATCATGCCTTATGTCCATCAGTGTGACTAGTTTTGCTAACACTTTTATGTGCAAGTGGTTTGAAAATTATTTTTATAATGAGGGAAAGTCAAAAAGAAAACAAAACTGAATATTAGAGAAGATAAGTTATGTCTACTAGAATATTCCTTTTCAAAAAGTCATAGCCCAGGCATGGAAATTTACAAGAGACTTCAGCAAGGTCAGGGAAAGAAGCCTGCATGAAGAAGGGACAGTATTTCTGAAGATTTTGATTGATGTGATGAGGGCCAATATGAAAAGTAATACAAATTTTGCACAATCTAAGATTGCTTCCCCCCAAGACAAAAAGCAATCTAGCCACCTTCTGCTGCAGAGTGAATGGAATATAATGATGCAATTTGCCACTGCTAAGAATAAACAAAGAGACCTCAAAGATTGAAAGATACTTAAAAATAACCATTTGGTCACATAGTATTTTATAATAGCTCATGGATTTTATAATTGTTTCTCACAGTGCCAGAGAAAATCAGAGCAGTACAAGGAAAGGAAAAACAAAGGCAGCAGCTGAAGTCAGCAGTGACAGACACCCCACTGAGTGCCAAAAGCTCCATTATCTTCTGTCATAGCAAGTCTTCAATCACAGGAAATAGTGCTCAAAAAAAAGGAGATGGAGAAAAAATAAAGCATATGCAAATTGTCCAAATTATAGTAAAAGTACTACAGAAGACACAGTAAAGGAATAATAAAAAAGAGTAGGCATTTTTTCCTCTTGGTTATTGCTTAAATCCCAGCAAAAACTGTATATGTTTACTCTCTTACAAGAGATCGAAGTAGGAATAATCAAAGAGATGTCTTTCCTCTTTATTTTCAGTTATTATACAGCTCAGAGTATCAGTCTGTTCTTTATTTGAACCTCCCCCTGTGTGAGCCAGAAAAGACATGGTGCTTTCAAAAACAACAAGATAACATTTTGAGATGTATATGCTAACCTGAGCATATAGTTGTGCATGAGACAACAGCTGTGTTTCAACAGAAAAGACATGAAGACATATACTTTGTTACCTTTCTGTCAAAGATACATTTTCTTTGAAAAAAAAATCAAAATTTTTATTTTTTTACTTATTGTTTAGTCTTCTGTATGTTATATTTATTTATCTCTTGTCTTTGATAATAAAGCCATTTTGCATTTACAAAACAGACCAATGAACAAAAGTAAAATTTAACCAAAATACTCTTACGATGTGAATAGAACACAAAAATATTGTGTAATATCTTGTTTAGACTTTGAATCACAAAGAGAACTAAGACCTTGGGGTTATTAATGTGATCTCACCATTTTGTTAATTCTTTTGAGATTCAAAAGTGAGGCATGCTAATCAGGAAGCTCTCCACTAAAAGCTGCTCTAAATGGCCTCACTTCCTACAACAAAGAGAACAAGGAAACTTGCTACACATATATTCATTTATTACTTCACCCACTTAAATGATCATAATTTACTTCCTTTGTAATGTTCATAATTTGTCTGCCATCTAAAAACAAGTGAACAGGTTTTTTTAGTTGTATTTTAATTAGTATTAAAAGAAAAGAGTTTCATTGCAGCATTCTTGTCCATTTTTTAATGATGTATTTGTTCTTATTTTATGTGCATTGATGTTTTGTGAGGTTGTCAGATCCCTTGTAACTGGAATTACAGACAGTTGTTAGCTGCCAGGTGGGTGCTGGGAATCGAGTCAGTGTCCTCTGGAAGAACAGCCAGTACTCTTAACTACTAAAACATCTCTTAGCCCTGTCCATTTTTTTTAAAACACGTTTTCTTATCAGAGTGCTCTTCCCAGTTGCTCTAACAGCCTCCCATCCAGCCTTCCTCACATTGGTCCCTGGGAGTGCTTTAAGACCATGTGTATTCTGTTACACTCTTTTCCTTCCTTCCTTCCTTCCTTCCTTCCTTCCTTCCTTCCTTCCTTCCTTCCTTCCTTCCTTCCTTCCTCCTTTCTTTTTTAAAAAGATTCATTTTATGTATGAGTACTCTATCTTCATGTACACCTGTGGCCAGAAGAGGGCATCAGATCACATGGTGGATGGTTGTGAGTTACCATGTAGGCCTGGGAATTTAACTTAGGACCTCAGGAAGAGTAGCCAGTGATCTTAATCACAGAGCCATCTCTCCAGCCCCTTTTTCTTTCCTTCTTTCTTTCTTTCTTTCTTTCTTTCTTTCTTTCTTTCTTTCTTTCTTTCTTTCTTTCTTTCTTTCCTTCCTTCCTTCCTTCCTTCCTTCCTTCCTTCCTTCCTTCCTTCCTTCCTTCCTTCCTTCCTTCCTTTCTTTCTTTCTTTCTTTCTTTCTTTCTTTCTTTCTTTCTTTCTTTCTGTCAAGCTATCCATCTCTTCTTTGAGACCTTTCCCCCCATCTCATAGTGCTGCTTTAGTTTCAAGTATCTACCTACACTCTCTGTCTCTCTCACTCTCTCATACACACATTCATGCACAAATTAGATTATAAGATCTTCATATGAGAGAAAACATCTAGTGTGTGTATTCCTTTGTCTTATCTGGTTGACTGAAAAAATTGACTTTAGACTCAGGTCCCCAAAATGTAAAGATGGACTTTAGACTCAATCCCCCATCCTGAGCTGAGCAGAAGTTTGTAAAATTCCAATGTCCTGAACTGCCAGCAATCTTATCATTGCAATCTCTCACCACCACCTTCTTCCCCTTGCTGTTATTAGGAAATGACGTGCAATAAATTCCACAGGAGTTAAATCCTCTGAGCAGACACCTGCCCTGCCATGGAGATAGGAAGCTCTCCAGCCCCAGAGATAAGAAGCTCTCCTTGGTTCCTGATTCTTGGAGCAAGACCCCTTCCCCAGGAATGCACACCAATGACTAAGCTATCCTCCACAAAACGCATATTACCCAAAGCTTTGCAAAGTTCGGGGTCACCTCTTCCTACCACCCCCCTTCGGGTGTAGACCACTCCATGTGGGTTGGCCACTGGCGTGGTAACAATAAATTCCTCTTGCTTTTTGTATTGATTCGTGTCTGTTTCTCATTGAGGATCAGCAAGAAGATAGGGCAATTGCTCCTCCGGGGGTTGAGCCTTACAGACTATTTTCATTTCTATGACTTTTTTTGTTTTAATTCACTGTTGTCCACATGTGGTACAATATCAAATAGGAAAACATAAGCTTAAAATTCTAGTGAGGTCTCTTGGAGAGGAAAATGGAGTAACCAGAAAAAGAAAACCAATAACATTGGAGTTTTCATTTATTTTCTATCAACTTAATACTGTACCCATATTTTAAGTTTGGTGAATGTTTTATATAGTAATAGGATTCTATATGCATGCTATGACCATTTCAGCCTGACCACTTTCTGAAAAATAAAATGAGAAACCTTCATAATCATTAAAACAGCCTAGTAGATTAATGTAAATGTTTTTATTTCCTCCTATGAGAGAATGAGATGAGAGCCAGTCCCTAGTCCTTCTAGCCCTTTCTGAACTCTCCCTAGGTTCACCTCAGCTGTTGTGGCCTAAACTCCTATCCAAGCTGACTCATTCAAACTCTTGGCTTCTGATTGAATTGCTCTGCCTGGCCTCACAGTAATTCTGGCAATATCTTTTGATTTTGTGGTTCCTTCTCATTCTCTGGCTCACTCTATCTTCACTTATGTTTAAATTGTTCTCCTCAACCTGTCTGTGTAAAACTGTCCCAGAAAGAGACTCCTATCTCTCTCTGTGCTGCTTTTAAGTAGTCTTTTTCCTGTCCTGTTCTCATGAGAGTTGGGTGTAACCTATCTCTGATTCATTCTATCAACTTTTTTCTCTGATTCATTGCTTTGTCTACTCCTCAACTAGATATCACTTTCATATATGGCTGCTTCCTTTTAAAAACTAACCTGTCCTTCATTACTTGGGATTCAATGTGTGTACTAAGGGTATGTCTGTATTTCAGCCAGATCATACTGTAATCCAGAGTGTCTGATTCCAGCTGTATCACATAGATCTTAGCCTTTGGATATGATCCTTTGCCAGAGCAGCATGTTATGGATTAAATTTTCTGTACAAATTAAGTGGAGCTGCCATGTAGGTCTCCAGTGCAAGAGGAAGCTCTTAGCCCTCATAATGACTGTTGAACTGAGGGGGGCTGATATGTAGGGGTACACCACACTGGAGTAGGATATGTGGGAGGAGGGGGAGAGGGAGGGAGGGTACCACTGGGAGGGAGGGTGGGAGGGGACTGTGATGGAGATATAACTTGAGGTAATAAATAAACATTTTTTTAAAAAAAGAAAAGAAAATGCAATATTTTCAGAAACGACATGAATGAAACCTTGATTGGAAACTTTGAGCTCTTAAAAAATGACCTATGTTTTGGCATCAAGTAGCCTTCTAAAGATTAATGTTTATACCATGACATTTGCTACTCTTGGCCTCAATTAGAAGTTAATTTTATAATACAAAATTATTGGACCTTGGATGCAAAAATGTTCAAGATGTTGAAAATAAGAATATGTCCAGAATGCATAGTAGAATGTTAAAGTCAGTTGCCAAATACGTATGGACTGGACATTGGGAATGTATTTTATGGCTTATAATTTTCATCATTGTGGCCTAATTATTCTTGTTGTCTTGTAGTATATTTGTTGTTATAAGAAAACGCCATTTGTTGAAATTAAATGGGGAGCTGTTTGGGGGAAGAAGATATATATTAAAATTAAAAAAAAAAGGAAGTGGATGGGGGTGTGAGGGGGAAGAGGGTAGGAGGGTAGGACTGGAGAGGAGAGTAAGGAGGGGATAGTGATTGAGATGTAACTTGAAGAAATAAAATAATAAAATAATAAAGAAAAAAAGAATCTGCCCACAGAACATTTATACTACTGCCTAAAGTTCAGGGATCATGAGGAGGGCTACAATACTCAGATCCTGTATATAAGAAGAAAGATAGAACACCATCTTCTTTATAATTCAGAGCAGCTATAGAATATGGATGCCTGCAATTATCCTCAGCAAGACTAGGCCTGTCAGCAGTATAGACTAGGAAAGAACTCATAGAGCACTTTGAGTTATTGAATTATTAGATACTGATAGATCCTGGGAAGGAGAAGTTACTGTTTTCTGTTGCACATATTATGAGGAACCCAATAGGTTCCTCAAGATGTCTCAAACCCATAGTCATTTAGATGATTCTGGTAAAACTCAGTGAATCTCACAGACAAAGAAAAAGTCTAAAGACATGAGTGTGCAAGAAGATTTTAAAGGGAGGTATTAATAGGGATCAGAGGGAGATTAGAAAGGGTGGAGTATATAGTGCTAGAATGGACATTATACAAGTATGAAATAGCCAAATAAAATATTAAAGTTATAAAAATTGACCTATGTTTATAGCAAAAATACTAGATTTTCAAATCGTTATATTATTAGGAATATATTTGTTTCTATTAAAGTAAACAGAATGCTCTGTAATTAGATCCAAATATTGCTATAATTCAGACTTTGTTAAATTATTTATTAGGCTTTTTAAAGTGATAGAAATAAATTCTTTCCTTTTACTGAACTATACAGGCTTCAAGTGGTATAGAAAAATATTCATGCCTCATATAGCTATTGATAAGTCTTTTAGGCCTTACTATCATGCAGGTAAAGAATAAGTGCATTATGTTTGCAGTTTTCTCAATGAGGAGATGAAAAATAGAGAGAAAAAGCAACTTGCAAAATTCAGCCTGGTAGTTCATAGCTATGAATTTCAAACAGTTCATTAGAAATATATGCTGCTTAAATAGCTATGTAAGATTTTACTTATATCTTCTCAATTTTACTCTCTTATTTTTTTTAAGTTTGGTTTTCTATCATCTATGGAAATGTATGTTAAAGCAACATGTCTCAATATTCAAGTTTTTAGAATAAAATATGACAGATTTCTATTTTATTGAAAATAGATACTACTCTCATATAATGTATACCTACCTTGTTATCCAAACTTTCCACTCTTTCAATCTCCTCGCACACATTCCCTCTACTGTATCCACTCCCAATCTATTTCCCTTTAGAAAAAAGGAGGTCTCCAAGAGACAACAGCTACGCATTATAAAAGAAGACACAATAAGACAAGGCCAAAAGCACGGACACTGAAGCCGGACAAGACTACCCAAAAAGAGGTAACAGCCCCAAGTGCAGGCAAAAGAGTCAAAGATACAACTTCTCCCACAATTAAGAGTTCCACACAAACACCAAGGTAACAGCTGTAACATATATGCAGAGGACTTGGTACAGACACATACAGGCTCCATACTTACTACTTCAGACTCTGTGAGCCTATGTACACTCTGTTAAGTTTATTCAGAGAGCTGTGTTTTCCTGGTGTCCACTATCCACTCTGACTCTTATAATTTTTCTGTGCCCTTTACCAAGGGATTCCATGAGATCCACAGGGAGAGATATGATGGAGACCTCAAATTTAGACCCTCTCTCTTCAGGATGTCTGGCTGTGAATTTCTGCATCTTCTGCCATCTGTTGCCAGAGGAACTATTTCTGATGAAAACTGGGTAAGGCCCTGGATCTATAAGCATAACAGTTTAATATTGGGAATCATTTCACTGATATTTTTTAAAATCAGTTGTCTTTGATACTACCCTAAGTCTCTGGACTATCCATTCTCTGGTTGCTGACCATCCAAACACCAAGCAGTGCTGGACATTGGTTCCCTCTTGTGGAGTAGGCCTCAAGTTAAATCAGAAATCCATTAAGTTTTGTGCTACCATTGGTTCACCATATCTTGCAGGTAGAATAGATTGTGGGCAAAGGTATTAAAGCTGGGTTGGTGTCAAAGTTTCTCCTTTGGTAGTCTGCAGAGTACCTTCTGGCACCAAAGAATATGAAACTTAGGTGTGAAGATTCCATGCAGATACAAGCTTGACATCTCCACCTTCAATAATCTGTGTGGATGTTTTCCTTTACAATATTGCCCCACTGCCAATGTCCAGAGGAACTCTTTGTCCTAGCATCAATCTCAATTGATTGGGGCTCTCCATAGGATCGTTTTGGCAAACAACTCAACTGAATGCAACCAAGTCCCACCACTGTTAGTATTGCATGGCTACAAGAGATGACCAGTTCAAACTTTACTTTTTTTTTGTTTCTTTTTTTTCTTTATTTTTTATTTCTTCAAGTTACATCTCAATCGTAGTCCCCTCCCTATTCCCCCTCTAGTCCCACCCACCCACCCTCAACCCCCATCCTCTTCCCTTTTTTTCCTTTTAAGTTTAAGGTATATCTTATTTCCCCCTACAGTTTTCTTTTCAGTCCAACAAATGGCTCTTTCTCTTATAATAATAACTACAATACAGTACAACAGAGGTAATTAGGCCACAGTTATGAGGGTTATATGGCTTAACGTACATTCCCAATGACCAGTCAATATGTATTTGGTACCTGACTTTAACATTCTACTATCTAAACATCTCCATGAGTTTAAAGTTCTATATCTGACTCAACATTCATACTAATTGCAACACAATTTTAAAAGTATCTTCTTAGATGTATAACACTCTCTTGACTCCTAAACAACTCAAAATTTAATTATGAGACTCTAGCTATCTGTTCTTCAATCACCTCAGAGACCTGAGAGGGATAAATATATCTGATTTTATAGGAAGTACAGGGTCTGCAGCTTCCCAAACTAAGAAATGACATACCAGTGGCTGCCTGGACAGTTCCCATTTTCTCTCCATACATTACAGCATTGATCTTCAGTCATTTGACCCCGTTTCTCTGATAGACATTGATTGTAGAGCAGGGGTTATGAAGGACTTGCCTACCCTGTCTTGGCAGAGCTAGGCTGTCGACTTACCTGCTTCCAGGTTTTGTCCTTTTTGGACAGCATTCTGTCTACAGTTGGAGCAAGGGGCTTTTCCTACCAAGAGATGGTCTTGTGACTAATTCAATCATCTCCCACTGGTGATTCTTCGATGCTCATCTTCTACTTGGAGGAGAATAGGGGGTGCTGTCAGGAGTTGATATGTCTTGATATAAAAAATCTAAAGTTACGAAAACATCTTTGAATGCCATATTCTGCAGATCTCTTGAGGTTTTTGAAGAGGCCCTATCTATCTCTTATATTAGGGTAAGCAGATGTTGCTTGTCTCTTAGCAGGTTTATTTCTGATTAGCTTAGAAAGTAACTATAATAGGCTGTCATAGTACCTAACAGAATGACTGGCTTGCATAACCATTAGTTTGCATTTCTTAATTATCCTAAACAGTTTATGACAATTAGTACTAAAAGGCCTAAACATCACATTTCATTTTTTTTCTGTACCTCCTAACCCTTGCATCCCATTTCTCTGGGGTGGGGTGTCCTTATATAACAGTCCCTCATCTCAGTTGAGAGGTCGTATGAGGGCCAAGAGCCTCTTCATTCATTGGGGATCTATGAAGCAGTACCATCAGTGAAAAGAGAACTACTAAACAAACAAATCAATAAGCATACAATAGATAAAAAAGACTAAAAAACAGAAAAAAATATAACTAATATATAAAAAATAAAAATTAAAAATAAGAAGTCTATGTCCAAGTTCCATTTGGTGTGTTAGTTGTAGTATTGATACCTTCTATTATATAGCTAAAATCCTACTATAAGTGAATAGATGCCATATGTGTCCTTCTGAGTCTGGGTTAGTTCACTCAGGATGAGCTTTTCTAGTTCCATCCATTTGGCTGCAATTTGCATAATTTCATTGTTTCTGATAGCTGAATAATTTTCCATTGTGTAGATATACCACAGTTTTTTAACCATTCTTCGGTTGAGGGACATCTGGGTTGTTTCCAGTTTCTAGCTACTACAAATAAGGCTGCTATAAACATAGATGAGGAAACTTCCTTATGATTCCGTGAAGAGGCATTTGGGTGTATACCCAGAAGTGGTATGGCTGGGTCCTGAGGCAGAGCTATTCCAAGTTTTCTAAGATATCGCCAGACTGACCTTCATAGTGGTTGCACAAGCCAGCACTCCCACCAGCAATGGAGTAGGGTACCCCTTTCTCCACACCCTCGCCAGCATGTGCTGTCATTTGAGTTTTTGATCCTAGCCATTCTGACAGGTGTGAGATGGAATCTCAGAGTTGTCTTGAGTTGCATTTCTCTGATGATTAAGGATGTTGAGCATTTCTTCAAGTGTCTCTCAGCCATTAGGGATTCCTCCTTTGTGAATTCTCTATTTAGCTCTGTCCCCCATTTTTTGATTGGATTATTTGGTTTCTTGGCATTTAATTTCTTGAGTTCTTTGTAGATTTTGGATATTAGCCCTCTGTCAGATGTGGGGTTGATGAAGATTTTCTCCCAGTCTGTAGGCTGCCGTTTTGTTCGAATGACAGTGTCCTTTGCCTTACAGAAGCTTTTCAGTTTCATGTGGTCCCATTTATTGATTGCTGATGTCAAGTCCTGAGCTGTTGGTGTTCTGTTCAGGAAGTTGTCGCCTGTGCCAATTAGTTCGAGGGTTTCTCCCACTTTATCTTCTAGTAGATTTAGTGTGACCAGCCTTATGTTAAGGTCTTTGATCCACTTGGACTTAAGTTTTGTACAAGGTGATAAGTATGGGTCTAACTTCAATCTTTTACAAATGGACACCCAGTTGGACCAGCACCATTTGTTGAAGATGCTGTCCTTCTTCCATTGTGCCGTTTTGGCTTCTTTGTCAAAAATTAGGTGGCCATAAGTGTGTGGGTCTATTTCTGGATCTTCAATTCGATTCCATTGATCTACTGGTCTGTTTCTATACCAATACCATGCTGTTTATACTACTATTGCTCTGTAGTACAGCTTGAAATCTGGGATGGTAATACCTCCAGATGTTTTTTTATTGTTCTGGGCTTTTTGTTGTTCCATATGAAATTGAGACTAGCTCTTTTCAAGTCTATAAAAAATTGTGTTGGTATTTTGATAGGAATCGCATTGAATCCATATATTGCTTTTGGTAGGATGTCCATTTTTATTATGTTGATCCTACCTATCCATGAGCATGGGGGATCTTTCCATCTTCTAAAGGCCTCTTCCATTTCTTTCTTCAAGGGCTTGAAGTTCTTGTTGTACAGGTCCTTTACTTGCTTGGTTAGAGTTACCCCCAGGTATTTTATGTTGTTTGTGGCTATTGTGAAAGGGGTTGTTTCCCTTATTTCTTTCTCAGCCCATTTGTTTGTTGTATAAAGAAAGGCTTCTGATTTTTTTGAATTAATTTTGTATCCAGCCACTTTGCTGAAGGTGTTTATCAGCTGTAAGAGTTCTCTGGTGGAATTTTTGGGGTCGCTTATGTATACTATCATATCATCTGGAAATAGGGATAATTTGATTTCTTCGTTTCCGATGTTTATCCCCTTGATATACTTTAGTTGTCTTATTGCTCTAGCAAGAACTTCAAGTACTATATTGAAGAGATATGGTGAAAGTGGACATCCTTGTCTTGTCCCTGAGTTTAGAGGAAATGCTTCAAGTTTCTCACCATTTATTTTGATGTTGGCCACTGGCCTGCTGTATATTGCCTTTATTATTTCTAGGTACGGCCCTTGTATGCCCGTTCTCTCCAGAACTTTTAGCATGAAAGGGTGTTGAATTTTGTCAAATGCTTTTTCTGCATCTAGCGAGATTATCATGTTGTTTTTTTCTTTCATCTTGTTTATATGGTGAATGACGTTGATAAATTTTCATATGTTGAATCATCCCTGCATCCCTGGGATGAAGCCTACTTGATCACTGTGTATGATACTTTTGATGTGTTCTTGAATTCAATTGCTAGTATTTTATTAAGTATTTTTGCATCTATGTTCATGAGGGAGATTGGTCTGAAGTTCTCTTTCTTTGTTGGGTCTTTGTGTGGTTTAGGAATCAGGGTGATTGTGGCCTCATAGAATGAATTTGGCAATATTCTTTCAGATTCTATATTGTGAAAGAGTTTGAAAAGTATTGGTGTTAGCTCCTCTTTGAAGGTCCAGTAGAATTCCGAGCTGAAGCCATCTGGCCCTGGGCTTTTTTGGTTGGGAGATTTTTAATGACTGTTTCTATTTCCTTAGGGGTTATAGGGCTGTTTAATCTGTTTATCTGATCTTGATTTAGCTTCAGTAGGTGGAACCTATCAAGAAAATTGTCCATTTCACTTAAGTTTTCAAATTTGGTGGAGTATAGATTTTTAAAGTAGGATCCAAATACTCTCTGGATTTCCTCAATGTCTGTTGTTATTTCATCCTTTTCTTTTCTGATTTTGTTGATTTGTGTTTCCTCCCTCTGTCTTTTAGTTAATTTGGCTAAGGGTCTGTCTATTTTGTTGATTTTCTCGAAGAACCAACTCTAGTTTCATTGATTCTTTGTATAGTTCTTTTTGTTTCTAAGTTGTTGATTTCAGCCCTAAGTTTGATGATCTCCTGCCTTCTGCTCCTCTTGGGAGTGTTTGCTTCTTTTTTCTCCAATTCATCCATTTTAGCTGTTAATTCGCTAATATGAGCTGTCATAATTTTCTTTTTGAAGGCACTTAGTGCTATGAACTTTCCTCGTAGCACAGCTTTCAATGTATCCCATAGGTTTGGGTATGTTGTGTCTTCATTTTCGTTAGATTTTAAGAAGTCTTTGATTTCCTTCTTTATTTCTTCCCTGACCCAGTGGTCCTCTAGTAAAGAGTTGTTCAATTTCCATGTGAATGTAGATTTTCTGTTGATTCTTTTTTTTTTTTTTTTTTTTGGTTTTTCGAGACAGGGTTTCTCTGTTTAACAGCTCTGGCTGTCCTGGACTCGCTTTGTAGACCAGGCTGGCCTCGAACTCGCAAAGATCTGCCTGCCTCTTCCTCCCAAGTGCTGGGATTAAAGGCGTGCACCACCACCGCCCGGCTTGTTGATTCATTTGCTATTGAAGTCCAGCTTTATTCCATAGTGGTCTGATAAGATACAAGGGGTTATTTCAATTTTCTTGTATCTGTTCAGGCTATCTTTGTGTCCAACTATATGGTCGATTTTGGAGAAGGTTCTGTGCAGTGTTGAGAAGGTGTATTCTTTTGTGTTTGGGTGAAACATTCTGTAGATATCTGTTAGGTCCATTTGGTTCATGATCTCTGTTAGACTCATTATTTCTCTGTTTGGCTTCTGTCTTGATGATCTGTCCATAGATGTGAGTGGGGTGTTGACGTCTCCCACTATTAAAGTGTTTGGATCGATGTGCGATTTAAGTTTTAGAAGCGTTTCTTTTATAAATGTAGGTGCCTTTGTATTTGGGGCATAGATGTTCAATATTGAGATGACCTCTTGGTGTATATTTCCTTTAATGAGTATGTAATGCCCTTCTCTGTCTTTTTTTATTAACTTCAATTGGAAGTCTATTTTGATATTAGGGTGGCTATTCCAGCTTGTTTCCTGGGTCCATTTTCTTGGAAGACCTTTTCCCAGCCCTTTACTCTGAGGTAGTGTTTATCTTCAATATTGAGATGTGTTTCTTGTATACAGCAAAAAGATGGGTCTTGTTTACAGATCCAGTCTGTAAGTCTTTGTCTTTTTATTGGCGAGTTGAGTCCATTGATGTTGATGGATATTAGTGACCAGGGGTGGTTATTTCCCATTATTTTGGTTTAGCTGGCTGTCTTGTGTTTCTCTTTTGTTTAGTTGCTGTGGAAGTTTCTATTTCCTCTGTTTTCTTGGGTGTAGTTATCTTCTCTGTGTTGGAATTTTCCTTCTAGGATCTTCTGTAGGGCTGGGTTTGTGAGGAGATATTGTCTGAATTTGATTTTGTCATGGAGTATCTTGTTTTCTCCTTCTATGTTGATAGAGAGTTTTGCTGGGTATAGTAGTCTGGCTGGGCACCTATGTTCTCTCAGGGCTTGTAGGACATCCGTCCAGGCCCTTCTAGCTTTTAAAGTTTCTGAGGAGAAGTCAGGTGTGATTCTGATGGGTCTGCCATTGTATGTGACTTGGCCTTTTTCTCTTACAGCTTTTAATATTCTTTCTTTGTTCTCTACATTTGGAGTTTCTATTATTATGTGGCGAGAGGAGTTTCTTTTCTGATCTAATCTGTTTGGTGTTCTGTAAGCCTCTTGGATTTTTATTGGCATCTCTTTCTTTAGGTTTGGGAAGTTTTCTTCTATGATTTTGTTGAAGATATTTCCTGGACCATGGAGTCAGTAATCTTCTCTTTCCTCTATGCCTATAATTCTTAGGTTCTGTGTTTTCATTGAGTCCTTGATTTCTTGGATGTTGTGGGTGAGAGTTTTTTTAGCTTTCTCATTTTCTTTGGATGTTGTACTGATTTCTTCCATCGAATCTTCCATGCCTGAGATCCTGTCTTCCATCTCTTGCTTTCTATTTTTCATACTCACATCCGTAGTTCCTGTTCTCTTCTCTTGATTCTCCATTTCCTCTTTTAACTCTGACTGTGTTTTCTTTATTGTTTCCATTTCTATTTTCATGTCTTTAATGGTAGTGTTCGTTTTGTACATTTCCTTCTCCAGTTTGCTTGTTTTTGTCTGGAGATCTTTCATTGCTTTATCCTTTTCCTGTTCAAGCTGGTTCACCTTGGCTTGGAGCTCTTTAATGATGTTATTCGTTGTTTTGACTTGTAGAATTGTGGCTTCTTTGAATTCCTTCATAGTTTTAAGTTCTTCTTGAAGGGACTTTATCACTTTCCATAATGTAGAATTGTCATCATTTTCATGTGTTTCAGTTGTGGTGAGGTGGTTCGGGCTGGACAGAATAGTGTTGCTTTCTTTTGTTGGAGACATTTTGCTCTGTTTTGTTTTTTTGTTTTTTTTTTTTTTTTTTTTTGTCTCTGGCCTCTGGCCATGTGGAATTTTTTTTTTTTTTTGCCTTCTTCTGGACTTGGGTCCAAAGGGGGCACTGTGGTGTAGAAGTTGCCTTAATCTACCCCTATAAGGTGAGTCATTCAGTCCTGCCTCCCAGGTGGGGACCTAATTAATTCAGGTGGTGGAGCTGTGCATGAGTAAGCTCTGATTCCCTGCTGGAAGGGCCCTTACTAGTACAAAAGTTTGATATCGAACAGTTTCAAATATCTCACAGTTTGCCTGGGGTTGGTTCCTGTAGGGGGTAAATCTGCAGTTCAGCTCCAATAGCCTTGCCACTCCTGAGGCTTGGAAGCTGGCCTGTGATGTCACAGACTGGGATCTGAAGGTGCTTTGCAGTGGAGCTAGTTCACTTCCATGGGTCGCAACCTTTCCCAGATAATTGGATTGTCTGTGTGAGACCTGGGAGTGCCCAGCAGGGTAGGGATTATCTCTGCATGGTTTCTGAATCGGGCCAGCTGGGTATTAGGTTGGAACTTACCGGGGATTTCTCCTTTTGGGGGGATGGGTTATCCTGATTCCCGGGTCCAGAAGCTTCCTATCGTGTCCGAGAGTTGGAAGGGGCGTCCTGCCCAGGCATCTTCTGTGGTCCCTGTGTAGCTGGGTGAGATTTAGAAGGGGTCGTGCCCTTTGTACAGCATCCTGCAACACTTGCCATCTTGTGACTGTTGACCCCGAAATCAAAATACGTCTGCGCCAGCCACCACCATCTTGGATCCCCCAGTTCAAACTTTATATCCTCTATTACTAGGAGTCCTCACTAGGATCACCCTCATGGATTCTAGGAAGTTTCCACTGTATTAGATATAAATTCCACCTCCCAATATCCTACCCACGAATTCCATCCAAGCCTTCCTTCTGCTGTACTTTCTCCCTCCATTCCAGATCCCCTTCTCCAAATGATCCTCTTTTCTCTTCTGTTCACATCTGTTCCATGTCCACCCACAAAATCTATTCCATATCCCCATTCCCAGGAGATCCATGTGTCCCCTTAGGGCCCTCTCTTTTATCTAACTTCTCTAGGACTACAGAGTGTAGCTCAGTTATCAGTTACTTAATGGCTAATATTCACCTAGAGGTCAATACATATCACATGTATCTTTATGGGTCTCGGTTACCATATCAAAATTATGATTCATAATATATTTTTCTAGTTACATCTATCTTTATGTGAATATCATGGTGGTTTTTTATTTTAAACAGAAGAGTAATACTTGATTGTATATGTACCACAATCTCTGAATGTGGGACATTTATGTTGTTTCCAGTTTCTGGCTATTATGGATACAAACACAATGAACATAGTTGAGAAAGAACTGTAATCTTTCACTGCATGAAAGGATTCAGGATACCCTTCTCTCTTCTTCATGGTTAGCTAAGAGAGCTGTGATATTTGGCAGTAAATAAATAAACTTTTCTCTTCCCTCTCACACCTTACTGGACATCTGGAGGGTACAGATCTCCAGGTATTTATTCCACCTTTTTTGGCCTGGACCAACCTAGCCTGAGCCTTCTGGTGGAGGAACATACATTTCCAGCCTGATATCAGACAAGGCTGGGAATTTCCTGCTGGAAGCCTAATGGCAGTTCTTTTATTCTTCTGGAATGTTTTAGCTATCCTGGGTTTTGTTGTTGTTGTTTTCCCCAAGGGAATTTTAGATTTTTCTTTTAAAGTTAGGGAAGGAATTTTGATGAGGATTGCACTGAGTTTATATATATTGCTTTTGGTAGGATAGCCATTTTTACTATACTAACCCTACTGATCAATGAGCATACTTTCTTCTATTTTTTCTTCAAAGACTTGAAGCTTTTAATCATATAAAATTCTCTCTTCCTTGACTAGAGTTACCCCAAATTATTTTGTATTTTTTGATACTATTTTGAAAGGGTTTGTTTCCCTGATTTCTTTCTCAGTTAGGTTTTCATTTGTATGTAGGAGGACTTATAATTTTCTTGAGTCAATTTTGTATCCAGCAACTTCACTGGAAGTGTTTATCAGGTAAAAGAGTTTCCTAGTGAAAATTTTAGGGTCACTTATGTATACTCTCATACTATATGCAATAACAATACTTTGACTTCTTTTCTAATTTGCATCCCCATTATCTTTCAATTATTTTGTTTCTCTAGCTAAAACTTCAAGTACTATATGGAGAGAGCAGACAACCCTGTCTTCATCCTGACTTTAATGAAATGGCTTAGAATTTCTCTCCATTTAATTTTTATTAGCTATGAACTTGATGTAAATTGTCTTTTTTATATTTTGGCATGTTACTTTGATCCCTAATCTATCCAGGACTTTTATCATGAAGAGGTGTTAGATTTTGTCAAAGGAGTTTTCTGCATATAATAAGATGATCATGTAGTTTTTTTCTTTCAATTTATTTATATAGCAGATTATATTTACTGATTTTTGTATGTTAAATCTATGCATCTCTGTGATGAAGGCTTCTTGATATTGGCAGATGATGTTTTTGATGTGTTCTTAGATTAGGTTTGTGAGTATTTTATTGAGTGTTTTTTTTTTTTTTTTCAATCTGTGTTTGTAAGGAAAATTGGTCTCTACTTCTCTTTTGTTGTTGAGGCTGTGGTTGGGCTATCAGGATTTCTGTGGTTCCATAAAGTGAACTGGGCAACACTCCTTCTGTTTTTATTTTTTTGTAATGATTTGAGGAGTATCAATGTTAACTCTTCTTTGAAAGTCTGTAGAATCTTGGACTAAAACCTGGCCCTTGGATTTTTTTTTTTTTTTTTTTTTTTGATTAGGAGACTTTTAAAGATTCCTTCAATTTTGTAGGAGTTATAGTTCTATTTAAATTGTTTATCTGATTTTGATTTAAATTTGATAAGTGGTATCTGTTGGAAAAATTTTCAGTTTCTTTTAGATGTTCCAATTTGGTGCAGTACAGGTTTTTACAGTATGTCAATATGATTCTCTGGGGTTCCTCAGTACCTGTTGTTATGTCCCCCTTTTCATTTTTATTTTGTTAATTTGTTGATTCTCACTCCATTTTTTTTAGTTAAATTAGATAAGGTTTTATCTGTCTTGTTGATTTTCTCAAAGAACCAACACTTTGCTTCATTGATTTTTTTTGTATTGTTCGCTTTCTATTTTATTGACTTCAATTTTGAAATTGATTATTTCTTGTCATCTAATCCTTTTTGGTGTACTTGCTTCTTTTTATTGTAGAACTTTAAGGTGTGTTGTTAATATTAGCAATTGCTAATATAAGATGTCCCAATTGTTTTATGTAGTCACTAAAGGGTTTCCTCTTAGTATCATTTTCATTATGTCCCATAAGTTTGGGTATGTTGTGCACTCATTTTCATTTACTTCTAGAAAGTCTTTAATTTCTCTTATTTCTGTCTTGTTCCATTTTTAATTCTGTACAGGGTTGTTCAGTTTCCATAAGTTTGTAAACTTTTGGTTGTTTTTGTTATTGTTGAAGTCCAGTTTTAATCCAAGGTAGTTTAATAGGATGTAGGGATATATTTCAATCTTCTTATATCTGTTGAGACTTGCCTTGTGACACAGTATATAATCAGTTTTGGAGAAAGTTCCATGTGGTGCTGAGAAAAATGTATATTCTTTTGTGTTTGGGTAATGTTCTGTAAATATCTGTTGGGTTTATTTAGTCTATAACATCTATTAGCTCCAGTATTTCTCTGTTTATTTCCTGTCTAGATGACCTTTCTGTTGGTGAGAATGTGATATTGACATTTCCCACTATCAGGGTGTGAGGTCAATATGTTCTTTAAATATGTGTAATAGTATTTCTTTTACAGAAATGTATATTCTTGTGTCTGGTGCAGAGATGTTAATAACATCTTGGTGGATTTTCCTTTGATGAGCATGACATGTTTTTTTCCCTATCTGATTTACTTATGTTTAAAATATATTTTCTTAGATATTTTAATGATTTCATCAACTTTCTTCTTAGGTCAATTTTCTTGGAATTTCTTTTTCCAAAGTTTTGCTTTGAGGTAATACATATTCTTAATGTTGAGGTGTGTTTCTTGAATGCAACAGAAAGATGACTCCTGTTTTTATATTTATTCTGTTACTCTGCATCTTTTTATTTGGGAACTGAGAACACTGATATTGAGAGATACTAATGACCAGTAATTGTTGATTCCTCTTATTTTCGTGGTGGTAGTGGTGGTGGTGGTGGTGGTAGCGGTGGTGGTGGTGGCAGTTTGTGTGTGTGTGTGTATTTCCCTGTTAGCTTTGCTGGTGTTTAGATGAATGCAGTTAAGGCTCCTTAGGTTGGAGTTTTCCTTCTAGCACCTTCTATAAGGATAGATTTGTAGATAAATAATGTTTGAATTTGACACTATCATGGAATATCTTTCCTCAATCTATGGTGATTGAAAGTTTTTCTGGGTAGAGTAATCTGGATTGCCATCTATGGTCTGTTAGAATTTGCAGTACAACTATTTTAAAGTCTCCATTGTGTAGTGAGGTATAATTCTAATCGGTCTGTGATTATATGTTACTTGATATTTTTCTCTATCCATTGTTTTATTCTTTGCTCTGTATGCTTAGTATTTTGATTATGTTTTTAAGGGACTTTCTTTTCTGGTACAATCTATTTGGTGTTCTGTGTGATTCTTTTACTTTTATAGGCATTTTCTTTCTTAACTTAGAAAATTTTTCTTCTATGATTTTATTAAATATATTTTCTGGGTTTTTGAGCTCGGACTTTTCCTCTTCCTCTATTCTTATTATTCTTAGTTTTGGAATTTTAATACTGTCTCAGTTTTCCTGTATGTTTTGTGTCAGGAATTTTGTACATTATCATTTTCTTTGAACAATGCATCCATTTCTTCTTTCATGTCTTCTATGCCCAAGATTCTCTCTTACATCTCTTATATTGTTTGGTGAAAGTAGCCTTTATAGTTCCTGTTTGAATTTTTCAATTTTTCATTTCCAGAATTCCCTTAGTTTGTGTTTTCTTTATTGCCTGTATTTCCATTTTTAGGTCTTGAACAGTTTTATTCATTTCCTTCAACCATTTGTTTCTTTTCTTCTTTTTTCTCTTGGCTTTCTTTAAGGAGTTTATTCATTTCCTCCAATTATTTGTTTGGGTTTTCCTGCTGGATTTTTTAAGCGTTTTAATAATTTTCTACTTAAGGACATTTACCATCTTCATACAATTTGTTTTAAGTCATTTTCTTGTCTGCCAGCTATGCTGGGATATTCAGAATACATGGATTCTACTGGAGATGTGTTGTCCTGACTGTTATTGTTTTCTTATGCTGACATCTGCACATCTATGTTTTGGGTGATTACAGGTCTAGATGCTGATTTCTGGATTTGTCTTTGTTGATGGGTGTTTTGTTGCTTGGTTTGTGATTCCTCTCTGGATTTTTTTAGGATGTGATGGCTGCATGTTGCCTGTTTTACTGATCTACTTAGTTGATATGTTCGCAGTGAATGACTGTTGGTGTTAGAGGCTGGGATACAGCAAAGTTGCGAGAGAGAAGCTAGGAGAATGGTTTGTGGAATCCACAGGAATAGTGGACAACGTGAAAGGGAAGATTCTATTGCAGCACTTTGGATGAGCCTGATAGAATGGTTATGCTGAGGAAGGAACAGAGAGAATGGAGAAGATTTGCAGACAGTCTACCTGGTCTTTTGGCAAGCATGGCTTATGGCTGAGTAGGAGATGTATGGATGAGCTGGAGGTTGAAACACAGTAACAAGTGAGAGTAGGGAGACCAAGGGAATGATGTATGAGATCCTGAGCAAGAGTAGACAGTGGGGAATGGTGGCTGACGCTGGTGTTCTATAGTATTAAGGAAGAGCCTGAGGGATTTTGCCTTCTGGGGAACAGAAAAAACAGAGAAGGTCTAAGGGCAGGCTACCTGGTCTTTCTGATAGCAATGGCTTATGGCTGAATAGAGGGGGGGCTTACGTAGATTTCTTTATAAAGGGGAATATGCAGGCTGATATGACATATAGTGATAATCTGATTCCTGCTCTCAAAAGAAGCTCTGTTCACTTTCTGGAGCTCCTCTGTTCCATCTAGGAGATTCTCTCTTGAGATCTGAACGAGAAGACTGAAAAAGGCTATAGCTAGAATGTGATTGCGCTCTTTGTTCATCCTTCTCACTTCATCATCTCCTTTGTCCTTCTGCTGTGTGGCTTAAGGACTCCCATCTCTTGGTGACTCTTGAATATCTTTACCAGTTCCAGAAGGTTTGTTCCTTAGGAGAGTATTCCAGCCATGAAAGTCTTTTGACAAACTGAGCTGCTACATGTGACTTAAAGAACATAGACCTTCTACTTCTACTTCTTCAGAATGTATTAGAAGTCCGAGAATAATAAAAGAGTTACACATAAACACCTTCATACAACAATCTTTCCTCCAGGTATTATACTGCTAGCAAGATATTTGAGTTCAAAATTTCTACAATTGTTTTGTTTGCAGAGTTCCAAGCCTTCCAAACCTCCCTGAGTATACCCATGAGTGTATGTAAACACAATTTCTACAAATTGAAAAAAAAATTGGTTAGATCTCAAAATCAAGGAGATTTCTTAGAAAAACATTTGGGTTGTACTAATACATGGTTAAATAGCATCATTTAGAATATTAATGTCATCTTTTATTATAGTAGTTATCTTGCTAGCAAGATATGCTTATGTGACTTATTTAATCTACAATTATAAAAGTTGGCACTACAGGAAATTGAGTGGATTGCTATTATCTCATGTCTTCAATACTAACTTCCTACCAATTTTCCCACAACACGATGATCATTTTAAAACTATGAACTACAATCTTCTTTCTTGACATGGAAACACACATGTGTTATTTTAAACTATAATCTTAAATATTCTGGTGAATTTTATTGCCTTCTGCAATGTAAAGTGAGGAGAAACTCAGTGTAATGATTTTGTCCAGGATATTTTCCAAAACAGATAAATAAGAATCATGCCTTATTTGATTTATCTATTGAAGAATATCTTTAATTGATTCTGAGTGTTTCCCCTTTTCCTCCTCTACCTCCTCCTCACCCCCATCCTCCTCACCCTCCTCCTTCTTCTTTTTTCTCCTTCTATCTCCTACTTGAATAGAAATTTAAACTCAAGCAAATTTTTGATACCTTAATTAGCACACTCATCTATATCTTTCAAGTACAGCAGTCTATAGTAGGGATGTAAATTTTCTTTGGTAAAGTTCACTTGGATTTGATTAGTTGCACAGTTAATAAGTAAGCTAATGCTGGAATGCAAATGTGATTAACTTGTTTTGGAAACATATCATTTAGGTGAAAAAGATAACTTTTATTGCCTGATTAAAAAGCACAAACCATAACCAAGAACATTTTCTTAAAATGAAGTGAAGACTTATTTATTAACAAGTGAAAATCTGCTATTTAATGAGTTCTTCAAATCACAGACCCATAGCTATGATTATACAAAATTTTCTATTTTTTTCAGGCTGAACTTTCTTTTTTTTTATCAAATATATATTCTTAAAGTCATTGTTATGTCCAATTTCACATGTGACTGATCACTGAAATGCCATAGTAATTAACTCCTGTGTAGCATTTCTACATTCTACTCACTATGTGTCTCAACTTACCAACTTATCAAGATTTCTGCTTATTACTCTGATGTTCCAGTCTGTGAGCAGGCTCAATAGCAACCCTCTTCTTCATTTTAATAGAAGACAAAAAAACATTTAAAAATGTACAAAAATAGGATCTTACCAATAAAAGCAACATAGGATAGTCAAGTTGCTATTACAGTCATATGTGGCTGATATTGAATCCAAATATACAAGAGCTATACAAAGAAGTGCTACAAGAAGCTTAATACAAGAGGATCCCTGAGGGAAGATCAAGGAGAACACCTACTGGGTGAGAAATACAGAGAAACTAAAGTGAAATGTTCTTTTTAATGTATCAATTGGGCAAACCCTAGAACTCCTGGTGGGAATATGTAAAGAGATTTAAATGGGATGCCTCCACAGGGGAGGAAACATTAGGAACTAGGGAGAAATAGTCCCACTATCAACTACCACCTTCATGCTGCTTCCTTTTAATAATGTGTTTTAAACATGCACAATGACACCAAACATTTTATGCTGTTATTCAAGACACTTCATAAATTGTTTTCTCCTTCACCTGACAACCAAATAACACAACTCCTATACCTTTCTATTATCTAAAAGTCTTCAGTCTTCATGTCTCCTTCATATGGCATATATTATTTCTTCATTGGATTCACACTTAAAAATAATTTGCATTGCAGATTGATTACATGTAACTTGCTCACTGCATTAATCTGAATTGCTTACTGTTTCCCAAATCACATATTACATCTTCTTTAAAGGTTATCCTCTCTTTATGAAACACACTGCCTTTGCTTTGTCACCTCTAGACTGCATCTCTAATAATCCAGATTTGGATCAAATTCTGTTCAACTCACTGAATTTTTTTTTACAATGTAGATGACAAAAATACAATTTTACTATAGATATTTCTTTATTGGTGTTTCTGTGTTTGCAAGCCCTTATGATGGTTCTACTCATGTATACTAATATCTAACACTACACTGGGAAAAGGAAGCTGGAAGGTTAATACTTAATGACTCTTATGAGAACAGCCAATAAATATCCCAACTCAAGTCATATTTTATAAGGCATGTTTCTCACAGTTACTTTAAGGTACAATAGAACTAACTCTTTAAGGGATTACCCTAAGAAGCAAATGCAAAGAAGTATAAAATAGCTCAAGTTTAGGAAGACTGATTCCTAGATTCTGTGACAATAGCACAGTCAGTATATATATATTTTAGGTTACTTCACTCCATATGATCTTTTTAAAAATATATTTATTTATTACTTCATGTTACATCTCCATCACTGTGAACTCTTTCTACCTCAACCAATCCCGCCCTCTCAACTTTTACCCCCTATCCTTTCCATCCCATTCGTCTGGAGTGAAGTGTCCCTACATAAAAGTCCCTGCCCAGGTTCAGCAGTCATATAAGAGCCAAAAGCCTCCTCATACACTGGGAGCCTACAAGGCAGCATCACTAGGGCAAAGTGTCTCACTGACAAGAAAAAAAAGTCTATGTTCATCTTCCCTTTGGTGCATTGGTTGTAGTATAGTTATCTTGTACTATATGGCTAAAATATGACCATAAGTGAGTAGATGCCATGTTCATCCTTCTGAGTCTGGGTTAACTCACCCAGAATGAGCTTCTCTAGTTCCATCCATTTGGCTGCAAATTGCATGATTTTGCTGTTTCCGATAGCTGAATAGTATTCCATTGTGTAGATGTACCACAGTTTTTTAATCCATTCTTCGGTTGAGGGACATCTGGGTTGTTTCCAGTTTCTAGCTATTACAAATAAGGCTGCTATGAACATAGATGAGGAAACTTCTTTGTGATTTGGTGAGGAATCATTTGGATGTATGCCCAGAAGTGGTATGGCTGGATCCCTAGGCAGAGTTATTCCAAGTTTTCTAAGATATCGCCAGATTGATTGCCATAGTGGTTACACAACCCTGCACTCCCACCAGCAATGGAGTAGGGTTCCCCTTTCTCCAAAACCTCACCAGCATGTGGTGTCATTTGAGCTTTTGATCTTAGCCATTCTGACAGGTGTGAAATGGAATCTCAAAGTCATCTTGAGTTGCATTTCTCTGATGATTAAGGATGCTGAGAATTTCTTCAAGTGTCTCTCAGCCATTAGGGATTCCTCCTTTGTGAATTCTCTGTTTAGCTCTGTTCCCCATTTTTTTTTTTTTTGATTGGATTATTTGGTTTCTTGGCATTTAATTTCTTGAGTTCTTTGTAAAATTTGGATATTATCCCTCTGTCAGATGTGGGGTTGGTGAAGATTTTTTTTCCCAATCTGTAGGCTGCCGTTTTGTTCTATGACAGTGTCTTTTGCCTTACAGAAGCTTTTCAGTTTCATGAAGTCCCATTTATTGATTGTTGGTCTTAGATCCTGAGCTGCTGGTGTTCTATTCAGGAAGTTGTCACCTGTGCGATATCCATCAACATCAATGGACTCAACTCCCCAATAAAAATACACAGGCTTACAGAATGGATCCATAAACAAGACCCATGATTTTGCTGCATACAAGAATTGCATCTCACTAACAAAGATAGACACTACCTCAGAGTAAAGGGCTGGGAAAAGATTTTTCCAAGGAAATGGATCCAGGAAGCAAGCTGGAGTAGCCATCTTAATATCAAATAAAATAGAACTTCAACTGAAGTTAATCAAAAAAGATAGAGAAGGACATTATACACTCTTTAAAGGAAATATTCATCAAGAGGACATGTCAATATTGAATATCTATGCCCCAAATACAAGGGCACCAAATTTGTGTAAGAAACTCTTCTTACGCTTAAATCACACATCGATCCCCACACATTAGTAGTAGGAGACTTCAACACCCCACTCACAACAATGGAAAGGTCATCAAGACAGAAACCAAACAGAGAAATAATGAGTCTAACACAGTTCATGAACCAAAGGACCTATAGAATGTTTCACCCAAACACAAACGAATACACCTTCTTCTCAGCACCACACGGAACCTTCTCCAAAATTGACCATATAGTCAGACACAAAGCAAGCCTGAACAGATACAAGAAAATTGAAATAACCCCTTGTATCTTATCAGACCACCATGGAATAAAGTTGGACTTCAGCAGTCGGTATTTTTAAGTGTGGTGCCTTATTAAATATCTGTTGCATTTAGGTCTTTCAAAGATGTTAGTACAAGGTGCTTTTATAAAAATACATTTCTATTTTTTATTCTTTGGGAAAGTTACTCTTAGTAGTATGATCCTAGAATTATTGTTTATATTATTATATTATATGGTAATTAATATGCAGTGGGTATTTTGAGAAGAGCATAACTGTACTGTCCTAATATCACATAGATTGGATGTCCAAAATATTTTAATAAGAAAATGTATTTAACTTGAATTTGGTAGTACATAGTATTATTTCACAGAACTTACTGTTGGATATTTTAGCTATTAAATAAAAAGTGATTAAGTTTTGTCTTTGAGTTTTTGAAAGTAGAAATATTTATATCATATGCATGGAAGATTATTTTACTAACAATTCCTAAAATATTCTAAAAGAAGTGCTTACATATTCTGAAGGAAAAAAAAATTATAACATAATGTCTATGTATACAGAAGGCTCTGTTTATGGTCTTTAGTAAAAAGTAACTGAATCAGGAAAGAATGGAAGGTACTTAAATTCAGCTAACAGATCTAGTTGGCTGGCATGTTGAAATCTGTCACCAGTCCATATTCATTTCACAAGAAATTAACATTTGCAAAGACTCAGCTGCATTTTTGAGATATGTTGAAGTAACTATAGTTTGAATAATAAGAATGGAGGAAGGATATTATATTTTGGATTCTTACCCATCACTTAACAAAGAATGAACTGCAAAGAGTATTGATCAGATCTTTGTAAATGTGTTGTTTATGTTGTTCATCTGAAAGGAAGTAATTGTGGACCTGCTAAGCAAAGAGACCTGTCACTTGAATCATTGACTTGGTTCTTCTTTATATTGGCCATCTAAATCCTGGTTCTGGAAAAAGACAATTAGGCATACTACAAAATTTGCTTGAAACAAAAAGTTAATTGCAAATCCTAGTGTGAGAGGCAGCACACCTGGAACCTGTTTGTATTTGCATGCACTTTTGACTAGATCTCCCTAAATAAGTTGGTGCAGTGTCTCAGTCTCAAAAAGATGCAACACTTCAGGGAAAATTAGAAAGAAAAAAAAAACTGGCTCTTCTACAGGGTTATTTATTGGAAAGTAATTTTTTTCTAGAATTTCCTACAAAGCACACAAGAGGGGATTGCTATCCTGCTGAAAGAGAAAGTATTAAAAGGGAACAGCCTAGCTAGAGGAAGAGGCGATTTAGGTTTCTTGAAAGTAAACATGGGCAACAAATTGCCATGCAGGAGCTTGGGTGCACTCTGTGATGTCAGTGAACTCTGCCCAGCAGTGCTTGCAGGAATGCTTTTAAGTGTTGTTTAAAGGAGAATCTCCTAAGGATGAGAAGAACAATGAATTAGGGATCAAGAAATCCACACTCCTTCCACCTCAAGAAATGTGCTATTGTACTGAAACTTCCCAACATTTTCACATTTGAAGTTATGTATTGGAGATTCTTTCATTTGCTAAGAAAAAAAAAAAAAAGCTTTGAAGGACAGGATTCAATTCATTCATCAATTATGATAAAAATTCATATGACATTTAATTGAAGATAGTGATTGTTCTTTTCTATTTATTCACTGTTGTGTACAGAGCTTGAAGAAAGCATTATAAAGTAAAACTAATACCATGCTCGAGATTTTTTATATTCATCTTTCAATCCTGGATTTAAGACCAAACACTAAATGAACATTATGTAAAATGTTAGCTCTAAGGTTTAAATTTTAGAGAGCTGATCATGTTTTGGCTAATCAGTTCACACTGAAATCACATTGACTTTAAGTTTCTTGATTAAATACATTATTCAGGTAGCTAAGTTTTCAAAAATATGTCATATGCATGCTAAATATTAAATAGGTTACTAGATTAGAGTCAACAATTCCTCAGCCATGACAGAATTTTAGTAAAACTAGCATTTTGGAAAATTAGATATTTCTAATTAATTCCCTTTGATAGTGGCTTACTTATATTTATGATTGTTGTTATTAGGAAAGATAAGCTATAATATTTACTTTTAATCTCCATCTTTCTTTATTGCTTATTCAAAATTTACCTTTATATCAAAATCCACAGAAACAAATCTATTCCATTTTATTCTTATAATTCAAATATTCTCATCTGTAAGATACCTTAGGAAAATAAATTTGGAAATTCTACTGTATGTTGTCATCACAAGTTAAGCACAGTGAAACTTGGAACTTATATTCAAAGCATGTGTGCATTTATTTTATTTTTGATACACTGGTAGTGAAGAAAAAATAATACTGTTATACATATGTGATATACATATACAACTACACACCTGATTATCATTGACATACAGACCTAAAGTATAGTTAAAAGGCATTGTGGAATGATTAAAACACATACCACTGCTGCTGTGGATATTTTCATGAATAGTCTTGGAGACTGTGAGTTCTACCCTAAAACCAAGTGTGCTATCTTCTAGAAATATGTCTAGGAAAATCCTGTGCACCATCTCCTTATAGGTTTATAATAATTTCAAATGAGATAATCTATACCAGTTGTTCTCAACCTTCCTTAAACTATGATCCTTTTATATAGTTCCTCATGTTGTGGTGACCACAACCATAAAATTATTTTTGTTGCTACTCTGTAACTGTAATTTTGCTACTGGTATGAATCCTAATGTAAATATGTTTGGAGATAGAGATTTTCCAAAAGGGTGGCGACCACAGGTTAAGAATCACTGACTTGTAGTCAGTGTGCAATGCATGTGATGTTTGATTATTCTTTTAAATTCAAGTACTAAAATGAGTGGAAAGCAACTAATTTTGATGTAAAGATACATGTTGATCATAATAACAACATTGATTTATTCAGTCAGATATCTAAATGTCCTCATTCTATGGCATTTGAAAGACCAAAAGTATGTACCTTTTCCATTTATGAATATTTTAGAGCAGAAAAGAATGTTACTGAATTCATTTTTAAATTGCAGGTGATTCTCATATTAATTTCTGGGTAAAAAATTTGTACTACATTTATTTATTTATGTATATTTATTTATTTATGTGTGTATCTGTATGTCTGTATCTGGAGTGAGACATATGTATTCCACAGACCATCTCTGCAGGTCAGAGAGCAACTTGGGGCAGTTGGTTTTCTCCTTATCAAATGGGTCCTAGGCATCACATACAGACAATTATTCTTGGAGGCAAGTATCTGTGCCAGGTGAGCTATCTTCTCATGCATATATCATAAATAAATTATATAATAAATGCACTGTATACACATATGAAATTCTCAAAAACCATATAAAAACAGAAATGATTATTTGAATTTTTAAAATGTTTATCTCCTGAAGTATAAATTTTTAATTAGTGATCTGCTGAAATTATGCCTGTTTGTTCTTTATTTGAGGTTTTTCACTGCTTTTACATAATTTTGGACAAGAAATATTTTATTTTTCGGTTACCCCTTTCCGTCAGCTATAGATATTTAATGTTTGAAAATATCTGAAATTTAGTGTGATGTTGCTTTTTACTCAATAAGTTTTAACTTTTTAT
Source organism: Lophiomys imhausi (assembly GCA_907164525.1). Classification (NCBI taxonomy): domain Eukaryota; kingdom Metazoa; phylum Chordata; class Mammalia; order Rodentia; family Muridae; genus Lophiomys; species Lophiomys imhausi. The sequence continues at coordinate 2,174,358 of CAJQZJ010010085.1, read as the reverse complement.
CATTTCCTTAGAGAAATAAATTTAGTTTCTCATGTCACATTTGTTGTGGGGTCAGGTGAAGATCCATCAACCAGGATGTACCAAGTTTTGTTTTCTTCATTTGGTTTTTTGACAAAGAGTTTCTCTGTGTAACAATCCTGGCTGTCCTGGAACTCTCTTGTAGACCAGACAGGCCTCAAGTGAACTCACAGAGATCCACCTGCCTCTGCCCCCTGAGTTTGGGATTAAGGGTGTGTAGGTGCTATATCAAGTTTTCTTAACCAGAGCAATTTTATTTATTTAAACAGCAAACTGACCATCCAAGGATGTAGCACAGACCCGGAAGCTAATTCTGCAACCTCAAATATTCTGAGTAAGCAGGTTCTAGTCTTGAAAATTGCAAGTAATGTGTAAAATAATATCCCAAGATGGAAACCCACAAGCAGGTGGGCCATCTAAGATTACACAAGAAGGAAAACCAGCAGGCTGATTCTTCTTCTTCTTCTTTTCTTCTTCTTTTCTCCTCCTCCTCCTCCTCCTCCTCCTCCTCCTCCTCCTCTTCCTCCTTCTTCTTCTTCTCCTTAACAGGTTTTCCCTTAGTACTTATTCTGCCCTTGAATTGATGGGTCTACCTGTTTCAACTTCCCTAATGTTGGGGTTACAAACTTGTACAGTAGTGTCTGGCTGTACATATGAGTTATTTTCTTATTGTAGCTGCAGCCTCAAAACAGGATTGGAATAGGGGTGATATCAACTTTAAGCTCCATCCCCAACTGAACCACCATCTGATAATAAAGAAAAAGAGTGCTATGATTGTGTAATATTTACTTTTGATCATCAGTGTGATTGGGTTAATATCCACTGCAGAATTAACACAGAACACTTTTGAGTTTGTCTATGAAAATGCTTCTAAGGAAGATTAATTGTAGTGTGTGTGTCATAGGATGGGAGCATATGATTGTTACTATGGATAGTGATGTGTCATGGGCTGTGGACACAGACTGAATGTTTTAAGAAGAATTACTGCACTGGAAGTGATCCAATCCAGGGAAAATTAAGTTATATAAAGGCAGGTGTATTGGATAGCCAAGGGAAAGAAAAACAGCATGCAGATGCAGAGAGAGAGAAAGAGAGAGAGAGAGAGTAGAGGGACAGAGACACAGTGGGTGGTAAGGAGGCAGAGAGAGGAGAGAATGAGGGGGAGAAAAAGAGAAAGAGACAGAAAGCCCCGAAGATGTTGGGATTATATTGGCAGTGGCTTGTGGGGCTGAGCCATGCCCCATAACAGGTAGAAACTGAAGCATGCTGGGAGAACTTGGAACTCAGTGCAAACCTAACACTGAATAAATGGGGATGGTGGTCAGGAAAAAAAAGGAGTACCCATACCCTCTTTTCGTCACAGCCATTCCTTCCTGCCATGACTGAATGGATTGCTCACAGCATTAGCTAAAACGACCCTTCCTTTCTTAACTTGAATCCTGTAATGTACTTGGTCACAGTGATTATAACAGTAGCCAGTGGAATTTCAGGGAAAGCTGAAGTCCATATCTAGTTAACATATGATTTTTCTTAGGCTCTTTCCATGAGACCAGTCTCTCTTGCGTTGCCTGCTGTTTGCAGTTCTTGAATGCTGCTATAACTCTTGCTCTTATGCACTAAGGAAATTGGATCCCCACATCTCCATGGTAGAGATGCTATAGCCATTTGCAGACTACAGGTTTCCTACTAGAGTATATCAGCTCTCGTGACCCAAACTTGGAGAATATTCTGTCTTACTGTTAAATCTGTTTTTTTTTTTTAACAACATCTAAATGGTTAAATTGCTGCCTTTTTAATTGGCTTCTATTAAAAGGTTTTGGTTTGCTGTAATACTCCGACGGATGTAATAATTTGTGATGTGGACTGGTTTTGAAACTATTTCCCATAGTCTTTAAAAAGGCAGATTGTGTGCATACTCATGTGTGTCAATAATTCAAAGTGGCAGAATTGGTAATGGAGACAGCGGTGCCACACCATGCTGTAGGAAAAGAGAAAAGCAATGCAAATGAGTGTAGTAGAAGTTTTGATTTCTTTAAAAATAAAGTTCTGTTAAATGAATACGATTTTTGTATTGGTCTGTTTATATGGGATGTTGGGGGTGCTTTGTCCCCTGCTGAAGAGCAAACTTATGAGAAAGGCGTGAAAAACGTCCTGATGGGAGAGTGGGTGATGTTTTCTCAGCAGAAAACCTCCATGTGCCAGGGACAAGCTGTTTGCCCTCTGGAAAACATCCTTTGATAAACAGTTTCCTTAGAGAGCACATGGTCTTAGTCAACAGTAAAATACCTTCTAGTGTGGAAGGTATGGTGGGAAAAACATCCTTGTGTGGATTTTGAGAGAGTATAAATAAAAGCCCCTAAAACAGAGATGGGGCTTTTTGCTGAGGACCACTTCTTATCACTGCTTTGCTTCAAAAGACTCCAGACAATGCTTAGAGACTTGCTCTCAAAGAGGTTGCTCCAGCCGTAGCTGCTGCCAGTCCTGGACCAGGTTGGGTTGAAGAGAACAAACACCCCAATCAGGGTGTGGTAACTGTCACTGCTGCTGCTATCAGAACCTGGTAGTTACTCCAGCCATTGCCACTGACATACTGTAGCTGAGAAGCCACTGTCATTGCTGCTGATTAGTGTTTGTTCCTGTTGCTGTGTTTCTAAATCCTATCGAATCACCCTAATGACCTAGGTCTCAAGAGGCCTACACGCCCTGTTTCTGCTGACCTTTTTTTCTCCCGTACCTAGGGTTGGTGAATTGGAAGGGAGGAACAGATAGTAATATAACAACAACAACAACAAAAATAGTTTAAAAGTATGCCTTCTTCTTAAAATGAGTGACAAATAAACATGAGAGAAGGTTAGGAATTACATAAAATCTTTTTTTTTTTAAAGAGAAGACATTAGTGTGTGTATATCAATGACTCTTAAAGTAGAGATGCCAGGAAACCATATAGTTCTTTTAGTTGACATATATAAAAATACATAGAAAGTTTATGAAACTAATGATGATTAAAATATTTTTTAATTTAACAGAAATAGCATATGATACTTGAGAAATGTAGGAACTAATAGAATTTTGACAATTTCTGTATTTTAATTATTAGTATCATCTGCAATAAATAGAAAAATATGAGTGGAAATGGAGAAAAAATAAGAATGAAAGCTGGATTTTAGAATTAGCTATACAAAGGTTTTAATTACTGAGTTTATAGTAGATGTTACACTTGAAAGAAAATCCAATATCATAGTCATGTGTGCATTTGAATTTGGAAGAGGCATAGGGATGTAACTCCTGTGTGGTACTCACCTAGCAGAGCATTCTGTCCTCCCATCCTATTGTTGTCTATTCATAGTCTCCATGGTTACTATGATTTAGGAGAGCAACTCACTTCTGGACAATGATCAAGATAAATGTGTGCCCAGAGAATAAATTTAGGTTGGTTGCAAAGTTTCATGTGAGGAAAGTGTCATAAACAACATGGGAAGAAAGACCATTTTAGTAATATGTACTTTTAAATTTTTGATCATTAAGGTTTATTATATAGATTTATATATCTAACAAATACTTGTGACAAAATATAGTATTTATATTTGTTTTCATTTGTAACTTATATTGATAAAAGAAAGCTGAGTATGAAAATATTTATGAATTTAAAAATATTTAGCTTATTAATTTTGGCTTGACAGATCTTACTACACTTAAAATGAACAAACTTTTTTGCATATATTCATGATGTTTAGGAATAAATATTTTTAGACTTATATTGTTTGATATGGATAGATCAAATAGTGATTAAGTGACAACTGATGAAATGCAGAAAATGAAATTTTCTTTTATAATGTTCTGAAAATTTTTATTTGTTGTTCAGAATGTGCTTTAAAATAAGTGAAAAATATAAAATGTCTGTCACATTTCAGACTTATTTATTAGAATTATATCTGGATGCAAGCCTTTAAAAGGACTCTTTCAGATATGTGTTCATAAGAAATCACTGATTAGTTTTTTTGCTCATAATAAAGATAAAATCATACAGTTCAAAATTTATTAGAATTTAATTATTGTTAAGTCTTTTATAAAAACACATATGGGTATTTTCTTAAATCTTTTCTCTGGATGAACTTAACTCTTAATATATATATGCGACAAAATAAGCACACATTAATAACATTTGTAAAGGAACTATTTCAGTAATATGATATACCATTTTAAAATAAACACTATATTCTCAGCAATAATTGAGGATTCAAGTTTTATATATACACCTAGTCAAATAAAAGTAATGTATTTGTACCTAAGAAACAGACATTTATTTTAGTAACATTTGTTCAGGTAATAAATAACAACTTCTAAGGTTTTGAATATCAACTTTGCATGGAACCATGTGTAAGAGTCTCTGCAATTTCCTATTGTATGATCACAGGCAATGATTTTCTTCTGTCTTTAAAAAAGTGTGCATCTTGTTCTATTGATAAAATTTACATATTTTTGGTAAATTTAAAGTACTTTTATGATTAGGCCATTGGGAATTCAGCTAAGAATGAGCAAGACCTTTACATTTTATTCAGAAATACTGCAGCCTTAATTTCAAATAAAGTACAGAGAGATAAAAGTAGGTCTAGAAGAATGACAGTATTTTCCTAGCACAGTAGAGGTATTCTGCATGAAAATTCTAAGTGGTGACTCAGTTCCAACACATTGATTTTTTCTTTTTCTTTTCTCTTGTAGAGTTATTTTTAAAGGATTTCTTTTATTCTTTTGAGATTATAGTACAGCATTTCAGCTTTCTTTTTCCTTACTCCAAAACCTCTCTTTATACACCATCTTGATTTTTTTTCAAGTTCATGGCCTCTTTTTTTCACTAATTGTTGTAGATATGTATATGTATATGTACAGACACACAAACATGAATGTATGTATATGTATATATATATTCTACATAAGTAAAACCTTCTGTATCTGTTCAGTGTTACTTATAGTTATGGTTTTAGGCAAAAGGATTCTAACAGCCAGAAGATCAGTCAGTTTTCTGTGGGACTGTTTCTCCCACTAATATCAAGAGCTCCATCCATAAAGTAAAGTCAACATGCCTGCCTAAGCATGAGCCGAAAAGAGCAACAACAAAAGTCATACCTAAGTGGATGTGGGAAAGCCACACAGAGAACTACAAGTACCTAAGGAATGATACAATAAGAGAAATATTCTTCCACAAGGAAAGAATAATTGGTTGCCAGGTTTCCCTTTTTATAGATTATTGTACTTAGCTACTGAAATCATGGTCTGCAGACATAAGGTTGTCATCATTTCAAAGTTTTTCAGACATTCCAATTTGAAGCCTACTTTCCAACCTGAACATAGTCACAGTGGCCATCTTGACACACACACGGCTTGCAGTACACATTGCATTCCTGACACAGAGCTAACTGTGTGTTGATGTCTCCAGGATGGAGAAAGCACTAGATCCTGGGAGCTCCACTGTGCTGCACTAGGAACTGGGAATAACAATTGTTTACAGCAACATTTCTGAAATCCAGCTATTGATTTGTGAATATTTCCAACCAGAAGTGCTCTCTGTTCCAACCCATTTCAATGAACTCACCAAAGCAAAGTGTGTAAAGCTATGAAACTTGAACTGTTTGACATCAGAATTCCTAGTGTAAGAGCTTAAAAATATTGTCTGTTTCTGCTTCTTAAAACTCTCAAGAGATCCCTTCCTGAGGACTAAGTTTTATTTACTCTAGTTAAATATACTTCTGAGCAATGTAGAATTTATGAAATATTTCCTAAATATAATAAAGATAGAAGTTTAATGTTTCAATATAAATGGTAATTATTTAACAATTAACATAAATATTTTATATGTGAGCTAGGGATATTCCCATTTTATCTGACTCATACTCCTGAGTACACATTTGCCAATGACACTAGCTATCAGGAATTGCTATGTGGAAAAATGAAAACCTCGTTAAATAAACCCAAAATATAGTCCTACATTTATTGATGTAAAATGATTTGTTTTAAAAGGAAAAAAAAGATGTGTAACAATTTTTGTGCAAAAGAGAAGTTATATACCACTGAATACCGTTTAAATATCACAAATTGATATGATGCAACATCTTACAGAGCAGCCATTTAGTGATTTATTTGTTGTCAAGCACTTAACCTGCACCTGATGATGCAGATTGGCCTTTTACCTGGGTCTTTCCGAGCAGCTGGTACCTGCTGTGTTGTCTCATTCTGTAATGAAGTGAAGGTGTGATTCTGCCACTCCTACTTGTTGTCTGATTCTGTAGTGAAGTGAACGTGTGATTCTGTCCCGCCTACTCGTTCTCACCCTATATAAGCAGTTGGATCTTAGTTAAAGTTTGACACCTTGATCAGATCTGACTTAACTTGGTGTCCCTCTCTGTGTTCTCTGTCTCTCCAATTCCTAGCCCCTTGTAGAGTCAATGGTCACAGGCGATAGCAGATGGTGCCAAGAAACCTGGGACCTGGTAACAGGGGACATGCTGAGGAAAGCTGTGATTTGGGACCCTGAAACAACAAAGTGGAAGTGTTTCTCAGGTTGACCACCAGAGAGAATGGTGAGTGCCGGGACAGTGCATGATGGGACAGAGCAATAGTAGCGGAGCCTTTTTGAAGTCTTTGAAGTGCTTGATTCAAACACAGGGAGTGGGCTTTAAAATGAAACCTTGGAGGAATTTTTAGATGTTATAGAAACTCACTGCCCTTGGCTTCCCGAAAACGAGACATTGAGTAGGAGGCATTGGAAAAGGCTAGGAGAAGTCTGAAAAGAAAAACAGGTAGAGCAAATTATGCTCTCTTTGTGGGCTATTATTAATGCTGCTATCAGAGAGTCTCATAAAGAAGATGCTCAGGAAAGACCGAGTGAGGAACGAAAGTCAGAGGGGCAATCAGATTCAGCAGGCCCTTCTACACTACTTGAGGAATCTGGCTCTCATAACCCTTATAGAAGCCTTTGAGCAGAGCTGGCAAGGGTTACGTCTGTATCTGAAGATGAGGAATTGAGCACTGATGAGGAGATTGATTTAGAGGAGGAGGCTGCCAGATATCATAACCCCGATTGGCCTCTTTGAGGTGCTAGTATCAAGCCCCCTCCGTATTCAGGTAGAGTATTCAAAAAAGACATAGTGAAGCCTACTTTGTCTCCGTTAGAAAGGGCTGTTCATCGGGCCTCAAAAAGGGGAGATGTTTCTGGTTATGCCTTTCCTGTAGTAGAAATATTGGACCAACAAGGGAACAGGTGTAGACAGTACAATCAAATTGAGTTTAAGATTCTTAAAGAGTTTAAGCTTGCAGTTTCTCAGTATGGGCCCACTGCTCCTTTTACCATGGCACTGTTTGAGTGTCTCTCGGAGTCATAGTTGACCTCCTCAGATTGGAAAGCCATAACTAAGGCATCCTTGTCTGGGGCAGATTATCTCAGCAACATAAACACCCCTTTTATATGGGCCATGGGCGCACTAATACAGGATTACCTGGTCCCGTTAGTGATGGTAATGCTTCCATTGATTGGTCCTTAAGCCGATATGCTTTTCTTTCCCAAGCTGACAAGGCTGTGGAGGCGCATGAGCGATTTCATCTTAACAGCACCACCCTGCGTCTAAAATATGCTTTGACCAGGGAACAGACCAGACGTATTGTCCTAGTTGTGCCTCACTATTGCCTGTTCCACATTTGGGTGTCAATCCTAGAGGCTTGGTTCCTGATCAATTATGTCAAATGGATGTCACTCATTTCTCTGAGTTTGGTAAATTGCAGTTCATCCATGTGACTGTTGATAATTGCTCTGGTTTTCTTGTGGCCACACTACAGTCTGGGGAGGCTACAAAATATCTCATAACCCACTGTTTATCTACATTTTCTGTTATGGGAGTACCTACACAGCTTAAGACAAATAATGGGCCAGGTTACATTAGTAAGGCCTTTGCTGACTTTTGCTCAGAATTTTCCATTGTACATAAAACTGGTATTCCCTATAATCCTATGGGTCAAGCCATGGTGGAACAAACTCATCAGATGCTCAAAAATCATTTACAAAAACAAAAAATGGGACTTATACATCCATAGGTCCTCAAGAGCTCACCTTGATTATATGCTCTTTATTTTAAATTTTCTACAAGTGGACAATAATGGCAGATCTGCAACAGAAAGATTTTGGCACCCTGACACACAACATACTTATGCCATGGTTAAGTGGCGAAAGTCTTTGAATAATCAATGCCATGGGCCCAACCCTGTTCTTAGAAGGGGTCGAGGATACGTTTGTTCCCCCCCTCCCCGCAGGAAAATGATGCTGCTCGCGGGTTGACAGAGAGATTGGTGCGGCAAGTTGATGTTGTGGAGTCTCATTTAGAGGCTGATAATACTCCTGATGATGATGGGAACTCTGAGAAGAATTAGAGATTTATGGGCTTTTGTTCCTCTCCCAAGACACAGGTGCTGCTTGTCATCTATTCTGGCAATGGATTTTTGGGATTGCCTTCCCTGCCTCACCTGATAGACATCTCTGTGCTGGTCTCAGGCAATTGGTTCATTGCCGAGGTCTTGTGTTTACCATCCAGCACAGCAGGAAGATGTGGAGGATTTAAGAACTTTATGGTCCCGAACAATTCAAGGGCTGAGAAGTCACTGCTCTTTCCTATGCTTCCTGGTGTTCCTTTCCTAATTGGGGAAGGATCTTTTCCATTGACCCTGCCACTGCCTTGGGGAAAATGTTCTTCTCAGTCTGTAATTTTCATGGTCTCTGACCATTTAGAGTTCAACAGCAAGAACTTAAAGCATCTACCCTTAAGGTATTTCAGGCTATGTATCATGCACCACTATATGATCCTCCTCAGGTGGGGATATGGCTTGCTCAAAAGAAAAAAATATATATACTTGTTAATTTTTTTTTCTCTGCACATACTTGGGCTGGGTAGGCAATAACGGGTAAGAGAGTTTTGGGCAATCACTTCACCAACCTAAGACAGGCCTTCCAAACTTGATTTTGGAATGGCTTAAGATGGATAAGGGAAGTATGATTGCACTCCAACCTAAGACAGACACAGTCCTTTTGTACTATTTATCAATTATAAAAAGGGAGGGGTACTGATGCAACCCCTTACAGAGCAGCCATTTAGTGATTTATTTGTTTTTAAGCACTTAACCTGCACCTGAGTGATGTAGTGTGGCCTTTTACCTGGGTCTTCCCATGCAGCTGGTACCTGCTGTGTTGTCTGATTCTGTAATGAAGTGAAGGTGTGATTCTGCCCCGCCTACTTGTTCTCACTCTATATAAGCAGTTGGATCTTTAGTAAAGTTTGACACCTTGATCAGATTTGACTTGACTTGGTGTCTCTCTCTGTGTTCTCTGTCTCTCCAATTGCCAGCCCCCTGTACAGGCGGTACAGTCAGTGGTTGCAGGCAATGGCATTGATAAAAATGTAATCAATAAACTCCAAGATACTGAATATAAAACCCACATGCTTATATTCTAAAATTAGCATTTTCCATTTTAAAATCCACTTTATTTTAATGTGAGTGTGTGTGTATGTGTGTGTGTTCAAGTTTATGCAGTTTTGAGCATGGGCACCCCTAGAAGACAGAAAATAATGTTGGATCCCCTGAAGCTTGAGTTACAGGCAGTTATAAACCACCTGACATGGCTGCTAGGAACTGAATTTGGGTCCTCTAAAAGAGTAAACCACTGTTAAGTCATATCTCTAGCTCCTAAAATTAGAACTTGCTAGTTCAATAATATAAGTTTCAGAGCTTAGGGTTTGTAAACTTGAAAAAAATATAAAGTTGTAGAGGAAATTTGTCACCCTCAAAAACAGAATACTGGCTAATAACTATCTGGAGTTAAATAAAGACAGTATTCCATTTTATTATTTTTTAAATAACTTAGTTTGAAAACCAGATGCATACATCATCTTAGAATGAAAAGAATTTCAGTAGATTAAATTACCCAATCCATCAATAATGCATTATATTAAAGTTTTATTGCTCTTTTCAGAATCAGACCAAGTGAGACATTGATGAAAGTAGAATTTCTAACATAGTTCATTAAATTATTGGTAATAGGTCTTTAAAGTTTATTCCACTCACACATATTCACAAATATCACATTTACATAAACTCCTGAAGTACACTTCATATACCACCAAATTCCCAGGTCTATTACGTCTTCTACTAGAATAACAAATTTATTTTATGTAATATTGTTGCGTTAATAAATATGCCTTAAAAAATTCATCTGATAACTGTTACTGACAAAATATGCAATCATATCCAAGTGAAATTGTTTGTTTTTTTTCTGTCATTTGTGCTTTTATTTACAAAACAAATATGCAATTATTTCATAGAATACGGAAAAATACATGTTATTGTAACAATTACTTAAAATAGACAGTGACATACACATGAACTATCATAGTAACAATGAATTCTTGAAAACATGCATATATTACAAATGCTGAGTGGTATCAAGACTCTACTGAGGGAAGTGACAGGTAATAATTGAGAACTTAGCTGAAGTGTTCATTTGGAGAGTTATGGGCAGTATTAGGGATATTAGACAGGGTGACATGCTCTCCTGGGACTCTCAGCAAAGGAAACAGATTCAATCTTTAGCTGTGAAGGGACAGAGTGAAGTAAAGACAATCACTCTTTAATTGATAAAATAAAAGGGGATATATTTCTGGTCAGCTTCCAATTAAACTAACATGTTAGTTGCTTATTAACTATTTTAATAGTTTTGGCTTTTAAAGGATATTGTCATAGTTTATCACTTAAAAGATGCAATGTGATATGTAATGCATGCCTATCTTGTGGAATAGTTGTATCATGTAAAATCAGCTCTCATTATTTTGTCATTTTTGTGGGATGAAAACATTTAAAATCTACAATTTCAGTGATCATCAATTATAAAATATGTTGAGACAATTCTTAGCATTCAAATAATGGTGTGAAAATATCCTTCATCTGGCTACATGTATTCTTGGATTCTTTCTGTCTTCTAAGATTTAGTGTCACTGTATGCAGCAGAATTCTTCAATAATAGTGGCTTTTGCCAATTTGCAATTTCTAGTTATAATTTCTTTTCAGAATCTAGTTCTAGATTTTATGGATTTTTTTGATATTGTGTTCTTGGGGGCTTTGAGATTTAAAATGCTCATTTATTAATAATTATTCATTAAGTTTTTATAATAAAAATCAAAGTAGTAGTTGAGTATCTTGTAATAATATTTCTGGCTATATTTATATTTCATGCCTTTTTGGTTATACAAGAATGACATATTTGAGTGATAACTATACTGCCTATACTTTATTATAAGTATTATTTTTAAGCACCAAAGCACAAGAATTACAATTATAAATACATGACAATAGCATTAAAACAATTGTTATAATGAATTAAATACGTTGTTGAAGATAAACATATTTATAGTCTAAACTTAAGCAATATTGGAGTCAATATTATTAATACCCCTTAGACCAGTGATTGAAGTTACAGCTAAGCAAATTCCAAGTTGGCTTGAAAGACTGAGCCCCCAGCCTGAGCTGAGCAAAAGTTTGTGAAATTCCAATGCCTTGACCTGGCAGCAACCTTCTCTCTACCCCCAATCCACTGCTGTTATTAGGAAATGACTAACACAACCACCCAGCCCCAGGGTCTCCTGAGGTCTCCTTAGGAAACACTAGCCCAGCCCCAGATATAGGAAGCTGACCATCCCCGGAGATAAGAAGCTCTCCTAGGACAAAAGCAAATGCCCCTCCTCCAGGAATTTACACCAATGTCTAAACTATTATTGAAGCCTACCCCAAAACGTATATAACCCAAAGCTTTGCAAAGTTCAGGTGGCCTCTCCCTCTGGTATAGGCCACCCCATGTAAGTCAGCCACATGCTTTGGAACAATAAATTCCTCTTGCTTTTTGCATCGATTCAGTATTCAGTGTCTGTTTCTCATTGAGGGTCGGTGGGAAAACAGGACTTTATTCACCCACCCCCTGGGGGGGATGGGCCTTACAGCTTTGTTCCTCAGCCACTACTGTCTAGTGCTCACAGCTTAGGACATTGAAATGTCAGAGGTCTCTTAGTCATTTCCAAATAAACCCTAGTTCATTAGCAATAGCAAACCTAAGTGACACATGAAGAAAAATAAAGCTTGACCTTGTTAAAGGCAATAAATAAATAAGATTTTTTTAAAAGGCAAAGCACTGTTTTTCTGTGTTGTTTTTCAAATACATTATAATCATACATTAATTCTTTGCCTTCAGAACGAGTTGATTTCTGCTTATTTTAGGTTTTACTTCCAAGCTTTTCCACACTAGCTACCTACTGTTATGTGACTTATAGTTATCTTGCTATGCCAAATAAAACTTGTATTATATAAGTGTATTTTTAAAAGTAATTTTTGTTTTTTTTTTTTTCAACATTTATTTATTCAAGTTACATTTCAATCACAGACCCCTCCCTACTCTCCCTCCTGGTCCCATACTCCTATGCTCTTCCCCCTCTCCCTCCTATCTGCTTTTTTTTTAAATTTAAGGTGTATCCCCCCCCAATAGCTCCCCCTTTTAGTCCAATAAAAGGCTCTTTTTCTTGAAAGAATAAATACAGTACAAAACAATAAGAACAATTAGGCAATAACTATGAAAATTATAAGGTATAATACATTCCCAATGTCCAGCCCATACGTATTTGGCAATTGATAATAATATTCTATGATCTATATATCTCTATGAGTTTAAAGCTCTATGCCTAACTCAGTTTCCATTCTTACTTGGATTACCAATTTAAAGATATCTTCTTAGACCTATAACATTCTTTTAATTCCTGAAGAACTCAAAACCTAACTGTGAAACTATAACTATCTTGCTTCATCATTTTTCCATTCTTATTTGGGCCCCCAAACAGGTTTCCTACATTCCACATCATCAGGAAGCAATTTTAAGAGAGAAATGTCCCATTCCCAAAAGGTGGAATGGGTGATTTTTTTTTCTTTTCTTTTTTTTTTTTTTTTGTCATTTCATGGGTTACAGATGTTTTTTTGCTATTTAGAAGGATTGGGTACAAGTTGCTAAATGGTCTTGTTAAACAGTTAAACAAGGTTAGGAGGTTAGACCCAGGGTTTCCCCCTCTTTTTCTTTTTTCTATCCTTCTTTCTCTCCTAAGTAGTGGGGGAAAGACTTAAAAAGAAAAAAAAGGGGGATATAGACATGACATGATATAGAGATGATAAAGTAAAAGGGGTAGATTATTGAATCTGCTCTTACATCTTTATTTATTGATATAAAATTAAGATTATATTTGGCCATATTAGTATGGACCGTGTATATTAATACAAAATTAAGGCTAACTCTTTTTAAGGTATTGTACCTATTTAATTCTTGAAAATACAATGTGAAGTTTTAACCTTGTCACAAACTGTTTAGGATAATTAAGAAATGCAAACTCATAGTCATTCAAATTTGCGTTTTGTTAGGTACTACTATAGTATATCACAGATATTTTCTAAGTTAATTAAAAATAATTTTTATATCCAAAGCATAAACTCTAAAACTAGGGCCTTGCCTAGTAAATCAGAGAAAAATAAAATAGAAATAGTGTTGACACACACCTTTAATCCCAGCATTCAGGAGGCAGAGCCAGAAGGATATAAGCAAGTTTGAAGCCAGTTTGGTCTACAGAGCGAGTTTCAGGACAGTCAGGGCTACACAAAGAAACCCTGTCTTGAAAAATTAAAAAGATAAATGAATAAATAAATAAATAAACAAAAGAAAAGAAAAAAGTAAGAAAGAAAAATAAAACAACAGAAAACAAAAAAGAAAAGAAAAGAAAAACACCCTACCCAGAACACCGTGGTAGCATGGCAGATGTTTTTTTTTGGTTCCCTAACAGGTGTTTGTTGTATCTTGGAGGCCTCTTATTTTCTAATCATTCTGCCACTGTGTCAAAAATTTAACATTATATTTCCAAGACTAACAAAAAAAAATCAAACTATTTTCCAATTTGAATTTACAATTTAAATCTATTGCACCTCAAAAAAAAAAAGAAAGAAAAATGAAAAAAAAATAGTTTAAAATCTTCTAATCTACCTTCCAATTCTTCCAATTCTGGAATATTTACAAAAAAATAAAAATTAAAAAAAATAAGAGTATAGAGTCTTAATATTAAGGGGTCAGTCAAGACCATTATTACCCAACTCTTACATCAGTCTATGTTCACCAACTTTTCTGTTAATTAAAAATTATTTTCAAAAATCTTATTATTTCATCAGATTCAATAGTATGGAACCCACTTCACTGACAGTTGAAAGATAGACACTTTGGTGGAAAGTATGAAACAATTAGACACATTTATTTATTTTTTAAAATCAAATTTCAATGCTGTAATATTTTCAGTGGCTACTAGTGAGTTCTTGAGATAACCGTGAAGTAAGATATATATAATATTTGCTATCCTTTCATTGTTTAGGAACAAAGAGTGTGGTCTAAATTGTGAGGATGTAGCTCAAGCAAAGTTAAGTAGAACATGTCCCAAGACTACAAACTGTCCATCTAAGAGTGACTAAAATCCTTGCTGGCTTTCTTAGTTACTTTCTCTGTCTCTCTCTGTCTCTGTCTCTATCTCTCTTTCTCTATCTCTCTCTGCCTCTCTTCCTCTCTCTCTCTCCTTCTTTACTCTTTCTCTCTCTCTCTTTCTTTTTAATATGCAAGGTGGATATTGATGATGTTAGTTTTCTTCATGAGAAGGTGAAATAATGACTTCCAGATGTTTTTTGGTATGTTGCTTTGGGTAAAGATAAATTTCATGAGAATACAACCCATTAATGTTAAAAAACAAAAGGAAAAGGAACAGAGGAGAGTGCACAGAGAATGACGATATTTTACTAGAACTTGCCATCTTCACTATTTGGCCCTTCAAGAGACAAATGGGACCGTAGTATACATAGCTACAGTTGACAGGAAACTGACCATGATCACCATGGTTGAAAGGTCCTTCCTTGTGTCACACATTAAAGCTCCTCATTCTCAAATTGATGAGTCAATTAGAAAAATATCTAAAAACATCTGTCTCATTTCGCAGCTTTTACTTAGTCTGTGATGCTTTGCTCTGTGCACCTTCATCAGAATTCCAAAGCTGCTCTGCCTCCATCTTTATAGGGGGCCCAGTGAATAGACAACTCCCTGAACAACAATTAAACTGTCCTGAGAACCATGATCTTTGCCAATAAAAACTTCAACAACAAAAGATCAAATGAGGCCAGGTATTTCACTGTGTGCATGCTATGCCATTTAATGGTTCATTCTTGAAAAACAGCACAAGAAAACTGTATTCATTCAGCACTTTCAAAATCAACTTTGGACATCTGCTCTTCATAAAACAAGAGACTACTAATTCCCTTAAGTGCCTGGGGGATGTATTGTGAGCTGAATGTTGATAAATTTCTCATTATTACAATCAAGCATGATTTGCTCACTTTTTTTTGGGGGGGCTAAGACACACAAGTACAATATTTGTGATGTTCTTCTTTCCTTGGCAACTTAAAGCTGACATTTAGATTAGATTCCTCAAATCTACCTACACCGTAATGCAAACATTTATTTAATCTAGCTGAGAGGAGCCCCAAGATGTGGCACTAAAAATTAATTCAGCATGTAGTAACACACAGGCACTGTCTTTACTGCTCTTAGTTATGAATCTCATTGGAGTTCCTGGAAATATGGAGGGTGTCTTCTGAAAGCTGGCAAAATGATAAGATTTGGTTACCCATTGGATTGCAGGCCTGGCCATTTTGTACCTACAAAATATATTCTATCAGAATCACACATTTTTAACATCATTAAGTCTTTTTAAAAAACTAGTTCTTTGAGAAAGTTATACAAAACTTTTAACCATATTAATCATTCCCCAACTCTTCCCAGATATATCCCTTCTTTCTGACAAACTCAGTTTTGTATCTTTTTCCTTAAAACCCAGCAAAACTAACTTTCTTTGTCCTAAAATGTGAAATGTGTAGTCTGCTGGATAGTGGTTGGTTTGTCAGTGATTATATTCCTAGAGAAAACTGACCCTTGTTTTTCCAGTATCCAGAAATTGCTAATAGGTACATGGCTAAGGGCGGGATTGTAGGTCCAACTTCAATCTCCATGCTGGGAGTTAGTCTGGTTTGGGGTTGCACATTTTTTATAAATACTGTCAAAAGTGATGTGAAGTCATATGTGCAATTGCCTTGCTATGTCTACAAATAATGCTTCCTTGTAGTTATCCACTACCCCAACACTTAATCTCATTCTCCCCACTACAAAATGATACCTGAGATCTTTCCTTCTTTCTTTCTTTCTTTCTTTCTTTCTTTCTTTCTTTCTTTCTTTCTTTCTTTCTTTCTAGTTTTTTTTTTTAAACAGAGGAAGTGACGTCCGTATGTTCCCATTAAGGCTGAGGTTTATGAAATCTTACTCTCTGTACCTTGGCTAGTTGTGGATCATTAAACAGAAAGTTCTCCATTGAAAGATGGATATGATTGATGATTACTTTTCTCCTCCAATAGCTTGGATAGCACCTTCAAGAACTATGAAAGCTAATCAGTAGAGATGAAACTTTCAGGTCCATACCGGCTTAATTTTGCCATGTCTCAATTCAATAACACCATTATATTCTGGAAAGTTAGAACAATGGCAAAATCTTTTAATGTTCTATTCATTGAACCTCAATGGCCATCAACTTCAAAAGAAGTAACCGACTTCTGACACTGGCCTTTTTATTTGTTAGCCTCTTAAGTCTAGTGGCAGCATTATTGCCCTCCTATAGATTAACTCCATTTTAATTCTTTTTCTTTGTCTCTGTCTCTTTCTGGAAGATTCTACAGTAGTAGGTTTCCATATTCTTTGAAAGATATTTAGTGTTATATATTCTTTGAATGCCACCTCTTCTATTCTACCATCCACTCTCCTCACCAGTTTAACATTTCCTATTCCATTTTGTGTTCTCTATGTTGCAGAGGTTACTACTGCTCCTAGATGGCAAGTCTACATATACCAGACTCTGCCAAGTTCTAGATGTGAATTGTTTCTCAGTAAAGGCTCATCAAACATATGCATATCTTTCTCTTAAACTGAAATAGTATATTTAGGAAAGGGTTAATTCTGATTTAAAATATGTTGCCAAGTTACAGAAGGATATGTATTCCTGTATGCTCAGTCTCTTACCCACTCTGTAGGACAGCTGGTGCCACTCCTACTACCTGTCCATTTGGCTAGCTAGCTAAGGAGCCATTTGGGTACAAGCACCTGACTATGGCAGTACACTTATATATAATGGGGAGTGGTGGACATGCCCATAACCCTCTCTTCTCACAAATTGGCAGCAGATTTTAGGCAATACACTTGGATCCTGGAAGCACTGTAATACATCTTATAGTCTTTGTGAACCAACAATTTTCAATGATTCTTCGATGGTGACTTATGGATAACCTGGGCAAGAAATTCAAATACTTTTCAAAAATTCAAACAATCAACTCTCAACATTCCACACTGGAAGAGCCAGCCAAACGCAGACTTCCTATTTTTAAGCCACTTGCATCAGTGCACAAGAACTGTTAGTTACACTTACACAATACTGCAAAGCTACTGACAAGCAGGTCTATGTGAAGAAACAAGATAAAATAAGAATTTGCTATGCCATCTTTAGTGTGAAAACTGTGCCCACATAAATGCACCTCAAAGCATTCAGCCCAGGAATAGGCCTATCAGATGGGACATTCCTTGATTCCTTTCCTAGCTAAACGAGTTTTGAGTTTCAATTCAAAATAATTCAACATGAAAAATTTCCATAATAAAAACAAAATATCCCATTGCTCATGAAGGGTGTCTCAAAGAAATCCTCTTCATTTATGTAGGGATACTATTCAAGTTTAATACTGGCAGTTGACCGGTGGTGGAACTACCAGCAATCTTCTTGTTTGGTGCTATGAATGAACAAGGCCCCCATAGACTTATAGGGAATGTAATTATTGGAGATATGACATTTTGGAGTAGGTGCGGCCTTGTTGGTGGAAGTGTGTCCTAGGAGTGGACATTGAGGTTTCAGCCACTCAAGTCAGGCCCAGTGTCATTCTTTCTGCCTGCTCTTGCTGACCCAGATGGAGAACTCTCAGATACTTCACCACCAACATGTCTGACTGCACACTACTATGATCTCCAGCATGGCAATAATGCACTAAACCTCTGAACCTGTAAGGCAGATCCAATTAAATGTTTTTCTTTATATAATTTGCCATGGTCATGCCATCTGTTGGCAGAATAAAACCTAAGACAGCTTGCTTTGAGAGACTGTCCTCACAATTCTCAGTAGATGTCCCCATGTGGCATTTGACAACCATATCATGGATAATAGTCAGAAAATATCTGTCTCATTTCCTTTAGAATTTGATACTAATGAGAAGACCTTCTTTATGATTTAGACAGTCCAACAGTGAGTCTTTGAACTATGTAGTCTATCTAGCATCCTTCATCCCTGTTTCTCGTAGATGAAAACCTGAGTGAACAAATCAACTGCTTGTTAAAAGATCAATTATTTAAATTGCCAAGAGGTGTGGCCTTTGAAACTGGAGTATTCTGGTAATGAACATCCACTTAATTCATTGCCTGCCAGTTTTCATAAACAGGACAGCTATGATGTCTGACCTCCACTGAATGGTTGTCTTGGGTATCATCTTATATTTTAAGATATTGGTTTTCAATCTTTCTAATGTTGTGACACTCAATTCTTTTCCTCATGTTGTGGTTTCCCTTAACCATAAAATTATTTTTGTTGTTACTTCATAACTGTAATTTTGCTATCATTATGAATTGTAATGTAAATATTTGTGTTTTCCAATGGTCTTAGGCAACCCCCGTGAAAGGGTCATTGGACACCTCCCTAAAGGGGTTGTGGTCCACTGATTGAGAACCACTGGGTTAAGTATAAGACTGTCCACCAAGATAATGAATATTCTTATCACGTTTATAAATTCTAAGATTCAATTTTAATCTACTTTCTTGTGTGACTCATTGTCTACCAGATACTTACTACCTAGTAAATTATGATCCACTGTCCACAGTCACCAAACTTCAAAACACATCTGCTTGTTACCTGAGCATTATTACTATGGGGACCTGGAGAATCTCTGATGTCCTACTTTATATTTACTAGATGCATTAATAGCTACAGTCCCTAGTGACTCTGTCTTTTTACATGCACTGGGGACTATGGTGTCAAGACATAAAACACAGTAAGAGTCACTATTGGAGCTGAAAAATGGTTGCATCTGATGGATGCCATTTATATCTGAAAAAGATCCTGTGATATATAATCATGAAAAAGTAAGACATGGTGCCCTGGAGGGAAATCTGGATAAACAAAGCACATAAAGAAAAAAGGTATAATGCCTTTCCTGGCCTTGATATTAAACCCTCCTGTGATTATATAAATACTGTATCTGTAGGTCAGTATATAGATATTACAATAGGGATGCTTACTGTGGCTCTTATTATTAGAATATTTATTTAATATTTAAGTAGGAAGGCTGCTTAATGATCTCCAAAAGTTACAAAATCTAGGATGGAAATTTTTTCATCAATACCCTCTTGTTACACAATTGCACCCAATAATGACTAGGAAATTGTTAGAATTTCCTTCCAAATTATCTGAAGTCAGTCTGTTAGCAGACCTGGACTATCAACAAAATCCACACAATCTTTATGTAAAGTGGTCAGATAATGTCAAGACATGATAAACAAATTTAAAACTGAATAAAGTTCTCTACTTAAAGAAAGGAAAACTGAATACAAACTCCTTCCCCAGATTAACCTTTCTCTTGAGTAAGTGATTACATAAAAGCTTCATAACTTAGCATGCTATTGTGTTGAAAATATTTGCCTGAATTTCATGAAAATGCAAGCAAGAGGTGACAAGGAGTTTTGCAGGGTGCCCCCTTATAATCCAGTGTAGGCAGTAGAGAACTGTGCTTCCAACAACCACTGAAGTTTTTACATCTCAGAAATGTTTGCATCCACATTACCTCTCTGACCACCTGCAATTCTAATGTAATTTATTACTCCTTGACCACTTCATATTTCTAAAATATAGACCTCTGTTTCCTAGCATTTGTTTTTAAATTGTAATGTCTATATAACCATAACCAAGACAATAGTTAGACTATGTCAATACTAAGGCTGGAGCTGCCACTCCATAGGGACATTTCCTATGCTCATTCTCTGTATATATCCCCGTGAGACATCAAGATACCAGTGGTAGTTAATAACAATACAATTAAAAATAATTTTGCTAAGTTTTTCTACCACAAATCCTTATTCAATGTAATCAGTCTTTTCTTCTAGTCAGGTTTTCAAAGTTTCAACATGTTTTCCTTCATTCTAATGTATGAATTAGAATGGAAGGAAGTGGCATGATGGTGTCATGTTAAGCATTCTAAATGTTAATTGGTCCTGCTTGCTGTCTGTTACTTACATTGACTCTGATTGGTTAAATAAAATGCTCAGGCCTGAGATTAGGCAAAGAAAGAGAAAGGTAGGACTTGCTGAGATTAGAACAGGAAGCCTGCACTTTAGACAGAAGATTAATGCATTGAAGCCAGGAGCAGCAGGAAGGAGTATGCACTCAATGGGTTAGAAAAAAGAACCTCATTTCACATGGCTAGGAACATCGGCATATTATGGAGAATGGAAGTACAAGGGGAAGTATGTATACATGGGGTCATATTTGGGTAATAGAATTATGAACTAGCTTAGATGGTCTAGAATGCACAATTCAGGCCAAGGCTTGTCAAAATCCATGTGGTCTCTGTGTGATCATATATAATGGTGAATTAAAGATTAACAGCCGCCCAATTAATTAACAATAACATAAATACTGGTTAAACAATTTAATTAGCCATATTTTTTTCTACATATGGCGCCCAACTATGGCAATTAGAATCCATGCTTATAGCGTGAGAAGGCCCAGGTGAAAGCTGGTTTCCAAGCCAAAGAGTGGGGAACTGAAATCAAGTTCATTTCAAAGGTGCAGCTACCTTAACAAAAGCTGTTGCTTGCAGCAAAGGCAGAGAGCTAAATCTTAGCTCTCCTTAAATACTAAAAAACCAGCAGCCTTGTAAACAGAGCTAGAAAGCGGAATTAATCACCTAGATTAAAAATGGAGGAATTCATAATGCCTCAATATTTTTGTATTCCAAGTGAGTTTGTTCCTCTTAGCATGCAAATGATTTTTACCCTGACAATTGTGGTTCTGTGTATTTTTTTTTTTTTTGAGAAAGTTTGGACTAGGATAGTCTTAAAGGAAATAATTTACAGATGGAATGCTAAGTTGCCAACAATGATAATGGAAGAAGGAGGAAGGTCTTTCCTGATAGATAATACACAATTGATGGCAGCTGGAGCTAAGAGCTCCCTGGCTATGAAGTGCTTCTCAGGGCTTTCTGGGAAGGGTCCACCAATGAAATACAGTCACAACTAGAATCCAAGTATTAGTGAACAAAGCTTTAATTGAAGCATGGGATGGCATGGTTAGACATGTCAAGGCTTTTGGAATGTTGTTTCTTTACTTGACTTTTGTTTAGATGTCTTTGATTTTCCTATATCGGGAGGTAGAAAGGATATTTTTCTGCTTTGGCATTGCTAAAACATACGAAATTTTTGAAGATTTTGAGCAGATTTCGAATTGTCACTATAGATCAAAGTTGCTCTCTGGGTTACAGAGTTACTAATATCTGGGATTAAAGTGAAATATTTGAGCAGGATGGTACTGGCACATGCCCTTAATCCCTTAATCCCATCACACTAGAGGAAGAAACAGGCAGATCTCTGATTTCTAGACCAGCCTGGTTTAAACAGTGAAGGCAGGTTAGGAACCCTGATGATAAGATAAGGTTGCTTACTAAAGACAGTCTAGAATTTAAAAATGACACATTTTTCCTTGATGTTAAGTTAAATAATGCCCTTACTGATCTAATGAATAAATGCACATAATCTTAAATTTACATAAAAAGAAAGGGGTCACAAGCCAGTCTCAGGTGTGGGGCTCCTAGTGGAGAACTGGTTTCAAGAGACATTTTACCCTGAAGGAGATATGTTAATCGCTGGGTGTGGTGGTGCATGCCTTTAATCCCAGAACTTTGGAGGCAGAGGTAGGCTAATCTCTGTGAGTTCAAGGCTAGCCTGGTGTACAAAGTGAGTCCAGAACAAGGATACACAGAGAAATCCTGTCTTGGAGGAAATAAAAAAAGGAGAGAGAGAGAGAGAAAGAGATATATTCTGTTAATCAATGTAAGGACCCAGAGTTAGGCTTGGGAAGAACATGCAAACTGTATGACTCAAAGAGCAAACAATTAAGAAAAGCTAGCATAAAATAGCATATCATGCTATTCTACACCAATCTCCTTAATAATGGGGTTTCCATGGGAGAATTGGAACTCAAACTAATACAAAATGGTTTAATTAATATTATTGTTTAATAAGGGTAATTCAATTATTTAAGTTCATACTTTGATCTCAAAACTTGGGAGACAAGAAAAAACAGGTTCTTTGTGTGTTCAAGGCCAATCTAATCTACAGAGCTCTACAGAGCAAATCAAGACAGCCCAAGCTACAAAGAGAAACCCTGTCTCAATAAGGATAGTTATATCCACATAGAAATTAAATCTCTAAAGAAAGGAGAAAAGTAAATAAAGAAATATATAAATGCATACCTTTCTCCCAAAACATGGGAGACAAAGACAGAGACAGATTGGTTTCTTTGAGTTTGAGGCCAATCTAATCACAGAATAAACCCGTTTTAAGCAATTAATAAATTTATGTCAACTGTAGAGGAGAATAATTAAACTCCATACAATCTTATAGTGTATTTTCAATTTAAAATAGATTGTATATACCATATATATGTAATACTATATATGGTACATGCCATCCTTTTATATAAAATGAATGGAGACTTACAAATGTCATTCTTTTGTTCAAACAAAGCACAGAAGGTATTCCTTAATTGATTTGTGCATCCTCCACATCCAAGGCATTTTGGTAATTGCAGAACTATCTGCTTCTAGTGAGAAATTATGTATTTTCAGAACAATGGGACCAGAGTCCAAAGAAGACAAGACAAGTCACCCAAATGATCCAGCCTCACAGACTGCCTCAATAGCTGTTTCCTCAAAAATCTGCATGTATAACAACTACAAAAAGTTTGCTCAGATGGTCCAGCCTCAAAGACTGTTCCAGAAAGGACTTCATTAAAGCCCTGAACTTTCATACCCAAAGTCCAACTTCGAACTACTAACTGCTCAGGACATCAAATTGTTGAGCAAATAGAGATTGGACAACAAATGTTACAATTAACTTGATTAACCTTTTTTTTTTTTCATTTTATTTGGGTCCCTAAACAGATTTTCTGTGTCCCAATACAGCAGGAAGCAGTTTTAAGAGAGTGACATCCCATTCCCAAAAAGTGGGGTGGATGATGGATGTTGTGTAGGGGGAATGGTTACAAATTGTTAAATGGTCTTGTTAAGCAAGAAATGGGAGGTTAGATTCAAGGACTTTTCTATTTTCTTTTCTTTTCTCTATCCTTCTTTCTCTCTTATATAGGGAGAAAGGACTTGAAAAGAAAAAGAGGGGGAATATATGTATATAATATAGTAATGATAAGGTATAAGGATAGATTTATTGAATCTGCTCTGAAACTCAAAACTATTGTTATTCTCAAATAAGGTTATCTCTTGATACATTGGTATAGAATTTTGTATATTGATATAAAAATAAGGTTAAATTTTGATTCATTAGTATAGAATTTTATATTTGACACATAATATACATATATATTTCAACTCTTATATAAGGTATTGTGCCTATACAACTTTTTTAAAAGTATAGGTTTACTTCTGATCCTTTTATGTGCTGCTATTGCAATCTATTTAGGAGTCTGGATAATACAAGTTGACTGGCCAGTTGAGCTTCTGGTCATGTCAAATATGAGTCTTAATTTATCACAAAATAGACTTAATAGGTTAAACAGATAGTAAATGATTAAAAATATACAGTTTGTTTGTTCATAGATAGGTGATAGATAGATTTATAATCGATAGGTGTATTCAAAACCTTTAGAGGCATTCAGAAAATGGCATTTAATGATGTTTTTATTATTTTAAGAATTATTTTAAGACTGTCTTAAGTTTGACTTAAGACAGTCAGCTCCTGACAACTCCCATTTGACTTGGTAGAAGACAATGAGCATCAAAAAGAAATCTCCCATGAGGAGATAATTCCTACTGGGCAAATATGCCCCTGCTCTCTCAACAGACTATATACAGTCCAAAGATGAACCAGAGCTAAATGCAGGTAAATCGATATCCTGATCCTGCAGAGACAGAATGGGAAAATCCTTCTTATTTCCTGCTGCACAATTATGTCTGTGAGAAATGTTTGGCGAGAAGGCTGAAGATGATGCTCCAACAATATGAAGAGATATTTGGGCCTGTCTAGGCAACAAACTGTCATATTTCTTTTTTGGAAGCTGATCCCCTATACTTCCTACTTACTAAAATAATAACTTTACCTCTTCTTATGTCTTTGATGGGGTTGAAGGCATAATAGTTATAAAATTTTAATTGAACTTGAGTTGTTTATGATTTAAAAGGATATTTGCAAGTCAAAATAAAATCTAGGTTTATAAATATAGGATATGATAGAAATTATTTAGGTTCATAACTTTAGATGTACCAAGATAGACAGATGATTTTTTCTTCTTCAAGATTGCCTGATACAAATAGGCTAAACATTATGTGCATAACTTTTATATATTTCTTGATTTTTCTTGATTGTTTCATATTTGTTCTTATTGTTTTTACTATATGAGTTTAAAAAGTTAGCCTTTTTATTAGACAAAAGGAGGGAATTGATGGGGTAGTGTTAAGCATTCTAAATGTCAATTAATTGGTCCTGCTTGCTGTTTGTTACTTACATTGACTCTGATTGGTTAAATAAAATGCTCAGGCCTGAGATTGGGCAAAGACTGAGAAAGGTGGGACTTCCTGAGATTAGAACAGGAAGCCTGCACTTTAGACAGAGGATTAATGCATTGAAGCCAGGAGCAGCAGGAAGGAGGATGCACACCATGGGTTAGAAAAAAGAACCTCATTCCACATGGCCAGGAACATTGGCATATCCTCGAGAATGGTAGTACAAGGGGATGTATGTATATATGGGGTCATATTTGGGTGATAGAATTATTAGCTAGCTTAGGTAGGCTAGGATTGCAAAATTCAGACCAAGGCTTGTTAAAATCCATGTGGTTCTGTGTGATCATTTATAATGGCGAATTAAAGATTAACAGTCATCCAATCAATTAACAATAATATAAATACTAGTTAATCAATTTAATTAGCCATATTTTTTCAAAGTGGCATATACAGCTGATATTGAGCTGCTATACTTTTGCCATACAGTATTTCCGTAGAATGATGTGAACCATATAATTTCTGATATAGGTGTAAAAAGTAACTCTATTTTGTAATAGCAGTCATCTCCAAGAGAAGAATATGTGGATTTATGAATGAATAAAAGATAGAAAATTCCATTTTAACTGGAAAAAATGATGAAATCTATTTCTCTGTGTATCACTCTTTTTCTTTCAATTATACATTATATTGAGATGTTCACCATGTTGAACAATGAAAAAAAAAATGAGGGGAAGCTTCTTTTAAAGCATGTTTCTAAACATTCCCATATTTATTTTGCAAGCCTGCCATGTTGTCTCCATCCTGGTGATAGGTCTTAAAATTGGCCTTGTTGGAGTTCCATTCTCCATGTCGTTTTTATATAGTCTTCTTTCCCCTTCTTATTCACACAATGTCTAAAATTTCTGATAACTTTCATGATAAAAGTTGATAGTCTATGTTCAATCACATGAATCAACTCTTGGTTCATTTAGTTTCCTGTAATCCACAATTTATGAAAAAGTCTGTGAACACTAATAAAGGCGCAAATTTAATGCCTTTTTCCCTCTCTAGATCAAATGTTGAGTTTCCAAATGCAGACTTACCTTCAGTTATTTTAGGTATGCCTAAATTCTCTGTTAGTAATTTTTTAAAATTTGTTTCATACATTTGATTTCCCAAGGTACTCTTTATGTCTCTATGAAATTCTCTCCCCACCTCTCTCTCTCCCTGAGCTTTTCAGTCTTGCTAATCAAGGATTTTAGCTAAAGAGTGACTTCTTTGGTTGGAATAAACTGAACATAGTTCAGACACAGATGTCTTCACTATTGCCTTAAAGTGTGAAGGAAAGTGCTTGGGTAGACATTCATGAATCTCAAAGATATAATAAAATATGTTTTTTTTTTCTGGGCTGCAATTTCTTGTCACATAGTTATGTTTAAAGTAGTTTTGGAGATTTGTCCAAATGTAATTTGACTAAAACACTGAACAATCCTTCAACAACCATTGGGTCTGTGAATATCTCAGAAAAATCTATAATATTCAAGGGAAATGAAAACACATCACACTGGCATGCTGAAACTTATAGAAAGTTAAAAAAAAATCAGTAAGTAGTAAAGTAGAATTTCAACACAATAAAGTCCTATATCAAAGGCAACCTTAAATAATAAAGTTAACTTTGTATCTGGAGAAATCAGAAACAAAATAAAATAAAATCCAAAATATCAATATGAAAGAAGTAAAAACTAGACCAAAAAAGCAATATAGAGAATTGAAAATAAAATAAAAATTGAAAAATGAAGAAGTGCTTTTTCCAAATTAAAAAAAAAAGACATTAAGAGAAATAGGAAATCCCAAAACAAAATTCAAAGTGAGATGAGGCATGTATGGTACCACAAAAATAAAATCCCTCATGACATATCACTGTATATTATCTACAAACTAACTAAAAATGAACGAAAGATGCAACTTAACCAGTCATAATGAGAAAGAATAGTAAATCCTAACAGCATCATAAATATCAAGAATATTTAATCAAAAATCAAAAACCTCTGAAAAGTGAAGAGCACAGAATCAAAAAGACTTTCTTATCCCTGAGTTTCAAGAAAGTTTTTAAGAAAGACCACCAATCATCTTAAGTTAATAAAAATAAATAAATAACAGTAATGGGGAAACTTAAAGTTCATTTAACATACTAATAGCAGGATGGTCTAGAGTTACATAAACACCACAGAAAACCACAGCAACAAAGAAAGGAAACACAAACATTTGCAGAACATTATTCTTTTCTTCATGAATACAGATACAAAAACTAGTCACCAAATATTTCCATATTAAACACAACATCACAATGAAAGGATTATACTAGATAACCAAGGTAGATTTTATCCTAAGAAGCCATAATGGTTAAACATAAACAAGTCAATTATTTGGATACATCATGTTAACACCTGCAGAGTGAACAAATAACACAAAAGTTCTCAATAGGTACAAAGAAAGACTGATGAAATATAAAATGATTTCATGATTGAAAAATATTCAGTGTATTAGGTACAAAATAGTGATGTACACAAAATATAAGACAGCTATAACCTTTCTGCAGCTAACCTAGACTCAAACAGAAAAAGTTATGTTGCTTTTCCAGTACCAAAAATAGGGCAAGAAATCTACAAAACACTATAATTCTGATCCTGTTGACCAAAAGATATGGGCAGTGTCCTTTGACATTGCAGTTTTGCTGATGCTGCTATTTTGAGGAAAGATTGTTTTTCTTCAGAGTGCTGGTAGTCTGGCTTTCCAGTCTTTCTGCTCTCTCTTCCATGACATTCCCTAAGCCATAGATACAGGGCCTATTTTTCATATGCTATCTGTTGGGAATGAACTCACCATGATCTATTGTTCTCTTCATTGTTTCCAGCTGTAGTTTTCTGTGATGATCTCCATGTGCTGTAAAGAGAGGCTTCCTTGAAAAGGGCTGTTACAATCATGCTTCGGCCAGTATAATGAAAACATTAACAGTGCAGAGTGGTCAATGCTGGAACCATAGTTATACAAAAATAAAAAATGGCTTAGCAGGTATGGGTGCCTGTGTGTGTGTGTTTGTGCATTTACATCCATACATATGTACATAGATATACACACTAAATTCACACACATTCCTATGTGTGTATGTAGCAATAATGATCAAAGAACACGAGGCTGTGAACTTGAGAGTGGGAGAACAGACACAGAAGAGGTTAGAATATGGTATCTAGTGGGGACTGTATTGAAGAAAGGGAGGGAAAATTATGTAATTCTATTTCAGTTAAAATATTTAAAAGACAAACATGGTATGTGCTCACTTATAAGTGGTTATTAGTTGTTAAAGAATAATCATGTTACAATTCAAAGACCTGGAAGGCTAAGTAACAAGGAGGGCTCAAGGGGGAATGCAAAGATGTCTCCATGACAAGAAAATCTTGCAATTTACTACCAAATTGGTGGAACTAGAAAAGCTCCTCCTGAGTGAGCTAAGCCAGACCCAGAAATATGCACATGGCATCTATTCACTTATAACTGGATTTTAGCCATATAGTACAGGATAATTATCCTACAACCAACAGACTGAAAGGAACAGGAACATAGATTTTGTTACTTGTGAGTGGGACACTTTGCCCTAATGGAGCTGGCATGTAGGCCCCCAGTGCAAGAGGAAGCTCTTAGCCCACCTATAGCTGCTGAACTGAAGGGGGCTGATATGGAGGGCACCCCACACCAGAGGAGGAGGATGGGGGGGAGAAGCGGGAGAGGGTGGGAGGGTAGGAGAGTGGGTCCTGGACGGGTGGAGGGAGGGGACTGTGATGGAGATGTAAATTGAAGTAATAAATAAATATTTAAAAAAGAGAAGGAGAAATAGAACAGATTTAAATGGTGGACTGGGGCAAGTGGAAATGAGAACATGAAGCATCAGGTGTGGTAGATAAAGAAAGTACCGGGAGCAACAACTGCAATTGTTGGGACAAGGTAGAAACCTAGTGTAATGGAAATGCCTTAGAATCTATGAGGGTGGCCCTGGAGAAGACTCCTGGTAATGGGGCAGTACAGACCCTGAAATGCCCATCTCCTAAAACCAGAAAAAACTTCCAATGGAGAATTTTAGACACTAGCCCAGTACAAAATCTTCAACTACAATTTGTCCTACCTGCAAAATATGCTAGGTTGAAGGCAGCATAGCACTTGTGAAATGGCCATCCAGTAACGTTTGGTAGCAGATTCAGAGTCTATAAGCCAAATATTAAGTAGAGCTCAGGGAATTCTACAGAAAATGAGGAAGAAGGATTGTAGGAACCAGAGAGGTAAAGGACACCACAAGAATATGGCCCACAGAATCTACTAACCAGGGCTCATAGCACCTCACAGAAACTGAACTAATTATTATGGAGCCTGCATAGGTTGGAGCTAGGTCCTCTGCATATATGTTATGGTTCTGTAACTTTTGTTCTTCTGGGAATCCTACAACAGTGGAAACAGTGTTGTCTCTGACTCTTTTGCCTGCTTTTGGGACCCTTTTCATTTTATTGGGCTGCTTCATCCAGTTTTGGTATGTGGTTATGTACCTAGTCCTACTGTAACTTACTATGCCATGTTTGGTTGCTATCTCTGGGAGGCCTGCACTTTTCAGAAGGAAAACAGAGGAGTGAAACCAGGGGAGAGGGGATGTGACAGGGAGGGATTGGGAAGAGGGGAAGGAGAGGAAACTGTGGTCAGAATACAACATATGAGAGAAGAATAAATACAAAATAAAAATAATATATTTTTCTCTTACATATGTATTAAGAGGGTATAACTAGTGCTAAGTGTTTTGACTACAATAAAATTATAAAGTAATACTATAAAATAAAAGAATATTATGTAGATAGAACAAATTTTCCTGAATTTGCATCCCTGGTGCCATTGAAATAGTGATATAAAATGTATATGTTAACTTCCTCTGAACTTCTTTTATAGCAAAAAATTAGTGATGTTCAACATTTTTAAGTCAAAGAGTTTTCCTTTGCATTTAAATACAGGAAAACAGGAATAAAAAATTGGTGCAACTGAACTTTTGATTACCCAAGACATGCTATATGTTATGAGATAATACATGATTTTAGCATAGTGGTTAATGAGGAATTAAAAAATATATGTGAAATATTTCATAGGAATTTGAAAATCATCACTATTTTCAGGATAATTGATAACATAAGGAAGGCTATGTGCTGAAAGCTCAAGTTTTTTAGGTTGTAACTACTTTGCAGAAGGAAAAAGAAAAGAAAAAAAAAGAACTTCCATCTGTTAATTATTTGTTACCACTCTTTCACACTTTAATTTCCACAGCAATTTTACTGGAGATTTATTTCCTGAAATATTTTCCATTTTGAATTATACTCCTTGGAACCTTCCTTTATTGGCACCTGCAGTGTGTGGGCGTTTTTCAAGCTTCAGAGGCTGAATGAAGTCTAATTGACTTCATTGTTGGCAAACAAAGCATTGGTTCTACTTGAATCCAGAATTAAAATGATTTGGTTATCCTTAAGATACACTGTAAGTCCACCCAAATGCTTCTGCTGAAACACTTGTGAGAATGGAAGTCCGTTTGTGTGTTGTCATATCATTTTGATTTGTTACTTTCCTTTAAGATTCAAGTTGAATATCCATAAAGGAGAATATTTAAGTACTGTACATAGAAAATCTTTGCTGAACATTTTTGAAAAACAGTAAAAACTCATCAGAGATGATTGAGCTGAGGGAAACTGCCTTGATATTGGTTTTCCACAGATGTACTGAGAAACATTAGGACTAGGCTATGATGAGCTGAAAAACATTCCAACTTTGAAAATATAAACATCACCAGGAATGGTATGCAAATTACAGTAATGGTGAAAGAAAGTTTTAGCACCATCATAATATTCCATTTTAAGTGAAAACATCTGTGTGATGGAGTAATTCATTACCATCAACTGAGTTTGCAAGGAGTTCTCTTTTTCCATAGCATCATACATTTTTCAATGAGAGACTAGAAAGCAAATAAGTTTCACAATAGCATGACACTGTGTTCCATATTTAGAAACTGTAGCCACAATGTCCTCATATATATAACAGGGGATTAAAAATCACACTAAAATTGTGTTAGTCTCTTCAGAAAGGTTCCAGAGTTATGTCAACTCACATTTATTTTTGACAACTTAAATGTTCTTTCTTGGCTACACAAAAATTTATGTTTGAACTCAAGACATACATTTCAGCTCACAAAGTTTGTGGTTATTACTTCAAAGTAGCTATAATTAACCAAAGTATAATTTCTCCATGATGCCCTCTCCTAATATGTCCTGTCAAGGCTGTGTCTATTTAAGAACTATTGATGGAGTGATCATTGGACACCAGATGCTTTGGGCCATTAATATATGAAATTATCATTCATGATTACTATTCAAAATACTAATTATATTTTCATTCAGAAATGCATTTATAATTTTTTTAGAGTTTCTTGTGGATTAATGTGACTTAATTCAGTACCAGAAGATACAAGGGGGCTCTGGCTACTTATGAACTATTATTCTTTCCTCAAATCAAACACATCAGTCACTTGAGTCTTCTATCCATATCTTGTCATTGTTAAAAGTTTTCCTTAGGTTGGAGAGACGGCTTAGCAGTTAAGAGCACCAGCGTCTTTTTCAGAGGGCCCAGGTTCAATCCCCAGCACCAACATGGGGGCTCACAACCATCTGCAATCCCAGTTCCAGGGGATCTCACGCCTCTTCTGGCCTCTTTAGGCACTACACACACATGGTACACACACATACATACAGGCAAAACACCCATACACATAAAAAGTAGTCTTGATGAGGACCCAAGGCTATAATTCTCTCTTTTTTTTTTAAAGTAAATATTGTATGGTGTTTGGTGTACGTTGTTTTTGTCTACATTATTTGCAATTAACCCTCCACCCCAACATGGTCTTACTTTGTAGTGTAGGCTGTGCTAGATTCATTATTTAGCCCCACACTCATACTGATCATCCTGCCTCAGCCTCTCAAGCACTGAAATTATGAGTCACCCAAACACTTTTTCTTAAAAAAAAAGATTTATTTTTATTATTTTACATTACACACTTGGTGTGCATACGAATGCAGTGCTCACAGAGGCCAGAAGAGGCCATCGGATCCCCTGGATCTGGAGTTACAGGTGATTGTGAGCTGCCCAACATAAGCTCTAGGACCTGTAGCTCAGGACCCCTGGGAGAACAGTCAGCACTGTTAAACCCTGATCCATCTTTCTAGCCCCACAAATACATCTCCTGAGGCACGTGTTCACATAATATTTCATACTGCTTCTTAGCAGGGTGAGGTCAAAACACACACATACATGAAAGTACGCATGGTTACACTCAGGCAAGTCCAAGTTACATATCTATTTTTGTCTATGTTTACGTAACCTTGGATTTTTAAATAGGTATTATCAATGAATGCCTAAAATTTAACTGACCTCTATATTGTCATTTTCAAATTGTAAATATGCATAAATCTCACTAATACCTAATACATTTTTTTCTATTTCTTTTCTTTCTTTCTTTTCCTTTTTTTAGATTTTGAAATATTCAGCTATGGTTCTTATTTCTGATATCAGTAAAGGTGAATGTGGAGTAAGCAACATGTTTTGTTTGTGTTGCCTAATGTATTCACTGCAGAAACTGCACTCAAAAAAAGATTGTAACTGTGATTTTTGCTTTGGCTCTTTCTTTTGTTCACAAACTGTATCTTTATGCCAATGAAAGTGCCTTTGTCACAAAATTTTTGGAACTACTTTTAAAACCGTAAGGATTTTATGACTATGCAGCATGACACTGTGAACCTACTACTTTAGTTCCAGTGGCCATTATGAAGTATAATGTAATATGGATTAGGTTGTTTGGTTGGGTTATGTGCATGTCTGTGTTGTTGTGTTTTGATTTTCTTAAATCTTAGATTAGGAGAATTATCTGGAATCTGGCACTGTAATGCACTCTATGATCATTACTACCAGGAGCACAAAGCAGTATAACAGGGAATGACAGGCATAGTCCCAACAGTATGGGACTATGCAGGGGCGAGCCATCACACATAGGTACACACATACACACACACATACACACACACACACACACACACGCACGCACACACACACACGCACGCACGCACACACACACGCGCGCGCGTGCACACGCACACGCACACGTGCACGCACGCACAACACCACCACCACCACCACTAAGGAGAATTATGTTCTGAAGACTATGACACTAGCAGAGATTGCAGAGATTGTTCATGCCAGCCTGCCACAGCACTTCCACCAGGGGCTGACAAGCAGGTTAATACGGTTGCCTTCTGGTGAGGGATGCTGAAAAGAGTAAAAATGTTTTCAAATTCCTGAATTCACTTTGTTTTTTATTCTGTTACAATAGTAGTGTATCATGGAGAAAAAGTTCAAAACACAAAACAAAATTACTTCATTGCAATGTGCTTTTCCAAAAATATTTAAAGATGTAGAATCATCACATTTCTTCTTTACAAAGAAGCTAAATTTTCTTAATGGATAAGATATGAAAGATCTTACTGAGTCAATTCAAAATCTCTACGTTTACTGATATTTATAATTTCAAATTTTGTATATGTGTGTTGGTGCACAAATATATACATGTATGTGAAGCTCAGAGGTTAATCTTTGGTAAGGAGCCTTGTGTGTAAACCTAGGTTTCTCCCTGTGTCTTTTACTGGGTTTAATTGACTGACCAGCAAGCCTCAAGGGACCTACTGTGTTCTGCCTCCCCATCACAGGCTGTATAGTGTTGCCACCATGCTTGGTGCCCTCTTAAAGGGGTTTTATGGAATCAAGTAGCTTATCATTATTTGGTTAGCACTTTACAAAGTGAGCTATCTCCTCAGCCCTAAAATGCTGAGATTAAGAAAAAGAAAAAAAAACCCTATTACAATTAAACCATGAAAATGGTGAATTTTATGTTGAACAGAACTAGTTTTATGTTCATCATTAGGGGTCAAATAATCCTTTAGGGAGAAAACATTTGCTCTTAAAAAAAAAAGCAAAGCCGGGCGGTGGTGGCGCACGCCTTTAATCCCAGCACTCGGGAGGCAGAGGCAGGTGGATCTTTGTGAGTTCGAGGCCAGCCTGGTCTACAAAAGTGAGTCCAGGACAGCCAGGGCTACACAGAGAAACCCTGTCTCGAAAAAACCAAAAAAAAAAAAAAGCAAATTTTACAACCTCAGACATCTCAGAAATTACACATGAACTCCAAATACATGTATTTAACATTATTAGATATTACCAATTTTTAAAAACTCATTAATCTTTAAATTTTTTGTGGTCATATAAAAATAGATGTAATCATTTATGGATTAGAGAACTTTTCAGAAATACATAATTTGCAGTTCTCTACATGTTTCTAAGTGAAAATTAATTTTGAGAGAGTATAAGCAACCAAAGTACTAAGAAAATTGTCTAAAAGTACTTAGTTACTTATTTTTATGCTTAGCTTCTCTTAGACAAATTATAATCAAAAGACATTAATAAAAATATTTATTTAATATAATAACTATACTTATTATAATAACTTATAATACAATACTTTGCTATAATATGACGCATTATTTGTTTAACTATTTAAATAGGTTATACAAAGTTTGCATATAGTCTTACTGATTTGGAATGGAAGATAAATTTACAACTAATTATTTATTCTTGATTTCTAAATAATCCACTTGTTAGAAGATGATGGACTGGTTATAGTTTCTATTTTCACCAGTACATGATTAATTGATGCAGTCATTAGTTATGAAGTACAAACACCTCCCCAGATACAGAAAGTAGGCAAAATGAAACATTACCAATTTAAAGGATGAGAGAAGAAATATTAAGTTAGTGACACTACTGGCCACTTTCTGGATGATCTCTGAGCCATAGCAAAGTTAAGGATATTGGAAATCACCTCACAGTTTCACATGAGTCGAGGTAGAAGACATCAGAATTCACAGAAGCTTAATTCTCAGACTAAAAATATTTTAAAATGGACAGGTCTTACAGTATTTTTTATTTTTTTGTTGAAGGAGACAGTAGGATGCTGTTTTGCACAAGTGAAAGAGGACTTACCTATTGCTGAGCATGGAATCCTGGCACAGTACAAGGTGCTGTGGACAAGACTCAGTAATCAAAGGCAGGGTGAGTATAGTTTATATTCACAGAAATTAGAGAGCCTGGGTCTATAGAGAGTGCATGGGAACCTCAGCAGTATTCCTTCAGAAAGAAATTAAATTAGACATGAAATAAAGGATGTTCTGTAGCACAAATTCAAAACAAAATCCTTGTAGCAAACACTGACAAAATGAAACATAACTGCCAGTAACTAAATACACACTTGAATACAACTCAATATTTTTGAAATAGGCACAACACAATCTTGTATAAAGACATGTAAAGTTTTAATAGCTGGCAGCCAAATTAAAGTTGTCATTATGGAAAATACTATCTTACAGATACTAGGAAAATAGTAATAGAAATATAAAGGTGATAGAAGATTAAGCAAGACCTTGAAATAATAAAAAATCTTATAAATGCTCAAACCTATAAGGAAAAATAATTAAACTGGAAGGAAAGAGAAATGGATGACATTTAAAACACCAAATTGTGTTTCTGCAGGCAAAGTAATAGGTAGTATTGAAAATGAAAAATACATTATAGAACACACATTAAAATTATTAGAGAACTTAGAATTCATACACACACACAAACATCACCAAAACATGATTAGAAAAAACATCAAGTAGAAATGATTATCATATCCATTAATGTTCAGATATGAAACTGGAAAACAGACATTAAACTGGAATATAAAAAAGAAAGATTATGTAGAATGAAGCAAGTGATTTCAGGACCTAATGATCATATGTTGCCACAAATATGTTAAAAGGTATGGTATATCAATATTAAGACAGTCAATGAAATTGAAGCAGTAGAAAAAAATTACAAAGACATGTCATAAGTTGCTGAAAGATGAAGAGGTAACCATTAGTCTAGCCAAAAGAAGCCATAAAGAGCATCACTAATATCAAATCAGAAGCTATGTACAGTAGGTATATTTTAAATGTCAGATAAAATAGCTGAGTAATAATAAAATAAAGTTTGTGTTTGTAGCATATGCAATATAAAAATACATACAGAGAAACAATATAAACATGATTGAAAGTGTAGAGACTGTATAGAAGCAGACATTGCCACTGAAGAAGTTCTCCAGTACTCCAACGATCTAGACAGATAATTACTTCTCTAGGGTCAATAGAAAGAAGCTAAGGCAACTGTAGTCCATGGAGGCTAGAGGTGAGAAAAGAAATTGGAAGCATTGTGCATGTGGTACTGGTTATATGGTCCTGAAGGAAACAAGATTAAATGAGTCAGAGAGTCTTACTGGGTAGTTCCATAGACCTACTGAAACCAGGGAATATATGGGAAGGTCTGCAAGTCCTAAGAGGTCTGTTTCAAACTGGAAGCAAACCCTAAATCACGAAGGAAACTGTAAGATGTTGGAGATGACAGGACCATGAGAGATCTGCCAAGAAAATTTGAGGCAGGAAGTAGGCTGGACTCAAATCAAAGTCCATGTGCTATAATCACCAAGCTTGCTGGGAGGGTTTACTTAAGCTGGAGGAGCCCAGATACTTTCACACTGAATTCCAAAAGCGAGACACTAAACTGTAGGATTTAGTATTTATCCTGCTGGAGTTTTGCCTTGCTTTGGTTCAGTCATTCCTTGTTACACAGTTATTTTTCTTGGAGAGGAAGATTTATTTTCACTATATGTTGGAATAAACATAGCTGTTTTGATTATATCACTGTTTACAGTTAAATGACTACAATGAGTATGGATGAGATTTGGACTGTGTTTTCAACAGTTTTAACATTATTAAAGACTATGGGAACTTTTGATAGTTAACTAAATGTATTTTTACATTATAATATGGCAACATAAGACTATTGATAAAAGTCATATGAGGTATATAGATTTAAAGTGATAGGTTTGGGCTAGAGGTTGATAAGGTGTGTAAACATGATGATTAGAATTTGTTGTCAATTTATTAGTCTAGAATCACCTAGCAGAAAAATTTCGAGGCATACTGGTAGAAGAATATGTAAATTGGGTTGGAATTTGGGCATGGCCATGAGGGATTATCTTGATTAGGATAAAAATAAGTATAAAAAAATCCACTCTTTTATACTCTGATAGTGGGTGGCACCATTTCCTTGTTTTTGATCTTAGGCTGCACCAAAAGGAAAAAGATAGTTAAAGTCACATTACCTTTCTCTGTATTCTAGGTACAATTTTACCTGTTCCCAGTACTTCCTTTTTGTGATGGACTTTACCATCAAACTGTGATCTCACATAAAATGTTTTTTTTCTAATTTTATGTTTGTCAGGATATTTTTGACAGCCACAAGAAAAATCACTAAGACATTCCTTAAATATTAAGTTTAAAAATGTACTTTTACAGGTTTAATTTAAACAAATCACATTATAAGCTAGAGATAGGATTAAATCAGTTTTAAAATCATATCAGGAATGCAACAGGCAATGACTTATTTTTCTCATTTTAACATATGAAATAAAAGAGTAACACTGTATTCGCTGTAGCATGAAGCACATAATAATTCAACATATTTCTTTCTGAAAAAAATTATTGATAAATTTAAGAAAGGAGGAAAGATGTCTCCCATAGAAAACTGTTAATAATAAATGCATCCTTTCCTGTAGATGGATATAAACATATTCCACTCTGACATTAGCCCTGCTACACTTCAAGGGTGGTCTGGACTTAGTAGTTTGACTCCAAAGAAAATAGAAAGGTAAAAGTGCCACTTGATAGCAAATGGGCCAGACAGACATATTTCAATGCTAGTTTAGGTGATGCAGATTGTCTTTATGGTTTTCACAATGTTGATATTTTATACATATCATATGGTATGAGAAGGGTGTTCCTCTTACTGCTCTAATCTGCTTCCATCCCCAAATACTCTCAAATGAGAATAAATTAAGCATAATAGGTAACAAAATGCCACTTGTTATCCTGGACATGATGATGAGACAAAGAAATTGTATTTCCTATGAAGCTCATACAATTTAACCATAACCAGAGTTTAGTTAATACTAGTGGACCAATATTAATGTCTTTTGACTGATGTATCAACTCTGTGATATAAAAATCTTAATATAAAATATCTGTATGAATGAAGGGGACAGAGGGAAACTAGATTCTGTGTTATATTTGCAACTTTCTGTGAATCTAAAAAAATCATTAAAAATATAAACTCTAGAAAAGGGTTTAAACATTTTTATCATTCTTAAATAAATTTCAAGGAAACAATTTAAATGATTTAAATGTTATATATGTCAAACTATAAAGTACCCCAAAATTAGTACTGCGCTAATTTTAAGTTTTATGTTACTTAAAATAAATTAAAGAGAAAGTTATTGGGGATGTTATTATTAGGCAAAAGTCATTGTAGGAAGATTTTTTTCTTTTTTAAATGAAATGCTTAAATAATATAGTGCAGTTACCTTCAGTAGTTTTGATCCTAATAGTAGCTTCAAACTTTTAGAAAAAAAAATCTATTAGAAATGAAAGAAGAAAAGACAATTCTCAATTATATTAAAACATTTTATTCTCCTTAATAATCAGTAGTAAGAAGAGAGAGAAAATTCATAAGAGTATAGAAGACTCATAATTTTTAAAGTCTAATAATTTGTATGTAAATAATATGCCTTTAGGATTTTTAGAGAAGACCTTGAAACACACATTGTAAAACCTTCCATTTGGGGCTAACTGGATGGACCCCACTTTTTTGGGAATGGGGAGCCACTCTCTTAAAATTGCTTCCTGCTGAATTGGGACATAGAAAACCTGTTTGGGGGCCCAAATAAAATGGAAAAGTGGTTAAGTAAGTTAATAGTAACATTTGTGTGTATTCTCTATGTCCTCAGCAATTTCAATGTCCTGAGTAGTTTGTAGTCCAAAGCTGAACTTTGGTTGGGAAAGTTCAGGGCTTTACTGAAATCTTGGCTGGAATAGTTTGTGAGGCTGGACCATTTTAGCAAGTTGTTTTGAAATTGTTCTGGATGTGGATTTTGGAGGAAATTGCTATTGATGCAGTCTGTGAGGTTGGGTTATCTGGGATATTTGTCTTGTCTTTGGTGTCTGATTCCTTTGCTCTGAAAATATATAATTTCTCACAAGTAACATACAGTTGTGCAATTACAAAAATGCCTGGGACATGCAGGGTGCATAGATCAATTAAGGAAGATTTTTCTGCTCTAAGTTGTACCTTGAATATTGTCAAATCACATTTTTTCCCAATTATCCTTAATTAGCAACCCTTAACAAATATGACAGCAAAGGGGGTATGTCTTTACCATAACAAAGATGGCCACCAGTCATTTGACTGCCATTATTCAAGATGGTGGTGAAGAGAGAACTCTGCCCTCTCCCTCCTGCATTAAAACCATGACCAGTCACACGTTAGTGGCAGTGGCAGGGCATTTAAAGAACCAGACTGGTCTGTCTCCATTCATGCTACATGAAAGGACAGCATGTAAGAACAAGCCTATGTATATACATGTGTCTTAGCCCATCTGAGCTGTTCCCACATAGTGGAATCAGCATATGTAAGTTACCTGTTTGTTCTTTTTTGTAGTTAAGATCTTTAGGAGGCATTATCTTGTCAACAGAGGGTCCCACCCTGACTTCATTGCTTAGACCAGTTTGGTCTGAAATTCACAGAGATCTGTCTTTTTGTCTCTCCTGTGTGCTAGGATTAAAGGCATGGTGATCATGGCCCTGCTCAAATATTTCATTTGAATCTGAAACTCAGGGAATAAATCTGAACTGCAATAAATCAGTTTAATCCTCAAAAATCTCTCATATTTAAGCAATGCCAAACTAAACATTCCTGCATAGGCTGTGAAGAGTCCAGTCTCAGAATGGGCAGGCCATCTTTTCTCTGCTTGTCCTGTTGCTCCACAAGCTGTGAGAAATCAGCAGCTGAAGCTGGTGGAACCACATTTGCTGCAGGGTGGCAGGCATTGGGCAGCAGAGGAGCATTAGGTATCTTCTTTCTTCAGCAAATCCTACCAGTATGCACCACCTGAATCACTGGCCATCTGGCTTGTACACAACCCTATCCTTCCTCCAACAATTATGCATGTGTACAGTTATATTTCGAGAAGTTCAATAGAATGCATACCTTTGATAAGACTCAAGAAACCAACACTGCCACAGCACCATTGAACTGTGAACCTCTTATGAGTGACTGAATAAGACAGCTTTGGTTAACTTTGAAAAATATTGGTCACAGTATCTCAATATACAAATAATCAGAAATTAAAGATCAATTCTCAATATCAAGGAACTGAGTGCCTATATTTCACAAAGCACAAGGTCACATACTGTGAATACTAGAGAAATACTAAACACAGGACAGGGCAGGGAGGCTTCTTCTATTGGAGATAACTCAGGTGACACAGGTTACACTAATGACGGTGTATTCACTTCCATACATGTAAGGAGATGGAAATCATTCAACATAGGCTTTGATGACTGTCTCTTACAAAAAGTAAGAGCTGAAGTGAGATCATTTAAACAGTGGGGTATGTAGCCAACTTGTTTAAAATGAGATTGAATACTGCTTGGCAGAGAACATTAAATGACAAACAGGTTCTAGGTCATATTTACAATGAAAGTTGAACATTAGCACATTTTCCCCAAAGGCATGGATTACAATGCTCTGAAAAAACTCTCATTATATGCACATGAAAAAGAGAATACACTCATGCACATGTACCTATAGATAAAGCCTGAATATACATATATAAAAACATGTGTATTCATATACCAATATATACATTCAGGTACACAACTCTTAATGTTATCCTATTACCATGGAATATAATAATCATAGTTAGTATTAATTATAAATGTTGGTAATTTAATTAAAAATATTACTCCTGACATCAAAATTTTTCCTTTTGTTTAAAATAGATTCTTTTCTCATACAATATATTGTGTTTACAGTTCCCTAATCTCTACTCCAGCCCACTTATACTCCCCTCCAGATCCACTCCCCTTCTGTCTCTCACTAGAATAGAACAGACTTCTAAATGATAATAACCAAACATGACAATATAAAATATAGCAAGAGAAACAAAAACTATTATATCCAGTTTGGACCCAGCAACCCAATAGGAGGAAAAAAGTCCTAAAAGCAGGAACAAGAGTATGGTATCAATTTTTATAGTAATGTTATAAAAATCTCTCATTATGTCCTAACTTTTATCTCAAGAAATTACATTTTAAACAAATTAGCAATATTTAAATGTCAAATAATCTATAAGCATTTATAGTATTTGTTTAGGAAAAATTATATTGAGTATACAGATAATTGACCCAGTTTTGAGCTCCACTCTTAACATTTTATATTAAAATAATTTAATACTTTAAGCAAGTTTATTTATAGATAAAAGAATATCAGATAAAATAAATTATTAACTCTCCTTTTATTAAACAAATTGAGATCAGTGTGTATTCATATGCTGGATTTGCTGAGTCTTCTGCCTAATAGCCCTGTATTTATATATTTAAGAGTATAATAGAAAATAATGCCAAAATTATAAAATGATTTTCTCTAATATTATGGTGAGAATATTGGTTATTGATTCCCAGATATCCTAATCAACCTGGCAAAAGTTCAGTTTTTTTCTTCTCCTAGTTCTTTGAGAATATGTTATGTGTTTTGATCATATTCATTCTTCCTTCCTCAGTTCTCCAGACCCTACCCACTCACATGTGGATTCTTTACTTTTTCATCAAGAACAATTTGTGCTACCCAAATATTCATAGCTTGATAGTTTTCCATTTCTCTTATATTTTTGGTTGTAAGCTTAACCTTTAATGGCTGTACTATCTCTCCAGCCCAGTTTTCCATTTCTCAAGGACTGAACTCAGAGAAAACTCTCTCCATTTCCCAGAGCTGCTAGTAGGTCAGTTGTTAGGGGTAAAATTTCATGCTGGGACTCGATCTGGCTTGGGTTTTCACAGGTCAAATGGTTGCTATTTGGACTATACGTACCTCTCCTGGTGTATACACAAGATAATATTTTCTTACTGTCACCTACTGCCCCCAGTTCTATTTGTTTTTTTGTTTGTTTGGTTGGTTGGTTTGATTTGGTGTTTTGCTTGTTTGTTTTGTTTCTTGTTTTGTATTTTGTTTTGGTGTGTGTGTGTGTGTGCTTTTTTTTTACATATTAGGTTCATGTCTCAGAAATTTTATTATTGCATCATTGCTTAAACATGTCTCAAAATTTTTCTCACAAGTGTTTATCTTAGGCTATATGCAAAACCTGTCTGTGTGTTTTCAAGAGTGTTGCTTACTCTTAGACATAGACATGTTTCCACACTTCAGAGAGACTTTCCTTGTTAAGCTAAGGATATCCCATCCATTTCATTCATTGTTAGCTTTCATTATCCCCTTTGCTCTCAGATGTCTCATTTTCAAACATTTTTCCTCAGAAAAGAAACTCAATATATCTGTCCCTCAGAATGTTATGAACTATTTAATATAAACACATGGCCATTTACATTAAAATTAAACTAAAATATAATGGCTTTGTTTCAATACCTACATTAAATATAATTTAAGACATGTGACTTAGTAGCATATTATAGAACAAAAACTATTTCTGCCTTTCCAAAGAGTTCTGAGTAGTTAGTTTCTGACATGTAAGCTTCAAGAGCTAAGACCTTTACCATTTTTTAAAGTTTTATAATTAAGTGCATAGAACAGCTCCAGACACATACAAATATTAGTAACTGTATTTGTAGATTAGGTTATTAGGTTTAAAAACCCACACATATAAAGAATTTGGTCTATTTATAAGTTGAGAAAACAACCAAAAAACAGAGAATCTATCACAGATCCAAAAGCTACTGTATATCCCAGATAAACAACTTTAGAGAAGTTTAACATCTTTTCTACTGATTTCCCTCATCTTCTTTTTCTTGAAAAATACACATATAGAAAACCAGGATACTGTTTTAGAAAATTCCTATTTTATCTTTCTCCCAAAGATATAAGAAGATGTTGCATCCATAAAAATAGAAAAAGAAGATATAGAGTAAAATCAGTTGAAGATAAAGAGTAATTACATGCAAATGAAAAACATGATTGGTAAATGCAAGTCCTTGATTGAAACAGTAAACAGTAGACTGATTAGTACATAAAACTCAGCAAGTGAAGTAGGACATATTAACTTAGGACTGAAAAAAAAAAGGAGGAGAAAAGGCAAAGTGGTAATGAAAACTGAACTTCTGTGAGTGGAGAAGAAATTTCAGAGATTATATGATCCTATTTAATATAAAAGGAAATACCAAAGATCCTTGATCCTTTAAGAAGTGATTCCCCAATGCATTTTAATTTTGAAATTTTAATATGATCACATCATGTTCATCTTCTCTTCCCTCTCTCTAGGTCTTCCCAAATACCTAGCTCTTTTCCAATTCATGTCCTCTTTTTTTTCACTGTCACATACATAGATATGCATGCATAATATATGTATATATGCATAATACATATATAAATACACATAGGTATTATGTTACACCCATAAAGTCGTACCAACATGGCTACCTAAGCACATCCTAAACAAAGACAATGAATAGACACAATATACAACAAAATGGACAGAAGAAAGTTCTCAAGGTCTCAACCCTAGACAGAAAACGACAGATAACTAAGGAATGCTGAATGTGAGAAAAAGTGTATTCTCCAGGGTAGAATATAGCAATTGGTTATCTTATACCAAATGGTCAGCCCTGAAAACATACTTACAGGTGAC
This sequence comes from Lophiomys imhausi, assembly GCA_907164525.1. Taxonomy (NCBI): domain Eukaryota; kingdom Metazoa; phylum Chordata; class Mammalia; order Rodentia; family Muridae; genus Lophiomys; species Lophiomys imhausi. The sequence goes on along the minus strand of CAJQZJ010010085.1, from coordinate 2,130,413 downwards.
ATTATACAGACTGATCAGGTCCCATGGAATTTTCATACTACTTTTTTCAACTTAACGTTCATATTATCTGGGTAATTCATAGAATTTCTAATATGTAACTTTGTCAAGCAATTGTAATGGAGTTTTAAATATTGAATCTAAGAAGTTACTCTTTTATTTTAGCCTCATAATGTAATACTTTTACCAAGATAACTTCATAACAAAATTTTATTTACTATTTGGTAATCATGGTAAAGAAAAGAAGACAAAAATTGACACTTACTAACAAAGTGCCTGGGACTTTCTTACACTCAGTCAGGCAAGGAAAATTTATCTTCATTCAAAAACATCTTGAGGTAAAGTGATTATCTTTTTTCCCTGGCTTCCTTTTTCTCTCCCCCTTCTTCTTCCTCTCCTATTTCATCTTTTGGCTCCTCTTCTTTTTTCTTCCTCTTCCTGTTTGATCTTCCTATGTTTTATTTCTGAGGTCCCTAAGATCTGTGTCTTTACAAATGCTAGGAAAATGTTCTACCTGAACTGCATGCCAGTCCAAACTGATTGATTTGGTATCTGAACTATTTTTACCTTAAATTTAACATCTGCATACTATTCGCAGTGAACACAAAGCAAGTTTCTTTCTAAAGTACTAAAATTCTTGTCACAGCTTCAGGCAAGATTTGCTGGCACTATAAATGTATAGCACTCATTGTAGGAAAATAAACTCTATCTTTCACCGTGTGTGTTTCTTTTTATGTGTCTGGAAACCTTTCCAGAATCATCTGACAGGCCAGCATTTTTTCTCTCATTGATTGGAGTCTTGTCACTTAACAATGGCTAAGACAATCATTGGTGAGAGGGACCAACTGCCAGAATAGACTTTAGTAAAGAGAACTTATCTCTGTGTTGGAAGCTGAGTCACTCATGGCTGGTTACCTCTACACTTTTGTATTTCACTAATAGAAATGGAAAGCAGGTGGCTAATTAGTCACCTAGCATTGTGTATATTTATACTTTTCAAATTCTGACACTAGTTTCCTAAAATAAATGACATTTGTTGGAAGAAAAAAAGCTACAAAAACAAATGAATTGTCCTGAAATCTACTGTGTGGCTGCAGGTTACTGTTGCTTCAATCTCATCTAGGCCATTTGGGTGTTGATAAATGGTAGTGGGGATGTAGGGATTTTGGCCTCTATAAGAGCACCAACATACGGCAACACCACAGGCCATGGAGGACAGAAAATCACTATTCATAGCTTCAACTGAAAGTCAGGTAATGAGCCAGAAATCAGCTGGTCTCTGAAGCTGAGAGCCTCCATTGTCTGACAGATGGCACTGAAGAGAGTAGAACCAACTTATTAGTCCTGTGAGGCTTACCTTTGGGTCAGTAGATACAATAGTATACTTTGAAGCTAGTATGGATAAGGGAAATGAAGAACAGAATTCATGCTTCAGATAGAACCATTCTTTCACCAAAATAATGAGCTTATGTAAAAGAAATTTGTCTGCTATTCTTGTGATAACATAACATTATTAACTGAAATGTGTGTATATACATATCCATACATATATATATTTATATATGTATGGATATGTATATCTAGAGAATGTATATATGTATAAATATATATGATAATTTATGTAAGTCATATAACAATTCATGATCCTCAAGTCCTTCAGTATGATGTCAGTAAGTTCTAATGTTGTTTTAGGTTTTGTTAAGAGCATATTCTTGGGCTTCAGAGGTTGCTCAGTAAATAAAATGCTTGAGTACCTGAATTTGGATCCTGTGCTGACTAGTTTTGTGTGAATTTGACACCCACTAGATTCATTTGAAAAGAGTGGAACTCACTTAAATTCCCACAACAGATTGTTCCATGGGCAAGCCAGCCTCTGAGGAATTTTCTTGATTGATGGTTTATGTTGGGGGGGACCAGTTGAATGTGGGCAGTACCAACTCTGAGAAGGTTGTATTGAGTTGGATAAGAAAGCAAAATGAATAATCCCAAAGCAGGAAATCAATCACAGCATTCCTCTGTGGCTTCTCTCCAGTTCCTGCCTCCAGGTTCCTGCTTAAGCTCCTGTCCTGACTTCCTTTCATTGAGGACTTACAAGCTGTAAGGAGAAATAACACTTTCTTCCTTTATTTTCTTCTAGTGATGTTATTTTAAAATAGGGATAGAAACACTAACTGAAACAAATCCCTACCAACAAAGGTGAGAGCAAAGTCTGACCACAAAGTCTGGTCACAAAACAAAGTCTGTGACCTCAGTGTAGGGAGCAGAGGGAAGAGGAGTTCTGGGTTTGCCATGCAGCCATTGTCTAAATCAGCCAGCTCCTAGATCAGGAAAAGGCTCTATCTCACAAATATAAGATGGAGAATAACTGGAAAATGAACTTCAACTTATGCACACACACACACACATACACACACACACACACACACACACACAGACATACACACACACCCACCCACCCAACCACCCACACAACTACTCATATTATAAAAATAATAAGCGTATGCTCTACTGTGTCTAGGCTAGAGCTTGACTGTCAGGGAGTATGTGTCTGGGTTTTCTTCCATCTATCAGTCACAATTAGAACAAAGGGACAACAAAATATTTGTCTAAAATTATTCTGAATATAAATATTTCCCACTCTTGTGGTGTTCTTGACCCCTCTGGATCCTATAGCACTTTCTCCCCCTCTTCTGTAGGGTTTCCCAAGATCTTCCTTATATTTGGTTGAGGGTCTCTGCATCTGTTCCTATCAGTTGCTGGAACAATGAAGCCTTTCTGATGATCATTGAGCAATGTTCCAGTCTATATTAGGAATCATTTAATTCACTGTTTTTTGTCCAGTCATGTTTGATTATATTCTAGGTCTCTAGCTATCCAGCCTCTGGTTGTTGCTGGTCCTCCAGGAAGTGCCAGGCTTGATTTCCTTCCCTTAGCATGGGACTCAAGTTGGAACAGTCTTTGGTTATCCACTACCACAAATTCTGTGCCTCCTTTACCCCAGTCTATCTTCTAGGCAGGGCAAATTGAAGGTCTAAGGTTTTGTGACTGAGTTTATGTGAAAATTCTACCACTGGAAGCCTGGTTACAGAATATAGCTGGTTCATCTCCCCCATTACTAGGATTCATGTCTAAGGTCAGCCTCATAGCTTACAGGATGTTTCCAATACACTAGGTTTCCACATCGTCCCCCAAATGATCTCTAATTCCAGACCTCTCTCCCAGTATTTACTCCTCCTTTCCTCAGTCAAACACTGCCTAATCCCTCCTTGTTCGCATCTCCACCTGCTCCCAGTCCTCTTGAAACATCTATTCTATATCCCTTTCCCAGGGAGATCTATGCATCCCCTCTTGAGCCATCCTTGTTACATAGTCTCTCTTGAAATGTGGACTGTAGCAGGATTATTCTTTACTAAACACTTAATATCCACTTATAAATGAGTACATGCTATATTTATCTTACAGGGTCTGATTATCTCACTCACAATGATATTTTCTACTTCTATCCATTTATTTACAAATTTCATGGTGTCTTTTAAAACAAATATCTGAGTAATACTCCATTGTGTAAATGTACCACATTGTCTCTATTCACTCTTCAGTTATGGAAAAATCTAGGTGGTTTCCAGTCTCTGGTACGTGTAAAGCTTTTATGAACATAGTAGACCAAGAGTCTTTGTGGTTGAATGGACTATCCTTTGGGTATATTCCCAAGGGTAGCAAGGTCTTGAAGTAAATTAGTTCCCAATTTTCTAAGGAACTATCATATTAATTTCAATGGTGGCTGTATAAGTTTGCACTCCCACCAGCAGTGGAGAACTATTCCCCTTTCTCGAATACCTGACAGTATGAGCTGTCTCTTGTGTTTTGATTTTAGCCATTCTGATTGCTGTAAGATGGAATCTCAAAGTAGGTTTTATCTACATTTCCCTAATGATGGATAGGATATGGAACATTCCTGTAAATGTTTCTCAGCCATTTGAGATTTTTTTTCTGTTGAGAATTTTCTGTTTAGAACTGTACCTCATTTTTTGTTTGTATTATTTTGTTTGTTGATGTCTAGTTTCTTGAGTTATTTATATAGTTTGGATATTTGCCCTCTGTCAGATCTAGGGTTGGTAAAAATCCTTTCTCATTTTCTAGGCTGCTAGTTTTATCCCATTGACAGTGTCCTTTACCTTTCAATTTAATGAGGTCCCATTTCTTAATCCTCAATGTTAGTGCCTGTGCTATTGGTACTCTGTTCAGAAAATTGTGTCCTGTGCCAATGCAATCAAAGCTATTCCCAATTTTCTCTTTTATCATGTTCAGTGTATCTGGTTTTATCTTGAGGCTTTTTTCTCCACCTGACCCTGAGTTTTATACAGGGTGACAGATGTAGATTGATTTTCATTCTTCCACATAGAGATACCTAGTCATATCAGGACCATTTGTTGAATATACTTTCTTTTTTAATTGCATATTTTGGGATTCTTTATAAAAAATCAGGTGTCTATAGAAAAGTAGACTTATGACTGTGTATTCAATTTGATTTCATTGGCTAACCTGACTGTTTTTATGATAAAATTATATGTTTTTTGTTACTATAGATCTATAGGAGAGCTTGGAATTGAGGCTGGTGATACCCCTGGAAGATTTTTATTATACAGGAGTCTTTTAGCTATCCTGGTTTTTTTGTTTGTTTTTTTTTTTTTTCTATATGAAGTTGAATAATACCATTTCCAAGCCTTCAAAGAATTTTGTTGGAATTTTAATGGAGATTGAGTGGAATTTGTAGAATGCTTTTGATAGGAAAGCAATTTAAATATGTTAATCTATAAGCATGAGATACCATTACACCTTAATATATCTTCAATTTCTTTCTTCAAAAAAATGAAGTTCTTGTCATGCAAGTCTTTCACTTTCCTGGTTATAGTTATTCCATGATGTTTGTAACAATTGTGAAGGGTATTGTTTCTCTGATTTCTTTCTTGGTCCTTTTATCATTTGTATATATAAGGACAACTAATTTTTTTTTAGTTATTATACCCAGCCACTTTGCTGAAGGTGCTTATCAACTGTAGCAGTTTTTTGATAGAAATTTGGGGATTGCATATGTTTATTTTCATATCATTTGCAAATAATGATACTTTGTCTTCTTCACTTGTAATTTTTATATTCTTGATCTTCAGGTGTCTTATTGCTCTAGGTAGAAATTCAAGTACTATATTGAATAGATATGGACAGACTTGTCTTGTTACTGATGTTAGTGAAATTACTTTGAGATTTTTCCTTTTACTTTGATGAAGGCTTGCTTTATAGCCTTTATTATGTTTATATATGTTCCTTGTATCCATAATCTCTCCAAGACTTTTAACATGAAGCAATGTTGGATTTTGTCAAAGGTGTTTTTAGTATCTAATGAGATTATCTTTCCTTTTCTTTCATGTTGTTGATATTGTGAATTACACTGATGTATTTTCATATGTTGAACCATCCTGAATACTTAGGATGATGCTAGTTGATCATGGTGGAGGATATTTTTGATATGTTCTTGGATTCAGTTTGCAAGTAGTTTATCTAGTATTTTTGCATTATTATTCAAGAGGGAAATTGGTAAATAATTCTCTTTCTTTGTTGAATCTTTGTGTGGTGTGTGTTTCAAGGTGTCTGTGGCCATATAAAATTAATTAGGCAATGTTCCTTATGATTCTATTTTGTGAAATAATCTGAGGAATATTGATATTAGCTCTTCTATGAAAGTCTAGTAGAACTCTGAGCTAAAGCCATCTTCCCTTAGGCTTTTTTTTGTGGGGGGGAGGGAGACGTTTATTGACTGCTTCTGTTTCATTAGAGGTTATATGTCTAAGAATAAGGACTATTGAATCAACTAAACAGGGATCATATGGATTCACAGAGACTGAAATGACAATCAGGGAGCCTGTATGGGTCTGAGCTAGGTTCTTTGCATATATATTATGGTGGTGTAGGTTGGTGTTCTTCTGGGGATCATAACAGGGGAGTGGGGGCTGTCTCTGACTCTTTTGCCCACTCTTGGAACACTATTTCTTCTACTGGGTTGCCTTATTCAGCCTTGATATGAGGGTATGTGCCTATTCTTACTATAACTTGATATGCTATGTTCAGTTGATAGACCTGAGAGACCTGATCTTTGCTGAAGAGATTAGGAGTATTTGATCTGGGAGAGAAGGAGAAACTGGAAGCAGTAGAGAGAGTGGAAGCCGTGGATGTAGTATAATATATGAGAGAAGAATAAAATATAAAGGAAGTTGAAAAAAATAAACACAAAACAAAACAACAAGAAAACCCAATATCTCCCTATAAGCTAGATCATCACACAACACAAAATAAAATTTCAAAATGAATAGTATTTAATAATATGATATACAATACAAACTCACATGAATTTTGATGACAAATGATGAAATTAGTGGAAAGTTAAGTAATATTGCACTTATTTTCACTTATAAGAATAAAGATAATCTTTAATTTTCAAAATTGTATATTTTGTTAAATATCGAAGAATAGTAAGAAAATTAACTATGAAGTTCAAAATGTGCTTCCTAATTTCAGCTACTGTATTTTTCACATGTGGCAGGAAAGGATAAAATAGAAGCTATTTTTGAGTCTTTAAAATTTTACTTTATGGGGGATCCAAGATGGCGGCAGCCCCCATGGACACATTTTGAACTCAGGGAAAACAACCATAAAGCCACAGAGTTATAAGACTCTGATCAACAAACAGAGTTGTTTGTTGTGACTCGATTCCCCTAGGTTTCACCCAGCTACCAAGGGACCATTAAAAGTCCCTGGGCAGGACTTTCATCCCCTCTCTCAGACACTCAGAAAAAACAGACCAGCAGAATCTGCGAAGAAGCCACAGAACCCGGGAATCGGGAATCGTCACCAGCAGAGGGTCAGGGTAAGAGCCACTCCAATACCAGCAGACAGGTCCAAACCCCAAGAAATGGTTACTCACCAGCCTCCTGGGCTCTCAGGTCCCATGCAGGTTCTCTGGTTATTTAGCAAAGGGCTGGCAGAGCCAGTTCGGAGCTGTGGGAACTGGAGGCTCTCTGGGAGGTCCCACGTCTATCTGAGCGGCTGCGGCCCAGAGGGCAGTGAGCTTACACAGGCATTTGGAAAGTGCAGGAATATTTATGCTTCCATAGAGGGGTGTTGGACACACATACAGGCCCCTCTATTTGATTTAGAGTCATTGGAAAAAACACTGCAGCAGGACTGAGCAGCAGGTTACAGTTATGGCAACAGGTTACAGAGCAGCTCAACTGCTGTGTAGCAGAACTTGGAGGACAGTGGCCCTGTTTGCCAGTATCCAAAGCCAGCTCCATACACACAGAGGTGGGGCTGTGAGAGTGGCAGAAAGGGCAGCTCTGTTGGAAGGTGGATTTGTCCTCCACAGGGTCCAAGCCCTGGGCAAATTGTGGGGTTATTATAATTAGGCCCTTTTGCTAGTGCTGGCCCTTCTGGTGGGAAACCAGAGCTTAAGCATATATAGCTTCACCCCTGGAACAGTGAAGTTTCAACCTGGGAGATACAGCTGAGTGACTCACCTTAAGGGGGTGAAGTCGGGTCCTTTTAAGACTCCAATGGGTGGTCCCAACCCCCAAACATGGGACCACCAAAGTCCACAGAATCTGTGCCTGGACACACAGGACCATATCACCAGAGCCACTGCAGGCTGAACACTCAGTGTACAACACAGAGAGCTCTGACTTGTGAGCAGTGAAACAATCCTGGACCATTCCTCATTGCCTGGGAATAGGCTCACAGTGCTTCTGGCTATTAGATGCACATTAACCCTGAGAACCCCCTGTGAGCAGCCTTGGAGGACCACAAACACGGTCCAACATGTAAGCTGCAGGGGAGCTACAACCGCACCCAACAGCCTGAGGCCTACCACCTGCATTGTCATTTATATGAAGACCAGTTGGATCCCAGGAATCTACAGGAACACATCTCCATCACAACTCCTCACCTGAGTCTCCAATTGGGACAAAACAGGAAGGGGTGAGCTCAGGGAGATACACTGAGAACCTCCACACAAGGCCCCAACCAGCCAGTGGAAAGTGACAGATCACCAAGCAATACAACTGTTACACTAAAGTGCCCCCCTTTGGCTGCAAGCCCAGAAGACAACAAGAACAAACATCTAAGAACAACTAAATGGCAAAAGAACAGCAAAAAAGCAGAATCAATAAAAGCCAGGGCATTATGACCCCAAGAAAATGCAGTGATCCTAGTATAGCAAGCTCAGACCACTTCACCACAGCTGAAACACATGAAAACGATGACAACTCTACAGTCTGGAAAGTGATAGAGTCCTTTCAAGAAGAATTTAAATCTATGAAGGAATTCAAAGAGTCCACAATTTTACAAGCTAAAGCAACGGATAATACATTTAGAGAGCTCCAAGCCCAAGTGGCTCAAATTGAACAGGAAAGAGACAAGGCAATGAGAGATTTAATAGAGATGAAAGATTTCCAGGCAAAGACAAGCAAATTGGAGCAGGAAATAACAAAACTAATAAAATCGTTCAAGTCATGAAACTGGAAATGGAAGCAATAAAGAAAACACTGTCAGAGTTAAGAGTGGAAATGGAGAATCAAGTAAGAGGACAGGAACCACAGACATGAGTAACAAAAATAGGATACAAGAGATGGAAGACAGAATCTCAGGCATGGAAGATTCAATGGAAGAAATCAGTACAACAACCAAAGAAAATGAGAAAGCTAAAAATGTCCTCACCCGTAACATCCAAGAAATCAAGGACTCAATGAAAAGATAGAACATGAGAATTATAGGCATAGAGGAAAGAGAAGACTCCCGACTCCAAGGTCCAGGAAACATTTTCAGCAAAATCATAGAAGAAAACTTTCCAAACCTAAAGAAAGAGATGCCAATAAAATTCCAAGAGGCTTACAGAACACCAAACAGATTAGATCAGAAAAGAAACTCCTCTCACCACATAATAATTGAAACTCCAAATGTACAGAACAAAGAAGGAATATTAAAAGGTGTAAGAAAAAAAGGTCAAGTAATGTACAATGGCAGACCCATCAGAATTACAACTGACTTCTCCTCAGAAAATCCAAAAGCTAGAAGGGCCTGGACAGATGTCCTGGGAGATCATAGGTGCCTAGCCAGACTACTATACCCAGCAAAATTCTCTATCAAAATAGATGGAGAAAACAAGATATTCCATGACAAAATCAAATTTAAACAATATCAACCCACAAATCCAGCCCTACAGGAGATCCTAGAAGGAAAATTCCAACACAGAGAAGATAACTACACCCAAGAAAACAGAGGAAACAGAAAACTCCACGGCAACTAAACCAAAAGAAACATAGGACCACCACCTACACCAAAATAATGGGAAATAACAACCTCTGGTCACTAATATCCATAAACATCAATGGGCTAAACTCCCCAATAAAAAGACACAGGCTTGCAGATGGATCTGTAAAAAAGACCCATCATTTTGCTGCTTACAAGAAACACATCTTACTAAAATAGATAGACACTATCTTAAAGTAAAGCGCTGGGAAAAGATTTACCAAGCAAATGGGCCCAGGAAGCAAGCTGGAGTAGCCATTCTAATATCAAGCAAAATAGACTTCCAACTGAAGGTAATAAAAAAAGACAGAGAAGGGCATTACATGCTCATTAAAGGAAATATTCATCAAGAGGATATCTCAATATTGAACATCTATGTCCCAAATACAAAGGCACCTACATTTGTAAAAGAAACTCTCTTAAAACTTAAATCGCACACCGATCCCCACACGTTAGTAGTGGGAGATTTCAACACCCCACTCACAACAATGGATAGATCAAGATAGAAACCAAACAGAGAAATAATGAGTCTAACAGAGCTCATGAGCCAAATGGACCTAACAGATATCTACAGAACGTTTCACCCAAACACAAAAGAATACACCTTCTTCTTAGCACAGCACAGAACCTTCTCCAAAATCAACCATATAGTTGGACACAAAGATAGCCTCAACAGATACAAGAAAATTGAAATAACCCCTTGTATCTTATCAGACCACCATGGAGTAAAGCAGGACTTCAACAGCAAAAGAACCAACAGAAAGCCTACACACACATGGAAATTGAACAACTCTTTTCTGGATGACTACTGGGTCAAGAAAGAAATAAGGAAATCATAGACTTCTTAAAATCCAACGAAAATGAAGGCACAACATACCCAAAACTATGGGACACAATGAAAGCAGTGCTATGAGGAAAGTTCATAGCACTAAGTGCTTTCAAAAAGAAAATTGTGACAGCTCATATTAGCGAACTAACAACTAAACTGGGTGAATTGGAAAAAAAAGAAGCAAACACTCCTAAGAGGAGTAGAAGGCAGGAAATCATCAAACTTAGGGCTGTAATCAACAACTTAGAAACAAAAAGAACGATACAAAGAATCAGTGAAACAAAGAGTTGGTTCTTTGTGAAAATCAACAAAATAGACAAACGCTAGCCAAATTAACTGAAAGACCGAGGAAAAAACCCAAATCGACAAAATCAGAAATGAAAAGGCAGAAATAACAACAGACATTGAGGAAATCCAGAGAATATTTAGATCCTACTTTAAAAATCTATACTCCACCAAATATGAAAACTTAAGTGAAGGGGACAATTTTTTTTGATAGATTCCACCTACTGAAACTAAATCAAGATCAGGTTAACAGATTAAATAGCCCTGTAACCCCTAGGGAAATAGAAAGAGTCATTAAAAATCTCCCAACCAAAAATAGCTCAGGGACAGATGGTTTCAGCACAGATTTCTATCAGACCTTCAAAGAAGAGCTAATACTATTACTCTTAAAACTCTTTCACAAAATAGAATCAGAAAGAACACTGCCAAACTCATTCTATGAGGCCACAGTCACCCTGATTTCTAAACCACATAAAGACCCAACAAAGAAGAGAACTTCAGACCAATCCCCCTCATGAACATAGATGCAAAAATACTTAATAAAATACTAGCAAACTGAATCCAATAACACATCAAAAGTATCATACACCATGATCAAGTAGGCTTCATCCCAAGAATGCAGGAATGAGTCAACATATGAAAATCCATCAATGTAATTCACCACATAAACAAGATGAAAGAAAAAAACCCACATGATTATCTCGCTAGATGCAGAAAAATCATTTGACAAAATCAAACACCTCTTCATGCTAAAAGTTCTGGAGATAATGGGCATACAAGGATCATATCTGGAAATAATAAAGGCAATATACAGCAAGCCAGTGGCCAACATCAAATTAAATGGAGAGAAACTTGAAGCATTTCCTCTAAACTCAGGGACAAGACAAGGATGCCCACTTTCATCATATCTCTTCAATATAGTACTTGACGTTCTTGCTAGAGCAATAAGAAACTAAAAGAGATCAAGGGGATACAAATTGGAAATGAAGAAGTCAAATTATCCCTCTTTGAAGATTACATGATAGTATATATAAGCGACCCCAAAAATTCCACCAGAGAACTCATACAGCTGATAAAAACCTTCAGCAAGGTGGCTGGATACAAAATTAATCCAAAAAAATGAGAAGCCCTTCTTTATACAACAAATAAATGGGCTGAGAAAGAAATAAGGGAAACAACTCCCTTCACAATAGCCACAAACAATATAAAATACCTGGGGGTACGTCTAACCAAGCAAGTAAAGGACCTGTACAACAAGAACTTCAAGACTTTGAAGAAAAAATTTGAAGAGGCCATCAGAAGATGGAAAGATATCCCATGCTCATGGATAGGTAGGATCAACATAATAAAAATGGCTATACTACCAAAAGCAATATATAAATTCAATGCAATTCATATCAAAATACCAATACAATTCTTTATAGACCTGGAAAAGGCTATTCTCAATTTCCTATGGAACAGCAAAAAAACTAGAATAGCTAAATCAATCTTGTACCATAATAATAAAAAAAAAAACATCTGGAGGTATCATTACCCCAGATTACAAGCTGAACTACAGAGCAATAGTAATAAAAACACCATGGTACTGGTATAAAAGCAGACCAGTAGTTCAATGGAATCAAATTGAAAACCCAGAAATGGACCCACGCACCTAAGGTTACCTAATCTTTGACAAAGAAGCCAAAACCGCACAATGGAAAAAGGACCGCATCTTCAACAACTGGTTCTGGTCCAACTGGATGTCCATTTGTAAAAGAATGAAATTAGACCTATATTTATCACCTTGTACAAAATTTAAGTCCAAGTGGATCAAAGACCTCAACATAAGGCCAGTCACACTAAATCTACTAGAAGAAAAAGTGGGAAAAACCCTCGAACTCATTGGCACAGGTGACAACTTCCTGAACAGAACACCAACAGCTCAGGACCTGAGACCAACAATCAATAAATGGGACCTCATGAAACTGAAAAGCTTCTGTAAGGCAAAAGACACTGTCATTTGAACAAAATGGCAGCCTACATATTGGGAAAAAAATCTTCACCAACCCCACATCTGGCAAAGGGCTAATATCCAAAATTTACAAAGAAGTCAAGAAATTAAATGCCACGAAACCAAATAATCCAATTAAAAAATGGAGGAAAGAGCTAAACAGAATTCACAAAGGAGGAATTCCTAAAGGTCGAGAGACACTTGAAGAAATGCTCAGCATCCTTAATCATCAGAGAAATGCAACGCAAGATGACTCTAAGGTTCTATCTCATACCTGTCAGAAAGGCTAAGATCAAAAGCTCAAATGACAGCACATACTGGCAAGGGTGTGGAAAAAGGGGAAACCTCCTCCATTGCTGGTGGGAGTGCAGGCTTGTGCAACCACTATGGAGATCAGTCTGGCAATATCTTAGAAAACTTGGAATAGGTCTGCCTCAGGATCCAGCCATACCACTTCTGGGTATACATCCAAATGACTCCTCACTGAATCACAAGGAAGTTACCTCATCTATGTTCATGACAGCCTTATTTGTAATAGCTAGAAACTGGAAACAACCCAGATGTCCCTCAACTGAAGAATGGATTAAAAACTATGGTACATCTACACAATGGAATACTACTCAGCTATCAGAAACAAGGAAATTATGCAATTTGCAGCCAAATGAATCGAACTAGAAAAGCTCATTCTGCATGAGCTAACCCAGACTCATAAGGATGCACATGGCATCTATTCACTTATAGTCAGATTTTAGCTATATAGTACAGGATATCTATACTACAACCAACACACCAAAGGGAACAGGAACATAGACTTTTTTTTTCCTGTCAGTGAGACTCTTTGCCCTAGTGGTGCTGCCTTGTAGGCCCCCAGTGTATGAGGAGGCTCTTGGCCCTCATGTGACTTCTGAACTGGGGCAGGGGACTGTTATGTAGGAACACTTCACTCCAGAGGAGTGGAATGGAAAGTTTAAAGGGTAGAGGGTGGGAGGGCGGGACTGGGAAGGGTCGAAAGAGGGCACTATGATGGAGATGTAACCTGAAGCAATAAATAACTAAATTAAAAAAAAATACGTTATCTATACGTTTTGTAAAAGTAAGTAACTTGCTATTCTTGATTACTATCATGAGAAGAAAATAATAAGTCAATATTTTATATTGGAATTATATCAAAATGATATACACCAAAAATAGTAGAAATAGTTCCAGTCTGCATAAAATAATAGCATACAATTCTAAATCCAGAGTAGATATCAAGTCTTTTGTCAATAGAATTATTTACTTAACCATATATATATATAACTATCAGTTTTTGTAAATGGAAAAATATAAAAAATGCAGAACACTTATGAGAAATAAACACATCAATTTATCTGAGATGACACAAATAATCTTAATATAATACATAATTAAATATGTATATTTTAGTATAGCTGCAACTTCAACAATTTAATTTTCTTGGGCAGCAAAATTAATTAGAAGTGAGAACAACAAAGCACACTCATGAAAAATAAGCTGAATGTTACAAGTGAGTCTTTGACCCATTTCTCATGTTAGTTTTACACCTCATCACTATATATTTCTGAAGAACCTGTAACTTTGAATACTAGTATTGCTAGGCTGTTCTTTGTTGAAACAATCATAAATGTTATTCTATATGATTTTTGAAAGTCATTTACCATAGCTGGTTAGCTTTGTCTTCAATTACAAAATAATTGTCTTTATTAGCATCAATTTTTTATAAATAATATAGGCAAACTAAAACACATTAAAAATTGTGGGTTTCTAAAATTATATTGAAAATATTGATTTTTAATACAAGTTTTCTACTAGAAAAGGCAGATTTAGAAAGTTTCACCTGGTTTCAGTATGTTTTAACATTAAATATGAGTAAATACATATTTATTAAATACTGTGGTCAGTATTATTATTTGAGTGTGTAAATAATGTGATTTAAGGCTCACATATGATTAAAACTCTTTCCTGCTGTGTTATTTCTTCATTTCTCTTATGAGGAGGGTCATTCATTGTGCTCCAGGCATTAGAGATAATTTTGAGCAAAATATGATCTTCATATATGCCCAACTTCAACTTGGATGAAAATAATCAAAAGAGTACTGCTTGTGGCCAAGAGGCTTGGCCACAAGCCAATAATTGGTAAATACAGGTAGTATCTCTGGCTAAGGATAATGTTTCCCTAGAAAAGAGTAGACACACAATATATAAATATCAAAGTATAAAATAGAGATGATTTTACATTTAAATTCTGTCTTTATCTGAATAAAGGGAAGTACAACTCCTTGAGAAACTCCCTCGTGCCATAGTAAGTTTGGTATGACAGTAAGGACCCTGCATTTTCCCCAGGATCTTCTTGTGACTCTTAAATTAGTGTAACTGTCATTGTCTTTATTTTAAACTATTTTCTCATGTAACCCAGACTGGTCTTCACCCCCAAAGACTACCTTGGTATTCAGAAACTTTTGCCTCTACTTCTCAATTGTTGATAGTACAACTGCATAACTGTACCCCTGGCTTATGAGGTTATAGGGATGAAACCCTGAGCTTCAAGTAAACTAGGCAAACACTATCCACTGAGATATGTCTCCATCCCCTTCTCTTGCTTAAGTTACTAGTAAAGCATGATAAAAACTCAGATTGATAATAACCTAATTGCTTGTGGGATGTTCTTTGTATTACCCAGCATTGCATTCAGGTGTTTGTGGAACAATTCAAGTTGAAAAGTATGAAGTACATGTACAATATTAATGCACCATATTTTGAATATATTCATTCTGTTCAAATTACATTGTTTACATTACAGTCTATGATTTTTATTAATTTTTGTTTGAACTTACCAGCATATGAGAGTAAAACAACATAACGTTCTTCGAAAGGATAAATACAAATTGTGGAACAAACTGGATTGAATTCAAACTCTCATTCATCACTGTGCTAGTCACCTGTGTATGCCTACATGAATATATTTAAAAGGTTATTTGGAATCAAATCTGAAGATCCAATGGCTCTGTTTCTTTGGATTTCTGAAGAGAGCAACATACCATATTTAAATATGGAACAGAAAAAATTACTCCAACTCATAAAGCAGGCTCAGTTAACTGTAAAACATTATTGTCTCATTTTCTTTATTATCTCGGAAGCTTCAATTTTGAGCTTTAGAAAAATGTAATGACCTCAATGAATTTTTGCTATATTAAATGAATCTTATGCAATTATTTTATGCAAGATCTCATCCAAAACCTTTATACAACTGTTAGTTTTCTATCAGTCGATTGCATTATAGGCTAAATAAACAAATATTTTTAGTTTGCCCTATCTTTATACCAACATTTTCCTTTACATTGGTGTAGTGCTGAGTATGCATTGATTAGGTAATGTAAACAGAGATATGAGCATGAACTTGTTTTACTTCAAAGTTGGCTTTGTTGATGGGACATGTCTATCATCCAGTAGCCATATCTTTCTAGAACTCTGAGCATTCATGAACAGCATTGTGACTGTTGCAAAGGCAATGTGTGTCTTTGCAAATGTAGTATAGAGAATATGTGCCTTGGCTTCTCTTCTTTTACTGAGACCTGAATACAGTAAGAGAATCAAGTCAAGCAGCTCCTCCAGAGCTGAAAGATAGGAGAAGGCAGGAAATATTAGTGACATCATGGAGTGCAATCTTCTCAATAGGTGTATAGCACCATACTACTTTCTAAGAAAAAAAACTTTATTTTTTTTGTTCTGTTATTATGTTGTGTTATATCTTTCTGATAATAAGCCTCTAAACCAGGTAGGGTGTTATTTAACCTAATACTACAAAATAGTGAAAAAAAAACAAAACTCCTAATTGGAATATATTAATTGTTTGTGCTTTAGTGGATTTTTTTATTGTGACATCCATGAAGGAATATATTTCAATTAGAATTAGATTTTGAGTGTGCTTGATGAAGAGATAGCATTTATGTTAGACACAATTTGTGGATAAATTCACTTATTCATGTGACTCATATTTTATTTATAACAGTGTCAATTGGACATTTTTGTACAGATTTAGCATTGCCAGCAATTAACCAAGTTTTCTATATCATTCTACACATTCTATCACATCTTTGCAAATATGAGTTTTATGTTTAAAATACTATATATTTATCCTTCTGTATTTATGGATGCTCAAAAATACAGCATACCATTGTAACAACTCTTCTGCTTATAATTGGTACTTTAGTCATAAAGGGAACACATTTTTTTTCTCAGTTCTATTTCTGTCATTAATGTAGATGTCAATGGTGTGAACAACTGTAGTCACAAATACAGAGTGATTGAAAGATAAATTATATGGAGAGTTTAGATAACTCAAGCCTTACTCCTGAAAGACAGCATCTCTCTAGCTTCTATATAAACTGACAATCAGAATGAATGATGATAATTTTTCTAATATGGATAAGGGCTATATTTAAGTTTCATCAAGTGTCATCTTGTAGATCTGGTTAGCGTCACTGATATTAAAGGAACCCTTTTCAGATGTTTAAAGATTTTAAACAACCCTCAGTGATATTAAGGTGCATAATATCTGTCATAAGTTTAGGAAGAAAGGAGAGCATGGTGGTGCACAATTATAATCCCAGCTCTCTCTGGGAAACTGATGTAGAAGAGTCTCTATATTGGCTATCCTGGACTTCTTACAGTGTTTCCAAATCCAGTGAAAACACTAAAAGGAAACAGCAATGACATTAATAGCAGAGTATTAGGCTTTACCTCTCACTGATTTCATCAACATAGAAAGAGAAGACTGACTTGGAAGTCAGTGTAACACAGGAGAAAGGAGTGAGGAGCAAGGGAAGTAAGAACTCAGTTCACTACACCACTGATGATGCTGGGATACCTGCTGGAGCTTTAAACCTGGCAGTGGTAATAAGATCTTTAGAATAAATTATATCTTCCTATTTTAAATCTGAATTTTCATTAACTTTCATGAATTAGGAGATTCATGAAAATATCTGAAATTGTTAAAAGCATTATAGAATATTTTTCAAATATCTATGTTAACAGTGGGACAATATGATACAAAAGGAAAAGTTAGGGATTCATAGTTAGCTGAATCAATAAGTATTTATCAACCAAATATGGGGACCTGAGTTCAATCTGCAGCATTTACATCACCAGCCATGTACAATAGAGCCTGAAATCTCAACAAGAATGTGGCAGAATTTGAAGGATTCCCTGGGGATGGCTTTCTAGCCAGTCTAGCTTGTTCAACGAGCTACAGGTTCAGTTCAGTGACAGAACTTATTAAAAGGAAAGGTGTAGAGACTGAGAAGATGCCTGGCTTTTTGTCTGCCACTCTTCACATGTACCACATGTGCCATATACATGCCTTCATACATATGTAAACACATACACATGTACTATATATACACACATATACTCACACACACAAACTGATGGTGAACATAATTGCCATTATACAATGTTTCAGGAATATGGTTGGATAATCTTTTTCTATTTATCTTTTAGAATCACAAAACTTCACATATAAAAGAAAATAAATCCATAAACTTTGTAAAGCCTTCTATAGCATACTGACTTAGGTAGGCTACCTACTAGAGGAAAACTGGACCTCAATTACATGAAAGAAAAACAACAGAATTAAATTTTCTGTTACTTGTAACAACTAAAATACCATTTATATTCAGTATGAATAGGGATTTGGGAGTTCTTTTCATTATGTCTAAAGATTTTTAGCTTCTTGTTTTATTTTTAATAAAATTGCATTCATTAGATAAAAATTAACTTTCAGAAAGTACCATTCTAAAATACCTAAAACAACATAAAATTACTTCATTTCACATTTACTGAGGACAATTAACAGCTACATTGAAATAGTATGAACTTGATACTTTTCTTACACTTTAAGTGTTATGATTTCTTCAGAATATAGACCTGACAGATATTTTTATAATAAAAATTGGGGAAAGTTAATGATTTAAAAAAGTAGTTGAACAGACTGTCTATATGATACCAAAATGTTTTGACATTCTTTACTTATACTACTGTTTCTGAGTGACATTAGCCACTTATAAATCAGTACTAAGTGGGTGAAGAATCAGTTACTCTCTAAGAAAGACCTGTCCTTGCAATCAATGGAATGTGACTGGTACAGTTATAGATGCAAAAGTATATAGTGGATGTTTTGTGATGTCAGTGATCATAAACTCTTATGTATGATTCTATATAACTCAATAGCATTAAATGAATGACAAGACAAAGTGTGTGTGTGTGTGTGTGTGTGTGTGTGTGTGTGTGTGTATAAATGAATAGCAAAATACCATCAGTGATTGCAAACTATTTTGTTGCAATTTTGAAGTAATGTAATATAAACTATCATGGATTATTAAGGTATTTGCCCAAATAATAAAAATATCACTAAGTTCACATACTTGTTGCAGTGGAAGCATTAAACTATGCAATTCAATATGTTCACTGTTTATATTTTGAAAATTTATTTAAAATTCTAATCATGTGTGCATTTGATTATCTGTGTATGAGAAGGTGCACAACCATGAAAATACCCACAAAGGCCAGAAAAGGGTGTTGAATCCTCTTGATCTGGAGGTGCAGCCCAGAGTAGATTTGGGAACAAAACTCTGTAAGAACAGCAAGTAATCTTAATAGTCGAAGCATCTCTCCAGTCTCCAGTCACAATGTCTTATATGTTTAAATATTAGTTGTCCAAATGTATTGACTTTATAAGAATTGGCCAATTATGCCTTTTGTTATGGATAACATTTTATTTCCAAATCTATCCAAAACTGAAGTAAGTTTACATCAGGTATTTACATATCTTTTCTCTAAACATACATGATTATCTTCTTCCTTTTTCATGAATACATCCCATTCTGTTAAGTTAAACCTATTTTAGTTTTATGTTTAAATTTGAGTATGATATACATAATTTATTTATCCTTATTGCATTTCAAAAATATTTATGTCCTACTTTTCATTTAATCTTAAGTATTAATTCAAATTATATGTTTATTACACTAGATAGACTACCTTTATGCAGAAGAATTATTTTCAGAAGCAAAGTTTTTTAAGCAGAACTAATGAAGTACTTCATTCTTTCTGCAGAAGTAGAGACTATGCATGTGGCACATGGGGGTTTGGGGTTTTATAGAATGAAAACAGGGCAACATCAGGGATGGATGACTCCAGCTGCAGGTCAGTTTCTCTGCTGTCTCAAAGTGGATCTACTTATCAGAAGGTTTCACAGGTTTTATCAGGCATATCAATTTTTTCTGTCTGGAATTTCTCAGCCCATCTGAGGGTTTTAGGTCATTTTCACTTCTTTACCAACCTTGGCTGTTTCTTGTAGAAGGGGACAATGGAGGGAGGTTAGGCTCTGCCATCAGAATCTAAATGGGCATAGATTCTGTTGACTTATTTAAACAGAGAAGAGTTTTAAGTTGGTGAGATATAGTGGATCATTCAATTGCCATTATTTGCTCCCAAAGAACCCTCTGAAAATTAAATTATTAGAGGGCTGAAATGGATGATTTGAGTCCAAAATGAAACTGAGATATAGCCTATTGAGGAGGAGAAGGAGAAGGAGATGGAGAAAAAGGAGGAGGAGACACAGAAAGGAATTGGTGAGGGAAAGTGTCTACAGATAGGGTCCTCCATATAGGGCAGGAGAAAGAATACTATTGTGTCTTGAAGGCCTGTGGGTATTTGTTAAGGGTGCATCAGCTCAGAATGGGAATACCAATAGAGTTGGTAAGTTAAAGGAGAGAAATAACTCCATTTGGGTTGTTTGAAGATACAGAAAGGAAAAGAGAAGGGAGGAGGAACTGGACATAGTAGATTGAGAGAAAACCATATGAGAAATAATCTATTTTTAATAAAAGGGGAAAAAAGAAAATGTTTAGAGCATGTAGTAGAATTCTTTAGGAATCCCAGTGGAGGGGGGTGACAATAATTTAACAGTTGTAGGTAGGCTAGTAGAGTATATAGGTTACTGTAATGGCCTTTTGTTGCACACCAGACCACAACAAAAAGATCAAATACTAAAGATACCATACATATTGTTCACTCTACATAGAGAAATCAAGTCAGTACTGACCAGGAAGTGCCCTCTTTATCAGTTAGTTTCATAGTACTGGATTCTGGAAGGTTCTATATAGAGTGGAAGGGGGAGTCATTAGCATTCTTATCCAGCTCTCTGCCCATATAATAGCCAGCATAGCAAGACATCCCATGCATTCACTAGTGAAACACATATTACATAGGTATATCAGCTCTCTTATCAGACGAAAGAGTTATTTCATAGGAAGAAACATACACCTGGTAAAGTAAATCTGGCCAAGAAAACATTTTTTGAGAAGATTCTATTCTCCAGCACGAACCTATAATTATTATTTAGCTAATCGGCCATACCATCACATTTCCCCCTAACTTTCTTTTTCTTGGTCCATAGATAGGTTAGTGCATCTCTCAGATTTCATCAGGGAAATTATTTGCAGAGCGGATGGTGGTTAATACAGAAAAATGGTCGAAGTTAGGAAATAAATGTCAGCAAAGAGCTCAGTCCCAAAAGAGAACATCTGTATCACACCATTCCCCATGATTTACAGATCATCATAGAGGAGAGGCTGAAAAACTGAAGAGCCTGAAGCCAGGTGACAGGAAAAACATGATATTTTCTTAATATGTAGGAAGAACAACTGCACTAATGAATTCAGTATCTATGGTTGTCTGCACAAGATGTGCATAAAATGAAGCCCTTTAGTGTACTAGTATGGCATGGGAAGAGGTTCCTGAGCTCCCACCCCTAACTAATAAGAACTAAAACTTTAGACTGATGATGGCTTCTAGTAGGTGAGACAATCAGTTCTATTTAAAGGTGTAGCTCCATGTAGGTTGACCATGCTTCTGCTCCAGTGGTGGTCCCACACCAAGAAGTATATGAATAACAAAATCGAACTCAGTAGGCTTTAAAAGACACAGCAAGATTATTTTTGGGTGTTATCTGGGAGAAATTCAGAAGGAGTTGGTGAGAATATGATCAAAAGCTATTAGATGGAATTCTCATAGAATTAAATCAAATTTATTTTTAAAAGGAGGAACATAGTATCTGAGTTTACTTTCAATAACATCAAATAAAAGAACAATTAGAGAGAGGACTCTAACCAAAGTTATGAAAATAAGGGAGGAGTCAGAAGTCTTATTTGTTGGCTTTATTTAGTGTTATATGATAGAAAATAAGTTTCAAAACAAATAGATCTTGTTTTATGTTAAGTTTCAGTTTTACACTGTCATTGGTAGATAACATGTCTAAATGGTGTTGAATTTTAATTTGATCTTTTACCCATGATCATTCCTAAAAGGATCAACATGAAACAAAGTAAAACTTTAAATGAGCTATAAATGAGGCACAGTGAGATATTGCTGTAAGTCAAACCAAGTCTTAGTCCATTAGCTGATAGTTTCCAAAATTAAGATGTATTAATTAAAATTATATATAAGATGCATAACTATGTAAGACTATATAAGATACATAATTACAATTATACACAATAATGCATAATATGTAAGATGCATAATACATTGAATAAGCATTCTCATGTGAATTTTGCCTTGGTTGGCCACACCCATCTTCTGCTGCCAACCTTAACTCTAGCAATACGTAAAGGAATTTGAGATGATGACAGTTCTTTGAATCTACGTTCATTTCACAAGCTGGCTTTTCTTTCTTTGTGTGTTTTAATGAAAGAGAAAATATTTTATGACCTTCCAAAAAGGATGTTCCTGACAGTGACAAAAATGATGGAGCATCCTGTAGGAGTATAACAAGCAGATTTTATAGCACTGAGTACAGGTCTGTTCTTACTGGCTGAGTACAAAGGGTACAATATTTTGCACTACAATTCAATTATATTTTTCTGTTTATCAGCAAACATTATGCAGTAGGTTTATCTCGGCTTTCCAAAATAATTTATAAATTCTTTGAGAATATGTTGCCCAAATGCTCATGGCTGTGGGGCCGATGTGTGTGTGCCTGTGTGTGTATGTGTGTGTGTCTGTGTGTGTATATGTGTGTGTGTCTATTTGTCTGTTGTTTGTCTGTCTATGTGGCCATATATGTGTGACTCTATGAGTACATGTTTGCAGGTACACATGGCATGCACAGATAGAAGTCAGAAAAGAGCAGCATAGCCTTCAAAGATGGAGTTAAAGGTGTCTGAGGAACATCCACCATGTTATATTAATACTGTGATATGAACTCTGGCCTTCCTTCCTGTATGATAATTAATCTTACCCACTGAGAGATCTCTCTATTATGATGTATTCCAATTAAGGAAATAATTTTCTCTATCAGTCTGTTTTATTTTCTATCTTGCACATTTCTAATGTGATTTTATAAGAACATGGACACACTGAACTTTTTGTATTTTAATGTAAACTATTATAGCTAAAAAATCTCTACTCCATATTATTATTTTATTATTTAAATTAACAAAAGAGCTTTCATATTTTCTAAACATTATATAACATCCTTTTAAATGAGATACAATTTTAACTAAGTGAATTGATTCTGTGTCTCTACATCAATATACTCCAAACTCTAACTCTATAGTGGTTTAAAAACTGTAGGAAAAATTGAACCTGTACTTGAAAGCCGACTTTCTGACATTTAAAACTATCATAGATAATTTTGAAACTAACACTTTCCAATTTTATCAAGAACCTCAAATTGTATTACACTATATAGTGTTTCTCTTATATATTTTAAGAAATGATAATTTACATATTGTAGCCAGTACTGTTTACATAACAAAAACGTTGTATTGATTTTAATCATGGCCTTGTTTCATTTTTAAACAGTAGTAGTATTACAGTCTGGCTAATTAAGGATAGTATCAATAAAAATATTCCTTGTAAGACAATAGATTTTATTGTTAGTAATTTATAAAGTACAAATTAATATAATGATTGTTTGATGATAAATAATTCTACATGGCCGTGGGTATTTATGCATATTTATGAATGAATAATGGTTGCGTAAATATGTTTGCACTGAGAGGAAAATTGAAAACAATTAAGTTCAATTAGAGACTGAATTAGAAACTGATTTAGGTATGAGAATGGCATCTTATGCTATATATAGTTTAATTGCTGTCATTGCTGGTTTTGAACTTCAAAAAAAAAAAAAATCCCAGAGAGAAATTCAATAGCTGCACATCATTGGGTTTAATATTAGCCATGCTATTTTAGAAGGCAAAGTGATTGTTTTTTTAAATTTAGCTGTGATGCCAGAAGCAAGAACTCACATTTTTTCTTCTCCTCTAAAATTAACTTACCTATTTTATTGAAGTGATATATAAAGGGATCTTTAACACACAATCATAGGAAAACTCTAAGATACAAACCATGTTTTTAAAAGAAGAATTGCCTTGTCTTACATATTAAGAACCTCACATTGTGCCCTACTATTGCTCTCACATGAAGCTGTCGTTGTCTTCAAGGAATAGTGTCCTTCAGAGTTTAATAAGGAAAAAAAAGAGATAGTAGTTAACACTTTTATAGAGGCAAAGAAAAGTAACAGGGGTGTCTTAGTTAGGGTTTTGATTGCCGTGAAACAACATAATGACCATAAAAACTCTTATAAATGAAAACATTTTATTAGGATTGACTTACTGCTTTAGAGATTTAGACCATTATCATCTTGATGGGAAGCATGTCAGCACACAGGCAGACATGGTGCTGGAGAAGGACCCAAGAGTTCTATATTGATATTGACAGACAACAGGAAGTAAGAGTAACCTACTGGGTCTTGAGTTTCTGAAGCCTCAAAATTCATGTCAGTGACACATTTCCTCCAACACAACCATGCCTACTCCAACAAGGCCCATATCCTAATTCTTTCAAATAATGCCACCCCCCATGAGCCGATAGAGCCATTTTCATTCAAACTACCACATTTCACTCCCTGACCCCCATAGGCTTGTAGTCCTTTCATGCAAAAATGCATTTATTCCAACACTACAAGTCTTCATAGTCTACCATAGTTTCAAAAGGTTTAGAAGTTTATGGATCAAAGTCTCCAGTACGCATGGCAATCTCTTAACTATAGAACCCTGTAAAATAAAAATAGAATTATAAGTTAGTTTGGATGGGTTAAGAGTGCACAATCCAGGGTAAGTCTTGTTAAAATCCATCAGGTGTCTGTTTATTTATAATGGTGGCTTAAGGATTAACACCACTGCCTAATTAATTATAATATAAACACTGTTAAATAATTTAATAATATATATATATATTAAAAGTAAATAATGAGAAAGATGAAATAAATTTGTCAATAACAATTAAAATTTAAATAACATAACATTTGATTGCCCCAGGTGAGACAGAACCTTAGGTAAGTAGCTTGCCACACACTTGTGTAGAGTATCTGGGAAGGTGAGTTCATTGTAATTCCCACCTGATGAGAGCCATTCCTACTTCAGAAGCTAACTTAACTCAGTGGGTTTAAAATAAGTAAACATGAAACTTATAAAAAGATAACATTAAGTTGGGAAAGAGATATGATGGAGATTATGGAAAACTTGTTATTGAGAAATGAGTTCTGGATATAGTACACATTGTGTACATGTATGAAATTCTAGAAAAAACAAATATAAATAAATATTAAAATATATCAGAATAAGTATTAAAAGATTTGAGAACTAGTATTGCCTAATGAGTTGTGCATCAGATTGATTTATATCGGCTGCAAAATTTTGTTTAGGACCAGTTTTTAAGAAATTGAATGCATCATACTAAGAAGAGGGGAAAAGACTCAAACAATATAATATTAAATATTCCATTTACAAAGGGAAAATAATATAATACTTTTACATGCTAAAATGACAGTATAACTACTTTATACTAAATGTAAAATTTCTCTAATCAACAATATAATCTATTAATATAAAAAACTCATTCTATAATGGAAAAGAAAGTAAATACTTATTAATATAGCTTTTTATTTCTCTCTTTGCTTGGAAAAACAGTGTTTGGAGGTATAATCACACACTAACATATGAGAAGGCCAAAGAGTAATTACCTAAGCTACCATCTGATTATTTTTGGAACTACTTGAAATATTCTGAGAAAAGTGTCAATATTTTAAAAAATATTTGGGAAATTTTGAGAAAAGATGTATCATTTTACACTATCAATGAGAGCAATGAATCTCACTTTTGAAAAGCCAACAAAATGAGCAAATGCCTTTTAGCAGTAAAATGTATTCAAGAAAATTTTTTATCATGATTCAGAACTTTGTTAAATTTCATGAATAAGAACTATCTGTGCATGGGTACAATACATGGGGAATTTAGTGCCAGAGTGATCAATATAACTGATTGTATAATTGCTAGCAGAAAATCAAAGAGCAAATTGCATGCACTTTTAGAAACTTAGAAGCTGATTTGCTTTTTCAAGTTGATTCCATGCAAATCAATTGTCAGAAAAATGTACATACCATTGAAATTTTACTTGAAGATATGAAAGTTTTCTGTAAGTAGAAAATTCTATGTGACTACAACATACAATTAATATTAGAGACACTCATGTTTTGCAAAGTAGTATTTAGTCATTACTTCTATGTCAGATACGTAAGTATTCAGCCTGAGTTTGTAAGACAGTGGCCATTGTTTTGCCCACAATATCTTAAAAACTGCCAAGCTCTTTCATGTGCTTTGATTTGCAGCTTTATCTTCTGACTGATTCCAACAATTAGAAATTCTTCCTTTTATTTTTCTTTATGCTTTCACATCCATCATAGTACTAAAAAGTAATATTGAATTTAATTTATAAGAAATAATAAATTAAGAAAAATACATAGAATGTTACATGACCCAAAACTGCAATGCAATATTTTAACATGTTCTCAATTTAACACAATTGTATCAAAGTTCAGTCCTAATGAGATACATACTAGTAATATTATACAGAATTATATATATCTAATATATATAAAATTATATACATATATATGCAAAAGAATTAATGAATAAAAGAGCCATCAATTTGAAAGAAAACAAGGTGTTATATGGGAGAGTTTTGATGAAGGAAAGCAAAGTGATAAATATTGTAGTTATAGTATAATCTCAATATTTTAAGTAAAATAAAAGATAATTTAGCTTATTACAATGACATACATCTCTAGCTCTTATACTTCTATACATAGTCCTATGAGAATGGGCCAGTCTTGTGATTGCTCATCTTGCTTAAAAACTTGATAAGATTTAGAATCACCATAGACAGAAATCTCTCAACACATCTGTTATGGATTGTGTAGATTAGGTTAACTGAGGTAAAAAAGCTACCCAAATGAAGGTAGGGCCATCTTAAGGGTAAGTCTTGAAATTAAGGAAAACAACAACAAAAACAAGCAAATACAAAACAAAGCAAAAACAACAAAGCACAGAAAACAAGTGGAGGGCAAACACTTATCACCTTATCACCCTTTACTTCCTCACTGTAAAAGTAGTGTGATATGTACTCTCTGCTCATGAGACCCTGTGTTTAGGTCACTGTTTTATTGCTGTGAAGAGACTAACTCTTTTAAAAGACAGCATTTAACTGGGGGATGGATTACAGTTTAAGTTTAGTTTAGTGCTTTCTTACCATGGTGGGGAGCATGGCAGCATGTACAAGATGTTGGAGCAGTAGCTGAGAATTACTTCCCCATCTACAGGGCAAAAGACAGACAGTGGGTGTGGCATAGCATTTTGAAGCCTCAAAGCCCACCCCAGTGGCACACTTCCTCCAACAAGGTAACATCTCCTAATCATATGTAATTCTTTCAAACATTTTGAGTCTCTTGGGATTAAGCATTCAAGAATATGAACCCATTGGGATTATTCTTACATTTTGAGTCTCTTGGGATTAAGCATTCAAGAATATGAACCCATTGGGATTATTCTTATTCAAACCACCACATCATGCTCTTTCACCAGTTGAAAGCCAAAATGAACAGTCCTTCCATAAAGTTAACTTGAATGAGGCATTTTATCTCAGCAATGAGAAAAGTACTTAAAACAGAACACATCTGTGTTGGTTTGAAATAGAATGTTCCACATAGATTCCCATATTTGATTGCTTTGTCCCTAGCTGGTGGATTTGTTTTGCTGTGGGAAGGATTATAAATGCAGCCTTGCTGGAGAAGGTGTATCATTAGGGTTTCTTCATTGAAGTTTTGAATGTGCACTCCAGGTCCAATCCTGCTTTCCCTACCTCCAACTTGAGGACTGGGATATAATCTTTCAGCTACACCTCCAATACCATTACTGCCTGCCTATTGCCATGCTTCCTGCCATGATGGTTTATGGACTAAGCCCAATGGAGTGATATGTTACCATTCTAAATGTTAATTAATTGTTCCCAGAGACCTGCTTGCTTTCTGTTAGTTCACTTACTATACATTGTCTGTGGCTGAATAAATGCTGAGCCCTGAGATTGCACAAAGAGAGATAGGTGGGACTAAGGTGAGTGGGCATTTGAAGCAGAGAGGTTCATGGGAGGAAGAACAGCCACAAGGTGAAAGAGGAGGAGGAAGACATACATGGGTAAAAGATAGAAGATCATTCCACATGGCCTGGAACATTGACATATTGTGTAGATTAACAGTCAAAGGGGATTGTATGTATATATGGGATTTTATCTGGGGAATAGAATTATAAACTAGAGTAGATGGGTCAAGATTACACAATCCAAGCTAAGGCTTGTTAAAATCCAACAGGTGTCTGTGTATGTTTATTTATAATGGTGGGTTAAGGATTAATTCTGCTGACCAATTAAATATAATATGAATACTAGTAAATACTTTAAGTAATTATTTCTATATAAGCCTGTGAACACAAGCCGTCAATTAGATGCTTTCTTTTATAAGTTGCCTTGTCACTGTGCCTCTTCACAACAGTAGAAAATGTTAGGTCCAAATTGACCACAATATTTTAGTGCTGTTGACAATGAAAAGGGCTCTGTCCTTATAAATAGAAGCCTAAAGGAAATTCTCTGTTAACCAGAAAAGCAGAGTCTCATAAGGTGTCCGATTTCTGTTTTCCAGGAAGCTCTCTTAATCCACCTCCAAAGGTCAACTACCTTCAGTGATAGCATCTAATTTCTTATCACTCTGGACAGCATGTATCAGATGCCACCCTGACAGTCATAGAAAATCTGCTTGTTTTTCCATGCTTTTGGTTCTCCATGCCCCCGAGAGATAGTCTTGGCAGATATCCAAGGAATCATCTTGTTTGGTGGTTTCACTGGACTCTCACATTCGGTGCCAACCCTAAGAGAGACACTGGACTGTACAAAACACACAAATAAACAAACAAAACTTTTTGTTCCCTTACCTGAGCCAAGCTACTGATTTAACTATTCTGGGAATGGATCATTTGCCTATGCTGACTCCTGTCCCTTACCATATTTGCCAAAATTTAGAGCCTGTCTCTTCAGCTATTCCTTTTGCCACCAAGTGTGCCCATTAGTCTCATAGTCTCTTGTTACCTATTCCAGTAACTTGACTGTAGAAGAAGTATGCTTGCTTGGCTTGATCTACTCTCTTTCTCTGTATCTCTATCTCTCTCTCCTCTCTGTTGCTGGTTGGAGCCTTGCTTTGTTGGCCTCTCTGACCCGTTTGCTAATTAAAATTGCTACTCAACTAAACTTGTTGCCAGTGCATCAGGCAGCTCCCCTAAGCCCAACTGGGTGCCCCGTCACACGGAAAGTGATGACTTTCCAATGTGACTCTGGGTGACATCTCTCTGACAAGCCTCAATCCCTTTGGGGATGTTCTCTGATTAAGACTCTGGTATTGATTCCTTCTTTCTCTGTACCTCTGTTTCTATGCTAATTCTCTATTGCCACCTTTTCAATGGTGTTTTTTTTGTTTTGTTTTGTTTTGTTTTGTTCCTTCTAACCACCAACTGTTCCTACTCAAAACTGGGCTGCTAAGCTCTCTTGGCTTGTTTCCTCAAGTCTCTTTACTTCCTCAGACTTAGAGATATCAGTAAGCCTCTCCATTCTATCTTTAATGCAGTACCACTTGGCCACAATTTCAGTTGGACAGTCATCCTCAGAGGCCAGAAAATGGCATATTCGAATATAAAATTCTCACTGATCTTGACAAATTCTGTCAATACACAACACAGACAAGTGGTCTGAAATCCACTATGTTCTGATTTTACTTGCCCTCTGTTTTTTGCCCACTCATCAGATTCTCATGGCAAAGGCCAAACCTGATCAGAACCCCAAGCCCTGACATCCTTTTTAAATTTTTGATATAGAGAGTATGGATCCTTCATGGCAGCTTCTCAGCCTAACCTACTTTTCCTTCTCAGACTGAGATGCTAACCCATGGACAATAACTCATCCTTTCCCACTAGTACACATTCAGCCTGTTCCATCGTATCACACCTTGGCCTTACCGTTGTTCTCCTTAATCCAGGAGCTTACACCCACTTCAATAAAAATCTGGTAGGTTTTAATAACCTGCTTCACATACATGTCCCTTTTATCTTATGGCTGATCTCTCCCAGGTACTAAAGCACCTAGGTTCTTTCTCTACTGACACTTCTAATTTTACTGAAGAGCTCAGTGCCTTACCAAAACCTAGAGCCTGACCCCAGAATAGTCTCACTTACTCTTACTCCCAAGAAAAGGATAGTGTCTGGACAGCTGCTCAAACCTGTGCACACTATACCCACCACACAAATGCTTCCTATCCTCTGGGGACTATGGCAGTCCCGAGGTAGATCCCCACTGGAATTACTAGATTGATGCTGAGAATCAATCCCCAAGAAAAAATACTATTTGTCTCCTAGTGCAGCCTTCAAAAGGCCTTCAATAAAGTGTTTAATTTCAATGAACTGAGAAGGAATTTACCCAGAGACCACATGATAATCTTGCTGATTTCCTTACCTAACTCAGAGAGCCTCTCCTTCAGTACACAAAGCTAGATCTTAATTCTTAAGAGGGCATGCATGTATTCAACTCTCACTTTCTCTCCTGGTCAGCTCCTACTATTAGGAAAGAGTATACTATATTAAAAGATGACACTCAAACCCCTCAGAGAAATCTGTTGAATGTGGCATTTAAGGTGTTTAATGAAAAGGATAAAAAGAAAAAGATGGAAAGGGATTCCCATGATAGAACTAGCAGCTGCTGGCAGCAGCCCTGAGGTCACCTCCAAAGAAGGTACAATGACAAACTTCACCTTAAACTTGCTTCAAAGGTGGCAACACAGGCCACGGGGTGAAAAACTGCACTTCACCTTGCCCATTTTCAGAACCTGGCCCAAACTATGAGCAGACAGGAAATTGGAGGTTCAAAAGCCCCAATATGCCTCACCAAGAGAGAGCAGCCTCCCAAGTTCCTCCACCACAGAAAAATCTCTTATTGCTTCTGGGCCTGGTAGCTGAAAATTGATGCTTCCTTGGAATTCAATCAAAACCATTTAAATTTCCACAGAGGATTCTAGAGTGACTCTCCAGATGGTGGGTAACTCTCTGTCATTTTAAAAGATTCTGGAGCTTCTTGGACCATACTTCTTGATTACTCTAGCAAACATTTTTCTCAAATCTTTGTGATGGGTGTTGATAGTTGGACTCAGGAGCCTAAGTCTACAGGGCATCTCCTCTGTTCCCTCTGGGGCTCCCTGAATTCTCACCCCTTCCTAGTTATGCATCATTTCCCTACCTCATTATTAGGCAAGGATATCAAGGCTACATTTCACTTTTCTTTACATAAAATTTCTCTTTGCTCCCATTATCTACTGACTGAAACTAATGCTTAATACTATTCTCTTGCAGACTCCCTTGTTGACCTAAAAGTATGGGGCACTTCCTCTTCTTCAGTGACCTCCCATCACTGCCCTAACCCCATTAAGATTATACTCTGGGATCCTACTTCTTCCCCCACTCCATTGCAATACCATATCTCTTTAGAAATACACAATGCTTAAAAGCCTTGTTAATAAATATATTTTCAAGGCCACTCACTGTCTTAGAGTCTTTGTTGCTATGAAGAGACATCACGACCATGGCAACTCTCATAAAGAACATCATTTGATTGGAACTGGCTTACAGTTTAAAAGTTTCAGTCCATTGTCATCATAGCAGAGAGTATAGCAGCATGCAGGCAGACATGGTGCTGGAGGAGGAGCTGAGAGTTCTAAATCTTGATCCAAAGGCAGAAAAGGGGTTTTATGTGCCATACTGGGTGTAACCTGAGTGTATAAAAGACATCAAAGCCCACTCCCAAAGTGATACACTTTGTCCAACAAGACCACACTCATTTCAACAAGACCACACCTCCTAAGAGTGCCACTCCTTATGAGCCAAGCATACATACACATGAGTCTATTGGGTCTATACCATATTCAAACTACCACATTCCATTTTTTAGCCTCAATAAGTTTGATGCATAACAAAGTGCAAAATATATTTAGTCCAACTTCAAAACTCCCTGAACGCTATCACAGTCCTAACAATGATTAACATTCCAAATTTCAAGGTCCCCTCTGAGATTCATACAATCTCTTAACTATAATCCCCTATAAAATTGATACCAAAAGTCAGATCACACATTTCCAACATATCTTGGCACAGGATATGTACATCACCATTCCAAAACATAGGGAAGTACAGTGAGGAAGTACAGGATCAAAGTTAGACTGAAAACCAGCTGACAAGCTCTAAATTCTGCATCTCCATGTCTGATGTCAACATGCTCTTCAGATCTCCAACTGCTTTCAGCTTTGTTGACTGCCACACACTTCATCCTCTTGGGTCTATTCTGTACTCAGTCTGTGTCTTTCCTTGGCAGGTATCCCACAACTGTGCATCTTCAAGATCTTGGAGTCTTCAAGACAATCCAAGCTTTACTTTCATAGCTTCACACAAAAGCTTCTCTAGGCCTCCATCCAGGGACATCCCTCCCACATACCTAGCCTCAGCGACTTTCCTTCCTCATGAAGGGATATTCCATAACCTCTTTCTTCTATCTTTGACTATAAAGCCAGAACCACATGAACAAAGCTGCCACTATATGTTGCTGTTGGGGCTGGAACATGGTCATGTTATTTATTTAGAACCTTTCAGCTTTCAGTTTTTGATGGTTTCCTTCATTCTCTAAGCTTGGCTGTCCTGGAACTTGCTCTGTAGACAAGACTGGCCTTGAGCTCCTAGATTTGTATGCCTCTGTATCCTGAGTTCTTGGATTAAGAGCATGCACTACCACATCTAGACCTAAGATTTTCTTTAATTTCTTCTCACAAGATGGAAGTTTAGCTGGGTATGTTCTTGTTCTTAGGTCACTACTCCAGCAATTTCGTTTAATATCTTTAATCTGTTAATCTTCTTGAACACCGGATTTAGCTCCATACCACTTCTTGGTGACCTTTTAATCCTTGCGCCATACATTTTACATTTCTTTCTTGCAAAACTTGCTCCATTTCATCAAAATACTCTTCATAAGAATGAACAATGGTCTATACTAGGCTGTTTTGATATTTCCTTTGCCAATGAAATTAATCTAAATCACTTCACCTTAGCCTCACGCAGACTCTTAGAACAAGGGCAAAAAGAAGCTACATTGTTCACCAAGATATCACAAGAATGATCTCTAGGCAACACACTAAAATTCTTCTCTGAAACCTCTTAACCCAGAACCCCACAGTTCAAATCACATCCAGCACCATTGTCTTCTGTCTTCTACTTATATGCCCAATAAGTCCCAGTTAAAGCATTTCACTGATTTCCTAATCCAAAGTCCCAAAACATACATTCTTCCAAACAAAAATGTGGTAAGGTCTATCACAGCAATACCCCAATCTCTGGCACCAACTTCTATTTTAGTTAGGGTTTCACTAATATGAAAAGACACCATGACCACAGCATCTCCTATAAAGAACAATATTTAATTGGAGCTGACAGAATTTCAGAGGTTTAGTTCATCTTAATAACGGTGAGCATGACAACATGCAGACAACCATGGTAGTAGAGCAGGAGCTGAGAGTTCTACATCTTGATCTGAAGACAACTGAAGGGGACTATGTGCTATGCTGAGCTTAACTTGAGCATATAAGTGACCACAAAGCCCACCCCCACAGTGACATTCTTCCTCCAACAAGGCCACATGTCCTAATAGTGACACTCCCTATAGGCCACCCATTCACATACGTGAGTTTATAGAAGCCATACCTATTCAAGTCACCACAGCCACTCACTTGCTTCTTTTTCAGTAAAGAATGTTGCTACTTTGTGAGTCAGTCCAACCACATGGAAGAGAGGATTAAAAACATACAAACTGTTTCACTATGACCACGAAAGACTGGCTACATTCAAGATTCTCCCTATGGTTCTCCCTGTGTCCTTACCTTCTACCTTTTCTTTAGCCCACTGGTCTCTATATTTTTCATAATAATGATTGTTACATGTAACATCAGCTTCCTTCAAGAGAGAATTAGTGAAATGACCTGATGGTAAGTAAATAATATGCATCTGGATGGAATTTCCTCAGGTCTCCTACCCTTTCCTGCCAGCTTGAGATCCTACTTTGAAATATAGTTCCAGACTCCTTCTTCTCAAGCCCAAAATCAGCAAGAAGAAATCAAAGGAGTGTCATACCTTATCATAAATAAAGGCTGGAATGTTAGGTACAAAGCAGCCCCTAAAAATAGCAGTGTTGGTTACAATGTCCTAAACAAAAGGACTCTGGGCCAGATAAAC
The DNA here is from genome assembly GCA_907164525.1 of Lophiomys imhausi. Taxonomy (NCBI): domain Eukaryota; kingdom Metazoa; phylum Chordata; class Mammalia; order Rodentia; family Muridae; genus Lophiomys; species Lophiomys imhausi. The sequence goes on along the minus strand of CAJQZJ010010085.1, from coordinate 2,096,182 downwards.
AGAAGTTGAACTCATGCTTCTGTTGACCAGAAAGTATATCTTGTAGGACAAGTTTGTGTTTTCCAGGAATTTTCCTTAGTTTGTCCTCAAAGGTCAGTTACCTCTGACAATGCCATCTGGTTCAGGGTTGTCTTAGTGTTTTATTGATATCAAGAGACATCATGATCATGGCAACTCTTAAAAAGGAAAGCATTTATTTCAGGGTTGCTTACAGTTCAGGGGTTAAGTCCATTGCCATCATTGTGGGAAGCATGGCACTATAGAGGCATAAATAGTCTTGGATAAGAAGGTAACAATTCTATATTCCAATAGATCCACAAGAAGTAGGAAGGGAGAGATAGACTAGGTCTGGAGTAGGAGTCCAAAACGTCAAAGCCCACCATCAATGACACAGTGCCTTCAACAAGTTCACACCTATTTCAACAAGGCCACTCCCTGTTGGCTAAAAATTCAAATCTATGAACATATGTGGTCCATTCTAATTCCAAACACCACACTGTTCAACTCAAACAGCCTGTATCAGCTCAAAGACTTAGGGTGGCCTAATATTTGTCATCAGAATCTGCTTACAGTTCCACCATTTTGCTTTTCTCTGATCCTACCACCCAAGAGATAACCTTGGCAGTCTGAACCCCAATAAACCTTTCTCTCTAACCAGGAAGTGGTATAGTTAAGTTATTTCAATGCAACCTCACTTATAAAAAGTAAGGTGCTGGCTAATTTAGAAAACATCTGTGATAAACTATGCTAGTACCTAACCAAATGACATTTTTGAATGGCTATTAGTTTGCGTCTCTTAATTATTCTAAACAGTTTGTGACAGTTGCTATCAATGGGCCAAAACTTCACATTGCATTTTTAAGCATTACCTAGGCCAAACCTTAAAAAGGGATAACCTTAATTTTGTTTCAATATACAAAGATCAATACTGATGTAGCCAAATATAATCTTAATTTTGCATCAATATACAAAGACACAAGAGCATATTCAGTAATTTGTACCTTTTTCATTATCATTCCTATATTATGTCTAAGTTAACAGGAAATCAAGTTGCTAAGAGACAAGCAACATTTACTTATTCAAATATACAGAGATAGATTGGTGGTCTTCAAAAACCTCAAAAGATATGTACAATTTGGCATTCAAAGGTTTCTTAAGAATTTTTGATATTGAGACATGTGAGATCCTGAAAGTACCCCCTTTTCTACTCCAAGTAAAGGATGAACATCAAAGAATCTCCATTTGGAGATGATTGCATTAGTGGCAAGCCTGTCACTGGGCAAGAAAAATCCCTTGATTCAACTGAAGACAGAATGCAGTCCAAAAAGGACAAAACTTGAAAGCAGGTAAGTCAACAGTGTAGCTCTGCCAAGACAGGGTAGGCAAGTCCTTCATAATTCCTGTTTTACAATTAATGTCTGTCAGAGATACTGGGCCAAAAGGCTGAAGATAGATGCTCTAATGTATGGAGTGAAATTGGAGACTGTCCAAGCAGCCAGTTTTCTGTCATTTCTTAGTTTTGGAAGTTGCTGGCTGTGCACTTCCTGTATAATCAGATATATTTATCTTTCTCAGGTCTCTGATGTAGTTGAAGACTAAACAGTTATAGTCTCACAGTTGAATTTTAAGTTGTTTAGGAATTAAAAGAATGTTCTGGATCAAAGAAGGTGTTTTTAAGTTTGTCATGAAAGTTAGGATGGAAAATGAGTTAGGTATAGAATTTTAAACTTATGGAGGTAGATAGATAATTAAATATTAATATCAGATGCAAAATATTTATGGACTGGACATTGTAATGTATGTTACACTTTATAATTTTCATGATTGTGGCCTAATCATTCAAAAAAAATTCTGAGTTCTGGGAGAAGGCAGAGGGGGTGGGAGGATAGGGGCAGGTAGGTGTGGGCAGAGGGGACTGTGATATAGATGTAACTTGAAGTAATAAATAAACATAAAAAAGTAAGGTGCTATCTTAAAGACAACAACAGCAATATAAGGGAACAATAACAAAAAAAGCTTTAAAAATGAAGCTACTATACAAAAACTTAAATTGTTTTAAAATTGCCCTATAACATTCTGGAGTCATAGCAGCATGAACAGCAACAATAATAGTCAAAGTAAACAAACTTTTCTAGATTTTTACGGTCATTCCTTGATATTTTTCAGATCATTTTCTTTGCTTTTGTCTTTCTTACTTAGCCCTGTATGTCAGATTTTGTTGAAACTGTTCCTCAGTTCTGGTAATATTTTTGAACAATATGAGCCTAATATCTCTTTCTTGACTTTCAACTTTGATCAGAGAAGCTTCCTTTTGCAGTGGGTAGTGATTAATGCAGAGACATGTGACTGGTCAAAGTGACTGAATTCTCAGTCATTCAAGAGGCATCTCAATTAACCTGTCTCAGTCCAAGGCTCAGGGACAAGAGGGGAGGGAAGAATGTAAGAGGTTGAGTGTACAGAGAAGAGCTGTTAAATGTTGCATTCTAGAAATGACATCATTGCCTTTTCTAATTCATAGAATTATCATCATTGTGAATAATAATTCACAGCATCAGTGATTTTTCTCTAGAAGTCCTGAACAAGATCAAACCAGTGGAGACTGGAGTGTGGACAAGAAAGACCTCAAAAGGCCCCTCCCATAGTTGAGAAGCTATCAGAGTTGTGGCTGTTGAGGAATGAAGAGTCACTTTTATTTGGGTGTATGGACACTACTAAGTTCTTCAAACCCTCATTTATGACCCATATCCATGTGCATAAGGTAAGTCTCAGATGGAAATTGGGAAGTAAATATGATCAAAAATATATAATATACATGGATAAAAATTCTAAATAATAAATACAAACTTATTTTTTAAATACAGGGTTTGAAAAATAACCTAGACATTTTTCTTCATATTTTACACAAAATGTTCTGTGGTTTAAATTAGAGTCTTTCTTATGTATTAGTGTTATTAAATAGGGCTTGATTTTACCTTGTTTAGGGTAATTCATGTGCACTGATTGTTCTGAAGCTGAGTTCTGTGAACCTGTCTAGACTGCACCCTGATATTGGGACACTGTATTAACCAATGTGCCATAAAGAATACATCCCATTAATTCCTGATTGATCAATAAATGCTGAGACTTATGACTAGGCAGAGAGGATGGGAAGGATAGGAAGGGAAGACTTAAAATCAATTTTTGGGTCTCAAGAGACCAGAAGGGTTAGAGGGAAAAGAAAGATAGAGATGATGAGGTCACCATCACATTTGATGGTCCAGGAGCACATGGTCAAGAGAAGTTTACCCTGAAAACACAACCATTCATGATGGAGCAGAAGTGGTCTGGGTCACACCAGATTGGTATTTATGTAGGCTTTAAAGGGGTGGCTGGCTCCCCTTTTCAGAGGAGAAGAAGGGGAAAGAGGGTAGGGGGGTGGGACAGGGAGGAGATGAGGGGTTGCAATTGTAGGGGAAAAGGAAGTAATACAAAATTTTAAAAAAATAAGGTGAAAGTATTAGAATAGCTCAGAACTTCCCAACATAATACAAAGTGTTCATTAATAAGTTATAGTGTCTCTGTGTCATTTGCTTGGGAACTAATAAAGGCAAAAGTGGGATAGAAACATCCCCAAAGATACTAAGGAGTAAAAAGGATCATACCTACCCTCCAAAATAATTCCATTCTATATTTGGCACAACAGACCATCAACCGCCACAGGTGCCCCCAGTGCCTGCCCCTGCACCGGCTCCAGCTCCGAGCCCAGAACCTCAGGGAGCAGAGGGGAGAAGACTGGCAGCCGGCACTTGGAGTCGGAGAGGTTTGAGCCCTGAGGGACCTGATTCCACTGTGGCTTTACCTCTCTGAATGGTGGGGACCCCCATGGACCCACCAGCTTTGCAACCATTACAATACTGGCCTTTTTCTTTGGCCTATTTATATAATTGGAAAAACTAACCATGGCAAGGAAGTACGAACTGGTACACTGATGGAAGCAGCTTCATGGTTGAAGGTAAGAGGATGGCGGGAGCTGCAGTGGTAGATGGGAGGCAAGTGATTTGGGCTAGCAGCCTGCCAGAAGGAACTTCTGCCCAGAAAGCTGAACTTATCACATTAACACAAGCCCTGAAGATGGCAGAGGGAAAGTCCACCAATATTTATACTGATAGCAGGTATGCTTTTGCCACCACCCATGTGCCTGGGGCAATATATAGACAAAGGGGGTTGTTGACATCATCAGGAAAAGACATTAAAGATAAAGAAGAGATTTTGAGCCTCCTTGAGGCTATACATCTGCCAAAGAGGGTGGCTATTATCCACTGCCCTGGACATCAGAAGGCAGAGGATAGAGTAGCTAAAGGGAACCAGATGGCAGATCTAGAAGCCAAATGAGCAGCCCAAGGGATGATGATCTTAACCAACCTTGGTTCTAAAGATTATTACATCAGAGAAAACAGCTTCAGGTACATCCCTGAAGACTTCCAAGCCATAAGGAAGCTAGGGTTGACTAAAAAAATCATCTTATGGTGTGGTTGAAGTTCTGCAGTCAACAGGTCCTGCCTCAAGAAGAAGGATGGAAGTATGTTACCAATTTACACTGCCTGACTCACCTAGGAGCCAAAAAGTTAAAAGATGTGGTAAGGTCCTCTGACTATTATGTTATCAGACTTTCTGATTTAACAACAGAGATAGTCAGGAACTGCAAGTCTTGTGCTCTGACTAACGCTAAACCTTCCATGTATACCATGGGAAAGAGACTTAGGGGTGATCAGCCTGGGGCCTATTGGGAAGTGGATTTTACAGAAATTAAACCAGCAAAATATGGAAACAAATACCTTCTAGTTTTTATAGATACCTTTTCAGGATGGGTAGAGGCCTTCCCCTCAAAGACTGAAACTGCCAATACAGTGGCTAAGAAGATTCTTGAAGAAATTTTTCCAAGATTTGGAATACCCAAGGTAATTGGGTCTGATAATGGACCCACCTTCATTGCCCAGGTAAGTCAGAGACTGGCCGCTCAGTTGGGGATTAAATGGAAATTACATTGTGCTTATCGTCCCCAGTGTTCAGGAAAGGTAGAAAGGATGAATAGAACCATGAAAGAGACCCTGACTAAATTAGCCTTGGAGACCGGCTGGGGAGACTGGACAGCTCTCCTTCCTTTTGCCTTGTTCCGGGTTAGGAATACCCTGGAATGATTTAAGCTGACACCTTATGAGATTCTCTGTGGGTGGCCTCCTCCTCTTACTGAGGCAGGCAGAGTGTTTGATCCTGATGTTGTTCTTTCTAAACCCTATTCACCCATATGAAAGCACTTGAAGTGGTCCAGCATGAGGCCTGGGAGCAGCTCAAAGAGCTATGAAACTGGAGATCTGAGCGTGCCTCATCAGTTCCATTGGAGACACTGTTCTCGTCTGGCCCCATCGAGCTGGGAATTTTGAGCCTCGCTGGAAGGGACCATACCTGGTGTTCCTGACAACCCCCACAGCAGTAAAAGTAGATGGCATCTCTACCTGGATCCACACTTCACATGTCAAGCCAGCACCACAGCCAGGGCCAGATTGGAAAGTGGAAAAAATGGACAACCCCCTCAAGCTCCGCAGTCACTGTATTCCTGCTCCTGCTGATGACCCACCCATTGATAAGTAGCTCTAACCCCCATGCTCCTAGAAGCTGACATGGCATGTCTTATCCAAGACTGGAGATGTGGCCTGGAGTATTATTAAAGAAGCTCCCCCAAATACTTGGTGGCCCCCTTTCACACCTGATGTCTGCGCCCTTGTTTCAGGAGTAGAAAGCCAGCTGTGGGACATACCCAGTCTCTCTGTGGAAGAGTTCCAGCAGGTGAGACCCCGGGCCATGGCTATTCTGACGCCAATCAACAGGTTGGATATGGCGCCATGGGGTGCAGTTACCCTAGGGCAAGGAGCCGGATAAGGACATCATTCTTTTATGTTTTTCCCCGAGATAGGAGGACCAGGGAACAGGCTCGGAGATGTGGAGCCCTAGAGTCGTACTACTGTTCCTCATGGGGCTGTGAGACCACAGGACAGGCCTACTGGAACCCCTCTTAGTCCGGGGATCTTATCAGAATAAGTTGGAATGAAACCACACCTAGCAATCTGCTCAAGACCTGTGAGTGAAGTGGGTGGTGTAATCCACTTAAAATTACCTTTACTGAAAAGGGTAAATTGGACAGAGGATGGATCAAAGGTTAACAATGGGGACTCCGGTTCTACGTAAGTGACACCGACCCTGGCCTAACAATAGCCCTTAAACTAAAAGTTGAGTCTCTCCCCACAGCTCCAGTGGGCCCTATTAAGGTACTCCCTGAACAAGGTCCCCCGGCCCCTGTACCCACACTACCACCAAAAGAGATTCAGGCTCCTTCCAAAGCCACCACTCTGAGCCCAGTGAACAGGACTATACTCTACCCCTCTGGCTCCCTCTTCTACAGGACAAAGACTATTAAATTTGATCCAAGGAGCTTTTCAAGTTCTAAATGGGTCCAACCCCAACATGAAGGAATCTTGTTGGCTCTGCTTAATTTCTGGACCCCCTTACTATAAGGGCATTGCCATGTCGGGTACTTTTAATAACACCACTAGCCATGATGCCTGCTCATGGCATAAGGAGAGCAGACTAACCCTGACTGAAGTATCAGGAAAAGGGGCTTGTTTGGGAAACCCACCTGATGCCTATAAACACTTATGATGAAATGAGACCCTGAGGTCTCCAAAGACTTCTGATATCAGATACTTATATCCTGGCATAGATAAATGGTGGGCCTGCAGCACAGGGTTAACTCCCCATGTTGCCACTAATGTCTTTAATGATAACAAAGATTATTGTGTGTTAATACAGCTTGTGCCTAGAGTACCCTATTACCCCACAGATGCCTTTGTGGATGAGTTTGATTTCCACCCTAAGCGATTTAAGAGAGAGCCTATTTCCCTGACTTTAGCTGTAATTTTAGGATTAGGTGAAGCAGCTGGCATGGGCATTGGAACAGCTGCCCTAATACAGGCCCCTCAGTACTTTCATTAATTAAGAGTGGCAATGGATGAAGATTAAGAAGAGCTCTAGATCCCATTTTATCTCCATACATTACAGCATCAATCTTCAGCCATTTGGCCCCGTTTCTCTGACAGACATTGATTGTAGAGCAGGAATTATGAAGGACTTACCTACTCTGTCTTGGCAGAGCTAGGCTGTGGACTTATCTGCTTCCAAGTTTTGTCCTTTTTGGACAGAAGTCTGTCTACAGTTGAAGCAAGGGGTTTTTCTTGCCAAGAGAAAGGCTTACCACCAATTCAATCATCTCCCACTGGAGATTCTTCGATGCTCATCTTCTACTTGGAGTAGAAAAGGGGGTGCTGTCAGGAGCTGACATGTCTCGATATCAAAAAATCTTAAGTTAAGAAAACATCTTTGAATGCTATATTCAAAGATGGGAACTGTCCAGGCAGCCACTGGTATGTCATTTTTTTAGTTTTGGAAGCTGCAGGCCCTGCACTTCCTATATAATCAGATATATTTATCCCTCTCAGGTCTCTGAGGTGGTTGAAGAATAGATAGCTAGAGTCTTATAGTTAAATTTTGAGTTGTTTAGGAATCAAGAGGGTGTTCTGGATCTAAGAAGATATTTTAAAAGTTATGAGGCAAGTTAGTATGAAAGCTGAGTTAGATATAGAACTTTAAACTCATGGAGATGGTTAGATAGTAGAATGTTAAAGTCAAGTGCCAAATACATATGGACTGGACATTGGGAATGTATGCTAAGCCATATAACTCTTATAATTGTGGCCTATTTATTTCTGTTGTTTTGTATTGTATTTGTAGTTATAAGAAAAAGAACCATTTTGTGGACTGAAAGGGAGAGCTGTTGTGGGGAAAAAAGAAATACCTTAAACTAAAAAAAAAAAAAAAAAAAAAAAGAAGGGAAGAGGAAGGGGGGTTGAGGGGGAGGAGGGTGGAAGGGTGGGACTGGAGGGGGGAGTAGGGAGGGGATTGTGATTGAGATGTAACTTGAAGAAATAAAAAATAAATTATTAAAAAAGAAGTATTAACAAAAAAAAAAAGAAAGAAAAAAGAAGAGCTCTAGAGCAGTCTATTAGCAAGCTTGAAGAATCCATGACTTTACTCTCAGAGGTAGTTTTACAGAATAGAAGAGGTTTGGACCTGCTATTCTTAAAAGACGGAGGGTTATGTGCTGCTCTCAGAGAGGAAGAATGCTGTTTCTATGTTGATCATTCTGGAGTAATAAGGGACTCCATGAGCCAGCTTAGAGAAAAGCTAGACAAATGACAGAAAGACTGAGAGGTACAACAAGGGTGTTTCGAGGGCTGGTTTAGCAGGTCACCTTGGATGACTACACTTATCTCATCCCTTATGGGACCGCTCCTGATTCTGCTTTTACTGCTGACTATAGGACTCTGTATTTTAAATAGGTTGGTTAATTTTGTTAGAGAAAGAGTAAGTGCCATACAGATTTTAATGTTGAGGCAACAATATCAAGGGTTACGGGGGCAAGATAATGATGAGTATAATGACACAGATGTGTAGGTTCTAAGATTAGAATGATGAACAAGAAGAAGTGGGGAATGAAAGGAATGGAAAATTTTAAAAGACCCCCATGGCAGATAGAGTGGAGCCAGGCCAGCTATGTTCCAGGAACTTAGCTGACCATAAAAAGGCAGAACCAAGAATGAAGGTCAGTCAGGACATGAGCCTCAGGCTCTAGGAACTAGCTGACCACAAAGCAAATGGTAAAGTAAGATTAAAATCATTCCTGGGAAAAATAAGTATAGGGTGTTTCCCACATGACTAACTGAATAATGGGTTGGTACTTTCCACTTGTGATTTCCCCACCCCCTTGGTTTGTGTTTTTTTTTTTTTTCCTTTAAAACCTTCACTCTCCTACAGTTGGGGGTCAAAACTCCTCTACCCCTGCGTGGGATACGAGTTTCGGCCTCATCGCGCTGATCCCGAAATAAACCTCTTGTGGATTGCATCAAGATCTGTCTCTTGTGAGTTTTGGGGTGGCCATTATATCCTGAGTCTCAGGTGAGGGACTTCCCTCTCCCGGGTCTTTCAAAGGAAAATCTAAAATATCAGAGAGATGAAACAAAGGTAGAGAGACGAAACATGGAAATAAACATTGAAGGAGAGATTGCAGAAATTTATAAATCAGAATGAGGAAAATAAAATATGAGAGATACAAGAGAAAGAGAGGTTTGAAAAATGGACATGGTCCTTCAAGGAAATTTTATTTTTAATTAATAAATAAAAATAAAAAGATACTAAGATAGAAATGGAAGAACTAAGCCCAGAGCCTAATATACCAACATATTATAAAACTCAGGAGAGTCAAGCAAAGGTTGTTAGAAAACAAACATTAGCTTATCCAGTTATTATACAAATGCTAAAAGGTGATGAAAACCAACACTATGAATGATATGGTTGGTGACCCATAGTTATGGTGGATTTGAGAAAGTTTACAGAAAGTGTAGCAAAGTACAGAATGTATTGAAACAAATATTAAACATTTGGGTGATTGAAAACAAAATAATCCCCCAAGACTAGAGAATTATGACACAGGCAACATTAGAACCTTGCCCCTAGTTTCAAATGCATTCATGGCGGAGAGAAGAGGCTACAGAGATAGAACAGAGAAATAAGGTCAGAGATGTTAATATTTCTCAAGATCAACTACTGGGTTAAGGCTGAAGTACAGATAAAAATTATATATGAAGAAGAAACCTTAGAATTATGTCTCATGGCAGCCTTAAATGCTTAGGAAAAGGTTGAAGAAAGAATCATTTGTTTAGATTATGCAAGGTCCTAAAGAATCATTCTTTGGCTTTTAACAGAGATTACTTCAGTTTTAGATAGATGTGTATCAGATCTACTAGCTAGGAAGCCATTAATTGAATCTTTAGCTTTCAAAAATGCTAATGATGAATGCAAGAGGGTGATCAGGCTTTTAAGGGTAAAAATCAATACCTATAGATGAATGGATTACAAATAGAGTTGATGTTGAATATCATTCATGTGATATGACTTTAGTAGGAGAAAATCCAAATTCTCAAATGTCTTATGTTGAGCAACATCATTAAAAAAATTGTAAGGAGGAACAAACTAATTGTGGAAGAGGGACAATGCCTTCTGGAATATTCAAAATATATGGCAAAAGTTGACACTGGAATAATGAGTCTAGATAAACAGAAGACAAACGAGGCAATCCCTTGTCAAAAGCAGTTCAGGGTCAGACTCTTTCTGGTCCCAATACCAAATTCAAATCAGCCATCTCAGGGCAACAATGGACATACTCATCCACAAAACAATTAGACAATGCTGCTCTGAATGAAGACATTAAAAGCCCAGATATCAAAGCAGAGCAACTTCTGTAGATAAAACAAACAAACCCAAAACGAGGCAAGACACAAATAATTTGCCAAACTTCTATAGATGATTAGAGGTCCAAACTAAAGATATTTATAAATAATATTGAAATTGAAAGAATGGTCAATGCTGGAGCTGATGTAACTATTATCTCACCAAATTCTTGGCTTTTTCAAGAGGTAGATATCCAATTTCAAGGAGTTGGAACTTTATACCAGGTAAAATAAAGTAAAAAATGGATTAAATCTATAGAGTCAGATGGTCATATACAAATATTAAGGCCACATGTGGCTGATAGAGCCATGAATTTATAGGGAAGAGATTAGTTATTGGCAGGCATGGAGAAGTATCCCTCCAATTTCAGAGATAAGCCATAAAATAGGAAATGCCCCTGATAGAGAAATTTAAAAATACTATCAAAGACAGATACAGACTGTTAATGTACCTCATAAGCAGCTTACAGCAGAGGCTGACTTTTCAACTTCATTTGGGAAGCCACTGCTGAAAAACCACCAACGACTTTATCACTAAGGTGTTTGACTGACCAACCTGTTTGAATTGAACAGTGGTCTATGAGAGAGAAAAAATTATAAGCACAATATTTTAGAACAGCTAGTACAAGAGCAGCTGGAGACTCAATATAGAAAGGAGTCCACCAACCCTTGGAATTCTTCTGTATTTGTCATTAGAAAGAAATCTCAGGGAAGAAGGGGGATGGAGGCAAATAGAGAATGTTGATAGATCTGAGACCAATTAATAAAATTATTCAGTCAATAGGTTCTTTAAAGCCTGGAATTCCATTGCCTTTCTTGTTACCTACAGAATGGCCTGTCACAGTGATTCATTTAAAAAAGATTGTTTTTTCACAATTCCTTTACCAGAACAAGATAGAGAAAGTTTTCTATTGACAGTTCCCATATTTAACTATTCTGTGCCAACCAAAAGTTACCATTAGAGAGTCTTACTACAAGGAATACTGAATAATCTTACCTTATGCCAATATTTTGTACAAGAGTCATTGGAAATAATTATAAGCAACTTCTTCAATCCATAATTTACTATTATATGGATGATATTTTGCTGGCTGATTCAAACAGAAATACTTAGAAAGAATGTTTGATGAAGCAAAGGGAATTTTGCCTTATTGGGGATTACAAATTGCTCCCTCCAAAATACAAAGAAATTCTATTAATTATCTAGAATATAAGAGAATATTGCAAGAAATTCAACCACAGAAAGTACAAATCAGGAGAAACAAATTAAGAACTCAATGAGTTGCAAAAACTGCTGGGAGATATTAACTGGCTATAGCCCACAAATGAATATTATACTCAAAAGCTAAGAAATTGATGTCAAACTTACAAGGTGCTAAAGGATTAAATAGTCCAAAATAATTATCAGCTGAGACTGAAAAGGAATTGTCTTTGGTTGAAAAAATCTAAAGATGCATGAATAGATTATCTTGTTCCTAAATGGTCTATATTTTACCTGTCATGACTTCTAATATTCCTCCAACAGGAACTCTAATGTAGGGGTAATACTCTCTATTAAAATGTATATTTTTTAGCACATACGCAGAATAAAAAAATAAAAACCTATATAGAGAAGTTTTCTGAATTGATTCTGAAAGGAAAAATGTGGAACACCTACTAAAAAAATGGTTTCAAAAGAGACGTTAGACCATAGGGGAGATATGTTAATTGTTGGATGTGATGGTACATGCCTTTAATCCCACCATTTGGAAAACAAAGACAGGTGGATCTCTGGCCTTCATCAAGTTCAGACTGGTCTACAAAGTAAATCAAAGACATGGATATACAGAGAATTCCTGTCTCAAAAGAAAAATATAGAGAGATATGTTAATTATGAGAAATTATATATTTTCAGAGCAAAGGGACCAAACACCAAAAAGGACAAGACAAGCCCAGATGGTCCAGCTCAAAGACTGTTCCAGCCAGGACTTCAATGAAGCCCTGAACTTTCCCATCCAAAGTTCAACTTTGAACTACAAACTGCTCAGGACATTCAAATTGCTGAGCACATGGAGACGGAACAAAAATGTTACAATTAACTTGTTTAATTATTTTTTTTTAATTTTATTTGGGCCCCCACAACAGGTTTTCTATGACCCAATTCAGCAGGAAGCATATTTAAGAGAGTGACGTCCCATTCCCAAAAGGTGGGTTGGATCTTTTTTTTGGTCATTTGATATATTATAGATGTTGTTTAGGGGGATTGGTTACAAATAGTTAAATGGTCTTATTAAACAAGGTATAGGATGTTAGACTAATGGACTTTTCTATTTCTTTTCTCTATCCTCCTTTCTCTCTTATATAGGGGAAAGGACTTAAAAAGAAAAAGAAAGGGTATATATATAAATGACAAGATATAAGGATAGATTATTAAATCTGCTCTGAAACTTAAAACTATTATTATTTTTAAAATAAGGTTATCTTTTGATACATTGGTATAAAATTTTGTATATTGATAAAAAATAAGATTTATTTTGATAGAATTTTACAGTTTGCTTGTTCAATGATGATAGATTTATAAATCAATCGATGTCTTCAAATCCCTCAGAGACGTACAGAAAATGGCATTTAAAGATATTATTATTTTAAGAATTGTTTGACATTAAGACAGTCAGCTCCTAACAGCTCCCATTTGACTTGAAAAAAATGAGCATCAAAAAGAAATCTCCCATCAGGAGATAATTCCTACTAGACAAAAATGTCCCTACTCTCTCAACAGACTACATACAGACCAAAGATGGACCAGAGTTTAAATGCAGGTAAGTTGAGGTCCTAATTCTGCAGAGACAGAATGGGAAAATCCTTATTTCCTGCTACACAATTATGTCTGTGAGAGATGCTTGGCCAGGAGATTGAAGATTATTCTCCAATGGTATTGAGATATTTGGGACTATCTAGGCAACAAACTGTCATAGTTCTTTTTGGAAGCTGCTCTCCTATGCTTCCTATTCACTCAAATAATAACTTTATCCCTTCTTATGTCTTTGATGGGGTTGAAGACATACTAGCTATAAAATTTCAATTAAACATGATTTATTTAAGATTTAAAAGAAAATATAGGATACGATAAAAATATTTAGGTTTAAAACTTTAGACACACCAAGATTGATAGATGATTTTTTTTTCTTCTTCAAGATAACCTGATACAAATAGAATAAACATCATTGTTTCATATTTTTTCTTATTGTTTTTTTGTATATAATTTAAAAATTTAGCATTTTTACTAGACAAAAGAACAGGAATGATGGGGTTATGTTAAGCATTCTAAATATTGATTTGTCCTGTTTGCTGTCTGTAATTTACTTTGACTCTGATTGCTTAAATAAATGCTGAGGCCTGGAGATTGGGCAAAGATGGAGGTCGGCAGGACTAAGGTGCATGGGCTTTTTGATAGAGAGCATTTTGGGAAGAAGAAGGCCAGAGAGATGCCAGGAGAAGACAAAGAAGACACATCATGGGGTAGATTAAAGAAGATCCCTCCATATTTGGCCCCTGACTTTAACCTTCTACCTTCTAACCATCTCCATGAGTTTAAAGTTCTATAACTGACTTAGCTTTCATACTAACTTGCATCACTATTATAACCATCTTCTTAGATCTAGAACACCCTCTTGATTCATAAACAACTCATGATTTAGCTATGAGACTCAAGCTGTCTATTCTTCAACCACCTCAGAGAGTTGAGAAGGATAAATATATCTGATTATATAGGAAGTGCTGGGCCTGCAGCTTCCAATACTAAGAAATGACAAACCAGTGACTACCTGGACAGTTCCCATATTCTCTCCATACGTTCCAGCATCAGTCTTCAGCCTTTTGGTCCTGTTTCTCTGACAGACATTTATTGTAGAGCAGGGATTATGAAGGACTAACCTACCCTGTCTTGGCAGAGCTAGGCTGTCGACTTCCCTGCTACCAAGTTTTGTCCTTTTTGGACAGCAGTCTGTCTGCAGTTGAAGCGAGGAGTTTTTACATGCCAAGAGATAGGCTTGCCACTAATTCAACCATCTCACACTGGAGATTCTTCGATGCTTATCTTCTACTTGGAGTAGAATAGGGGGTGCTGTCAGGAGCTGATATGTCATGATATCAAAAAAAAAATCTTAGGAAGGTATACTGGGCCATTTAACTCTCATAAATGTGGCATATTTAATTCTGCTGTTTTGTATAGAATTTACTGTTATAAGAGAAAGAACCATTTGTTGGATTGAAAAGGGGGGAAAGAGGGTGGAAGTGTGGGACAGGAAAGGGGAATAGGGAAGGTTTTGTGACTGAGATGTAACTTGAAGAAAAAAAATAAAGTACTTATATAAAAAAAAAAAAGAGAGAGAAGAAATGGGTGGAGATTGTGATGCTTGGCTAGGATTCTACAACTGTTAGAGTTCTCGGTACATGAAGGTCCTTTCTTTGTATATTTGAATTTTTTGAAATAATGAATTTTTATTTAATTAAAAAAAAAAGAAGATCCCTCCAAGTGGCCTAGAACATTGGCTTAGTATAGAGAATAATAGTCCAAAGGGACGTATGTATATATGGGGTCATATTTGGGTATCAGAATTATGAACTAGCTTAGATGGGCTAGGATTGCACAACCCAGGCCTAGGCTTGTTAAGATCCACATGGTGTCTATATGTATTCATTTATAATGGCGGGTTAAGGATTAACATCGCCAAATCAATTAAGGATAATATAAATACTAATAAATCATTTAATTAGCCATATTTTTTTAAACAAGAGACTGTGATATTTTTTTCTAATGCTGATTGCTCATTATGAGCAGGAAATGAACATTGACTAAGAGCTTGCAGTAATTTTGAGAGAGATTAACAACAAATACCCAAAAACCAAATGACGCCAGTTTATAAAAAGAACTATTTGGATTCTCCCTCATGTAGTCAAAGGGACTCCAATCTCTGGAGCACCTACATTTTATACTGATGCAAATAAATCAGGAAAGGTAGGATGTAAGACAGAAAAAAATATGTAGGGTTGTTGAAAGTCCTCATGATTCAGTCCAAAAATCAGAATTGTGTGCCAATAGATTTTAATAATATCTTAATATAATTCTTGATTCTCAATATGCAAAAAAAATTTTCATATGGAAACTACTGAATTTATCCAAGATTATTCAAAATTAACTTCACTGTTTATTCAATCACAGCAAGACATCAGAAATAGAAATTATCCATTGTATATAATACACACCAGATCTGATACACGTCTACCAGGCCCTCTAGCACAAGGTAAAGATGAAATTGATCAGCTATTAATAGGAAATGTGCTAGAAACTTTAGAATTTCATAAAAAAATCACCATGTTAACAGAAAATGTTTAAAGAAATATTTTTCTATCACTTGACAACAAGGCAAGTACATTGTAAGCAAATGTCCTACTTGTTCTTTATATAACCAAACTCCATTACTTACAGCACAAAATCCTAAAGGTACCCAAAGAAATATAATTTGGCAAATGGATCTGTTTCATTTTGAAAAATTTGTTAAACTGAAATATGTGCAGCATACTATAGACACATATTCAGGATTTCAATGGGCAACTACTTTAAGTTCTGAAAAAGATGATACTGTAATTACACATTATTAAAAGTCACAGAAATACCTATACAATGTAAGACTAACAACACACCAGCTTATGTATCTAACAAGTGAAACAGTATTTTACATATTATAACATAAATCATATTACAAGTATATCACACAATCCTACAGGATAAGCACTTGTGGAGAGATTCAATGGTATTTTAAAGAGATACTTAAGAAACAGAAAGCAGTAACAAAGACCCCCCTCCAAAGATAGGTTGCATAGTGTCTTATTGACTTTAAATTTCTTGAATGCTAATGAACAACAACAACAAAAAGAACAATAGCTGCTGAGAGACATTGAGTTATGGGAAAAAATGATGAATTAAATCAGCTTGTTAATTTAAGGATATGCTAACCTCAGAATAGAAGGCAGGAAATGTGTTACACTGGGGAAAATGTTTTATATTTGTTTCCACCTGAGAAACTGTAGATTCCATCCATTGATAAAAATCCAATATGGCAGGGAAAGACTCCCTGAAGATCTTGGCTACAGACATAAAGAAATAAATCAACAATACCAGTACGAGAAGCAATGTATTCACTATTCCCTCTGAATAGGAATAGATCTGAGACTGGCTGAGACATGAATGTCTATGAGTATTCAATAAATTCTGTGAGCTACTGAATCTGCATGACTTATTTTTATATGACATCCTTTCATATTGCATGGATGGAGATTTATTTTGCAGTTTGGTTGCAGACAAACAAGCATAAGAAAGACAGATATCTTTCACCTGCTCAAACAAAGAATGAAGAATCATCTTTAACTTGTCAGTCATTTTATACATTCCATGCATATGTAATTGCAGAAATGTGCATTACTTGTGATAGTTTATATGTTTACAGAACCAAAGGATCAAACACCAATGGAATGGAAGTTGCCTTGACAAGACTCATCCTCCAGGATACTGAGACACTGAAACATTTATTTCAGTATTCTGTTTGATCTCAGACTGCCTCACTTGTTGTTTCATCCAAACTCTATTCCTGGACAACTTCAGAATAGCTAGCTGAAATTCTCCAGCATCATAGACCGTTCCAGTCAGGACTTCAAAATAGCCTGTATGTACACAGCATATAAAGACTTGACAAAAAATCTTACAGCTAGATTTCTTAATGCTTAACTATTTCCCAGTTTTTTTTGCACTTTCTAAAAGGAAAACTACATCCTAATTCAGCAGGAAGCAATTTTAAGAGAGCAATACTCCATTTCCCAAAAGGTGGGGTCAATGGTTTTGGTCATTCTATGGGTGATAGATGCTTGTCCACTAAAAAGTAATTGATTGCAAGTTATTTAATAGATTTGTTTAGGGAGGAAATAATGCATAGGAGGTTAGACTCAGAGATCTCACTCTTTTTGTTTTCTCTATCTTTCTTTCTTCTTATGAAGGATGAGAAGGGAGGAAAAGAAAAAATATGGATGGTAAGATATAGGAATAATAGGAAAAAGGGTAGATTGCTAAATCTATCCTTAAAACAAAGAGCATTCTATAAGATAATAATTTTAAACTGGTATGTATTTTTGTACATTAATGCAAAATTAAAGTTATTTTAATTTATATTGATATAGATCTGTATAGATAATATAACTAAGGTTATTTTGTTGCAACATACTGCATATTACTGTTTTAATTCATGTATATGGTATTGGGCCTATGAAACTCATTTAAAAATTCAATGTGAACTTCTAGTCCTTCTGAAAGCTGCTATTACAAACTGTTTAAGATAATTAGGAAATACAAATTAATAGTCAAACAATCAAGCTCATGGTTATGTTAAATACTAGACTAGTTAATTACAGAAATATGCTTCCTAGATCAAAAAGATAACAAATATCTATAAACAAACAATGTTTGCCTATTCAGACATAAGATAGATTATAGACAGACAGACAGATAAATACATACACATATAGTTACTTAGATAGATACATAGATAGGCTTCAAAACCTCACAGACATACTGAATATGACTTTTAGACATATTTTATTAATTTAAGGTTTCCTGACAATGAGGCAAGTCAGCCTTGGCAGCACCCTCTTTCTACTTCAAAGATGATGACCATCAAAGAATCTGTTTATGGAGTTTGCTTCAAATGTGGGAAGCTGCCAATTGGCCAAAAAAAAAAAAAAAAAAAAAAAAAAAACTGCCCTTTCTTCAACTGCAGTTAGAATGCTGTCCAAAATAGGCATACATGGATGCAAGGAAGTTGATTGCCAAGCTTTGCAAGGGCAATCTTTTATAATTTCTGCTTCACATTAAAGTCTGTCAGATATTCTGGGACAGAAGGCTGCAGATAGGTATTCCAAAGTTATAGAGAAATTCTGGGGGACTGTATAGGCAGTCAACTTTCTCTGTCATTTCTATACTTATGGAAGCTGATTGTCTGCACTTCCTGCATACTCAGGTCATATTTCTTTCTCTCTTTTTTAAAAATAAATCAATTTATTTATTTGTTGCCTCAGGTTATACATCAATCATATTGTCTTCTTCCCCCCACTTCCCAGCCCTGCCCTCCCACCCTCTACACCCTAACCCTTCCATCCCACTCCTCAGGAGTAGAGTGCCCCTACATAACAGTCCCTCATCCCAGTTCAGAAGTCATATGAGGGCCAAGAACCTCCTCATACACTGGGAGCCTACCAGGCAGTACCACCAGTGAAAAGTGTCTCATTGCCAGGGAGAGAAAACTAAAAAACAAACAAACAAACAAAAAAAGTCTATGTCCATGTTTCCTTTGGTGTGTTGGTTGTAGTATAGATATCCTGATATGTATAGCTAAAATCCTACTATAAGTGAATAGATGCCATGTGCATCCTTCTGAGTCTGGGTTGGCTAACTCAGGATGAGCTTCTCTAGTTCCATCCATTTGGCTGCAAATTGCATGATTTCATTGTTTCTGATAGCTGAGTAATATTCCATTGTGTAGATGCACCACAGTTTTTTAATCCATTCTTCAGTTGAGGGACATCTGGGTTGTTTCCAGTTTCTAGCTATTACAAATAAGGCTGCTATGAACATAGATGAGGAAATTTCCTTATGATGCCATGAGGAGTCATTTGGGTGTATGCCCAGAAGTGGTATGGCTGGGTCCTGAGGCAAAGCTATTCCAAGTTTTCTAAGATATCGCCATATTGACCTCCATAGTGGTTGCACAAGCCTGCTCTCCCCCCAGCAATGGAGGAGGGTTCCCCTTTCTCCACACCCTCACCAGCATGTGCTGTCATTTGAGCTTTTGATCTTAGCCATTCTGACAGGTGTAAGATGGAATCTCAGAGTCGTCTTGAGTTGCATTTCTCTGATGATTAAGAATGTTGAGCATTTCTTCAAGTGTCTCTAGGCCATTAGGGATTCCTCCTTTGTGAATTCTCTATCTAGCTCTGTTCCCCATTTTTTGATTGGATTATTTGGTTTCTTGGCATTTAATTTCTTGAGTTCTTTGTAGATTTTGGATATTAGCCCTCTGTCAGATGTGGGGTTGGTGAAGATTTTCTCCCAGTCTGTAGACTGAAGGTTTGTTTGAATGACAGTGTCTTTTGCCTTACAGAAGCTTTTCAGTTTCATGAGGTCCCATTTATTGATTGTTGGTCTCAGGTCCTGAGCTGTTGGTGTTCTGTTCAGGAAGTTGTCAATTGTGCCAATGAGTTCGAGGGTTTTTCCCATTTTTTCTTCTAGTAGATTTAGTGTGACTGGCCTTATGTTAAGGTCTTTGATCCACTTGGAATTAAGTTTTGTACAAGGTGACAAGTATGTGTCTAATTTCATTCTTTTACAAGTGGATACCCAGTTGGACCAGCACCATTTGTTGAAGATGCTCTCCTTTTTCTATTGTGCAGTTTTGGCTTCTTTGTCAAAAATTAGGTGGCCATAGGTGTGTGGGTTCATGTGTGTGTTTTCAATTCGATTCCTTTGATCCACTGGTCTGTTTCTATACCAATACCATGCTGTTTTTACTACTATTGCTCTGTGGTACAGCTTCAAATCTGGATGGTGATGCCTCCAGATGTTTTTTTTTTTGTTGTTGTTGTTGTTGTGTTTATTTATTTATTTTATTTTATTTTATTTTATTGTACAGGATTGATTTAGTTGTTCTGGGTTTTTTTTTTGTTGTTGTTGTTGTTGTTCCTTATGAAATTGAGAATAGCTCTTTCCAGGTCTATAAAAATTGTGTTAGTATTTTTAAAGGAATTGCATTGAATCTATATATTGCTTTTGGTAAGATGGCCATTTTTATTATGTTTATCCTACCTATCCATGAGCATGGGAGATCTTTCCATCTTCTAAAGGCCTCTTCAATTTCTTTCTTCAAGGGCTTGAGGTTCTTGTTGTACAGGTCCTTTACTTGCTTGGTTAGAGTTACCCCCAGGTATTTTATATTGTTTGTGGCTATTGTGAAGGTTTTTGTTTCCCTTATTTATTTCCCAGTCCATTTTTTTTGTTGTATAAAGAAGGGCTTCTGATTTTGTTGAATTAATTTTATATCCAGCCACCTTGCTGAAGGTATTCATCAGCTGTAAATGGAGAGAAACTTGAAGCATTTCCTCTAAACTCAGGGACAAGACAAGGATGCCCACTTTCACCATATCTCTTCAATATAGTACTTGAAGTTCTTGCTAGAACAATAAGACAACCAAAAGAGATCAAGGGGATACAAATTGGAAATGAAGAAGTCAGATTATCCCTATATGCAGACGATATGATTGTATACATAAGCAACCCTAAAAATTCCATCAGAAAACTCTTACAGCTGATATTTCTTTCTTCTCAAGTCTCTGAGGAATTGAATACTGGACAGTTATAGCTTCGCCATTAATCTTTAGTTATTTAGGATTTAAGAAAATATTTTAGGCTAGTTATACAAGTTATGATAGAACATGATTTAGTACTCTGAGCTCAGCAAGATATGAGAAATAACAGACTATTTTCTCCTATATTGCCAAACACAAATGGACTGGACCTTGTGAATCTAAATCTTACAGGATAGTTTTCATAATTGGTTCATAATTGTTTTTATTACATATACTTCATTATCGTGAGGGAAAGAGTCTTTTATTGAACTACAATCAGGAGGTATTGGGGTTAGACTAATGCTCTGGCTATTCGAAAGCTAAGTTTTGTGTCCTTGTTTAGAGTGAAACCTGCTATTGGGGCACTATATTAACCAATGTGCTGTAAAGAACACTTTCCATTAATTCCTTATTGGTCAATAAATGGCTAGGGCTTATAACTGGGCAGACAGAATAAGTAACACCAAATATTAAAAAATGGACAATGCTTAGAACACTTTCTTAGTCTTTCTAATACTGTGTCCCTTTAATACAATTCCTCATGTTATGGTGACCGTCAACCATAAAATTATTTTGTTGCTACTTCATAACTGTAATTCTGCTACTCTTATTAATCATAATATACATGTCTGATATGTAGGATATCTAGTAAGCAATTCCAAAAGGGGTCATCACCCACAGACTGAAACCACTGCCTAAAAATTAAAATTAAAAACAGAACATCTGGAGGTATCACCATCCCGGATTTCAAGCTGTACTAGAGGGAAATAGTAATAAAAACAGCATGGTACTGGTATAGAAACAGACTAGTTGACCAGTGGCATCAAATCGAAGACCCAGAAATAAAGCCACACAGATACACTCACTTAATTTTCGACAAAGAAGCCAAAACCATACAATGGAAAAAGGAAAGCATCTTCATTAAATGGTGCTGGTCTAATTGGATCTCAACATGTTGAAGAATGCAAATAGATCTATACTTATCACCCCATACAAAACTTAAGTCTAAGTGGATCAAATACCTCCACATAAATCTGGACATACTATCATTAACAGAAGAGAAAGTTGGGAAAAGCCTGGAACTCATTGGCATAGGTTGCAACATCCTGAACAGAACACCAATACCTCAGGTGCTAAAACAAACAATAATAAATGGGACCTTATGAAATTGAAAAGCCTCTGTATGGCAAAGGACACTGTCCTTAGAACAAAATGGAAGCCTACAGACTGGGAAAGGATCTTCACCAAACCAATATCTGACAGAGGGCTATTATTCAAAATATATAAAGAACTGAAAAAATTAAACAACAAAAAAAAATCAAGTAACCCCATCAAAAAAATGGGGTACAGAGCTAAACCAAGAATTTACAGAAATTGAATCTCTAAAGGCCACAAGGCAATTGAAGAAATATTAAACATCTTTGGTCATCAGGGAAATTCAACTTAAAACAATTCTGATATTCCATTTTACACCTGTCAGAATGGCTAAGATCAAAACCTCAAATGATAGCATATCCTGGCAAGGATGTGGAGAAAGAGGAACACTGCCCCATTGCTGGTGGGAGTGTAACCACTTTGGAAATCAATCTGGAGATATCTTAGAAAATTGAGAATAGTTCTACCTCAAGACCCAGCCATACCCCTCTTGGGCATATATCCAAAAGATTCGAAGTAAAACCACAAGGACATTGCCTCAACAATGTTCATAGCAGCTTTATTTGAAATAGCCAGAAACTGGAAACAACCCAGATGTCCTTCAACTGAAGAATGGATAAACAAAACAAAACAAAACAAAACAAAAAACTGTGCTACATTTATACAATGGAATACTACACAGCTATCAGAAATAAGGAAATCATGCAATTTGAAACCAAATGGATGGATCTAGAAAAGCTCATCGTAAGTGAGCTGACGCAGTCCCAGAAAGATTAACATGGTATGTACTCTCTTATAAGTGGATATTAACCATACATCACAGGATAACCATCCTACTGACCACAGACCTGAACAGACAGGAACCTAGCATATCTATCCTAGGAAAAATTTCACCCAGCAGTGAGTCATGGATTCTGCTCCAGGTTAGTAGAACACCTTACCCTAGATGATGTGCCATATCAAACACCAGTACAAGAGGAAGCTCTTGGCCCTCACATGACTGAAGAACTGAGAGAATATGACATGTGAGGGATTAAGGAAAAGGAGACTACCAAGTAGAAGAATAATGAGGGAGGGAGGATGGCAGGGAATTTTAATTTGCAAAAGGTATACTTGCCTTACTGGCATGATAGGAAAAATGGCCATAATTTCAGATTAGAATTTTAGACTACAGGTTGCCCCATAACTCACACACATTTGATATCAGCTTAAAAGGTTTTTTTTTTTTGTAGATATAAAGGATATTTACGTGGTTTGGCATTAAAAAGCAGGTAAGAGGTTTAAAATATTGTAAATAAATTAAAGATTACTACAGTTCAACCTGGTTTTCTAAACTTCCAAGAGTTGAAAAAATTTGGAGCTAAGGTTAACTATATGAGAAGGGTGGTGTTAGCCCATGCCTTTAACTCCAGCAGAGACAGGAGGATCACTATAGAATTAGGTGACTTGTAATTTCTAGAGTTACAAGTAACAGGTGGTCATGCTGCACACCCTTAATCCCATCATTTGAGAGGGATGCATCCTTAATCCCAACACAGAAACCTGCAGATCTCTGAGCTCAATGTGAGCCTGATTCAAGCAAGCTCTAGAGAAAAAGTTAGATCCAGGAGTGGTGGTACACATCTGCAATCCTTTCAGTTGGGAAGCACATTCCTTTCATCTGAATACTTAGAATGCAGAGACAAGCACATAGGATTTGGAACGATTTAAGTCTACAAGCTACTCACAAAAGGCATGCTGAAATTTAAAGTATTTTGGCCTTTGAGACATAAAAATATATACACTTAAAGGTTTGTTCAGTTCCTTTCAAATATCAAAATAATTTATTTTTTATCTCACTTGAAAGATAATAGTTTTTATATTGTCAAAAAATCGAATTTTCTCCAGGAAAAATATTACCTGGCCCCCAAAAAGGTAGTGTCCCAGAGGTAGGATTAGGGTAGGGTTCTGTTCTTATCTTTCCAGGAGATTAAAAGCATCCATCTAAGGAATCCAGGAACAACTAGATGTAGAGCCTGACTGAATCCATCTTGAAAAAAGATTCCATTTTGTATTAAGTTTGACTCAGAGCTGACCTCCAGTTCCAGAACAACAACAAAATGTACCCAACCTTGTACTCCAGGGGTGTTCCCTCATCATCACCAGATAGCTCACTCTGAGAAAGCACCCAAAAAGTCTAAACAAACTTTCTGGTGTTCGAGTTGACTGTAGCTGGTTAGTCCGTAACAACAAGCCAATCAGAAATGGACATAACTAGCAACCCAAATGTCATCCAATCATATGGTAAAAAAAACTGCTTCTTTGTCTGAGTTGCTATATAAACTCTGTACTTTTGGGTCTGGGGGCTCTCAACTCAAACTATTATGTCAGTGAGTATTGAGAGTCCAAGCTCTGAGCTTGAATAAACAACCCACATGTATTTACATCGGATATGGCTCCTAGGTGGTCTTTGGGGTTTCGAGAACTGGGCAGAACATAGACAACTGAAACCTCAGAAGAAAACAGATCAAACACCAAGAAGACAAGTAGCCCAGATGATCAAGTCTCACAGACTTCCTCCATAGCTGTTTCCTCAAAAGTCTACAACCACAACAACTCAAAATTGCTAAGATTGTTCAGCCCCACAGACTGCTCCAGCCAGAACTTTAGTAAAGCCCTGAAGTTCAGCTTCTGTTTGTAGAAGTTCTACAAACTCCTTAAGACATTTAAATAGCTGAGCAGAGAAGGACTGAACATTAAACGATTCTATTAACATGCTTAACCATTTTTCCATTCTTATTTGGGCTTCAAACAAGTTTACTATGCCCCAAATCAGCAAGAAGTCATTTTGAGAGAGCGATGTCCCATCTCCACAAGGTGGGATGGGTGATTTCCCCCCTCTCCCCCCCCTGCACTTTGGTCATTTGATGGGTTATAGATAGTTGTTGTTATTTAGGGGGAGGGATTGCAAGCTATTAAATGGTCTTGTTAAATAGGTTTTGGAGGTTATACCCAAGGATTTCTCTCTTCTTCTTTTCTGTATAGTTCTTTCTCTCCTATGTAGGGGATAAAAGACTTGAGAAAAAATGGGATATAGACATCATATAGGAATGATAAAGAAAAAAGGACAGGTTATTGAATATGCTCATATATCTTTGTATATTGATACAAAATTAATATTATATTTGGCTAAATTGGTATTGATCTTTGTATATTTATACAAAATTAAGATTGTATTGGGCTACATCAGTATTGATCTTTGTGTATTGACACAAATTAAGATTATATTTGGCCACATTGGTATTGATATTTGTATATTGGTATAAAGTTAAGGTTACCTCTTTTTAAGGTATTGTACCTAGGTAATGCTTAAAGGTGAAATGTGGAATTTTGACCTTTTGTTAGCAACTGTCATAAACTGTCTAGGATAATTAAGAAATACAAACTAATAGTCATTCAAGCCTGTCATTTTTTTAGGTACTAGGGTAGTCTATCACAATTATTTTCTATGTATATCAGAAATCAAGTTGCTAAGAAACCAGCAATATCTGCTTATCCAAATATAAGGAGATAGATAGGTGGTCTTCAAAAACCTCAAGAGATCTGCAGAATATGGCATTCAAAGATGTTTTATTAAGATTTTTTTTATATATTGAGACATGTCAGCTCCTGGCAGCACCCTGAGGTCTACTCCAAGTAGAAGATGAGCATTGAAGAATCTCCAGTTGGAGATTGTTGAATTAGTGGCAAGCCTATCTCTTGGTAAGAAAAATCCCTTGCTTCAACTGTAGACAGAATGCTGTCCAAAAAGGACAAAACTGGGAAGCAGGTAAGTCATCAGCCTAGCTCTTTCAAGACAGGGTAGGCAAGTCTTTCATAATTCCTGCTTTACAATCAAAATCTGTCAGAGAAATGAGGCCAAACAGCTAAAGATTGATGCTGTAATGTATGGAGAGAAATTGGGAACTGTTCAGGCAGCCACTGATATGTCATTTCTTAGTTTTGGAAGCTGGTAGCCCTGCACCTCCTGTATAATCAGATACATTTATCCCTCTCAGGTCTTTGATGTGATTGACTAGGTAGCTAGAGTCTCATAGTTAAATTTTGAGTTGTTTAGGAATCAAGAGGGTGTTCTGGATCTAAGAAGATGTTTTTTTAAATTGTGAGGCAAGTTAGGATGGAAGATTAGTTAGATATAGAACTTTAAACTCACGGAGATGGTTAGATAGTAGAATGTTAAAGTCAGGTGCCAAATACATGTGGACTGGACATTGGGAATATATGCTATTCCTTATAATTCTCATAATTGTGGTCTAATTATTTCTGTTGTTTTGTATTGTATTTGTTGTTATGAGAGAAAGAGCCATTTGTTGGACTGGAAGGGGGAACTGTTGAGGGGAAAAAGTTATACCTTAAACTTTAAAAAAAAAGAAAGTGAATGGGGGGGATTGAAGGGGAAGAGTGTGGTAGGGTGGGACCAAAGGAGGGAGGAGGGAGGGGATTGTGATTGAGATGTGACTTGAAGAAATAGAAAATAAATTAGTTAATT
This sequence comes from Lophiomys imhausi, assembly GCA_907164525.1. Lineage (NCBI taxonomy): Eukaryota > Metazoa > Chordata > Mammalia > Rodentia > Muridae > Lophiomys > Lophiomys imhausi. The sequence goes on along the minus strand of CAJQZJ010010085.1, from coordinate 2,069,698 downwards.
TTAAAAAGGGTGTTTGTTATGTTCTTTTTGATTTCTTGTTCTGAGAGTTTAATTTCTTCCAATTCCTCTGTTCCTAATCATTTCATTGGGATTTTTTTTTCTTAAGATTATTTGCACTTTTTAGAAGTATTCTGTCACTTTCTCTTAGCACCTATTTCATGACCATTATTAGACATCTGCTGAGATATCATGCTTTTGAGTCATCTAGTGAATAACATTGAACATAACTTTTTAGCATCGAATGCTACATGTTTCTTTCTCTTGGCTGCAAGAAGCCTTCTCATCCTTTACAAACTTATTGCACTAGTCAAACTAGTACAGTAACATGCTATTTGGATAAAAGGGACACTTCAGTGTATATAAAACCTAATTTGATTTGTTTTAATGCTTCTCAATATAGCCATTCTCCAGTACTAAAGAACCAGCTTTGAAGTCAAAACCTTACTATTGATCTTCAAGGGTTGCAACCAAATAAGGACTGAGGTCCCTGTGCACTGTGAATGAAACGAAAAGCACAGGTGAACAACTTTCAGGTTACTTTTCTCACACCTGGAGTGATAAGATTTCCATCTCATTGGCTGAGATGCCCATACCTAAGAAACTTCAACCTCACATCCTAGGATCTTGCTGCATATTGTCCTTCTGATGTTTCTGTGGATTTTGTTCTTGGTTATTCCTGTGTTTCCATAACTATCATATGGCTCTGGAGTCTACCTGTCTTGCTGACTTCCTTATTATCTCCTAGGGTATTAGATTAGAGAGGAACAAACTCTACTTGCTTTTATGATAGCCTGTCTAAAGTATCTTTTAAATAATTTCCTCATTCTATTAGAATTAAGAAACTTCTTTTTTTTTTTTTTAAATGTTTTTTCTTTTTTTTTTTTTTTTTTTTGGCTTTTCGAGACAGGGTTTCTCTGTATAGCCCTGGCTGTCCTGGACTCAATTTGTAGACCAGGCTGGCCTCGAACTCGCAAAGATCCGCCTGCCTCTACCTCCCAAGTGCTGGGATTAAAGGCGTGCGCCACTTAACTACAGTTTAAGTTCTCTTCCCCACTCTTGGCACTGCAGAATGTACAAATGTCTACAGTTTAGGATGAAAATAACATTTATTGTCTGCTCCAAAGTGTGCTGAGAAGTTGCTCCACAGCATGGTCCAATTTCTTAAACTTCCATGCAGAAATATTTTTAAAAATTTACATCCTCAGGCCTGGACTGGGTACATGAGCATGCAATTTTAAAACTTATCCCTGGTGATTCTCATTTATTGGTCCATAGCCTGTACTCTAAAATAATTGCTAAGGTCAATCACAACTCAGTGAGTAAAGCACACAACAGCCAAAGTATCTAGCTGTGTTAGTAACCTCCCATCCTGCTTCAAGGAAATAACCTCACTTCTCAAGCAATCTTTGCCCCTTAGGCGAGAATGAATTACAGTTTTCAGTTGTGCTGTTTCACAAGGAAAATACTTAGACACATTTCAGAAAAGCACCTATCATCAACTTTCTGTATTAAAAATATTACCTAAAATAGTAAAATCTTCAAAATCTACAATATATATTACACAATATATTACATATTTCTTCTATAAATAGTATTTGATTGTTGTGGTTATAAGTACATATCCCATCCCAGGTCAAATTTTATTTTTATTCCCGTGTGTAAAAGATTTTATTCAATATAGACTTGGTATTCTGGGTTAATTCTAGGGTGAATATTTTATTCAAGGTACAATTGATGCTTAACAGAAAATTTTAAAATGCTATCCAGTTGTCCAGCATGTTATCTATTTTGACTAGGTATTTCTTCTAAATCTCAGCATTTCTCAAGCGTAGAATCTTCCTTTCTTTAAAACTTTTGATTTTTTTCCTTCCTTCCTTTTTTTCCTTCTTTACAACTGTGAGGAACCTCTTTCTGTGGTTGGAAGTAGTTCATGGAGAGCCACCTGACTTTTCAAAGTACTGAGAATAGATGACTATTGAGTCATCTATCACCACCTTCAACTCCCTAGGCATACAGCAGATGAGGGGTTTGAAGGATAGTAAAATCCAGAACATGAAGTGATATATTGTCTTTTGTATATGACCTAGCCATTGGGTGGTTATCTGCTTATGCACCTACAGAAGCACACACATATACACACTCATGTACACATACACACACACACACACACACACACACATACACCACAAGGACATGAATATGATGTGGAGAAATTGTGAAGAGGAAGGATGTCATCAGGAAGGAAAGTGTAATGAGAAAGGAAGTAGAGGCACCCATGATCACAATAGACTTTAATCATATGTAAAGACGATTAATAATTAACCATATCATTAATCAATAACTAAGTAGGAAAAACACCTAGATCTTAAGGTCTACATTCTTAAGCTATGGTCTCAACACAACATCATAATTAAATATCCAGGGTCAAAAAACAGAGACTTTATACACATGCAACAATTAACAATTAATTAAAACAAGGACATATGAATCCAAGGTGTTTCTGGTGACATTTACCTACACAGCATCACTGCAATGACTTCATGCAACCTTAGTTTTGAACACTCAACATGTTCTCTTTCAATGTGCATTCACAATGTGCATGGTGTTGTGTCATGAAATATAAACACACATCACCTGAAATACCTCAGCTCAGAGTTACATTTGCAGTATCTTATGAATTGCAGTGTGTTTTTTACTATATATCTTTTCTGTTCTGACATTATCATAATGGTTTAATTATGGAAAACAAAGGTTTGAATAGTCTCCTACTCTTTTGTTTTATTTTGTTTTTGCTTGTTTTGTTTGGAGACAGGGTTTCTCTGTGCAGTGCTGGCTGTCCTGTAACTTGCTCTGAAAACCAGGCTGGCCTTGAACTCAGAGATCTGGCTGCCTATGCCTCCAGACGGCTGGGAATATAGGTATGCACTAACACAGCCCAGCTGGTTCTCCTACCCTATTCCTCAGTATGTAAGCATTACATTTGTATATCTTTAGATTCTACTGTGTTAAATGTTGAATTTTAAAAGTTGCTGTTCGAGCTTATGATTTGACTTTCTTTAAAACATATTATTTGGATTTTGGCTTGTGATTAGGACAGAATTACCAAACATGTGTATAATGAGTCTATATTTACTTCAGCCATATTGCACTATGTATTTCTGTAAAGTGGCTGAGTGTCACTGATTCTAAAATCAAAGAATTTCTCTGTTCTGAATATAATTAGAGATGTCTCTATGACTAGTATTACTGAATAATCACCAAAAGTTTACTATCTGCAAAAAATCTTCTTTGGATAAGAAAATTTATTTTGTTTTGTTTTGCTTTTTTTTAGTAAATAGTAAAAAAAAGATTAAATAACCTAATGACTCTTTTAAGTAAATACATTTTATGATTTTTATCAGTAATTGCTTGACTTTATATCTATGTCATATACCTACATAAGCAATGAATAACAGAATGATAAACGTCACATTTTAAACTTTTCCTTCGGAAACAGACATATTAGATTCCTTTGACTCACAGATTTTTAGGAAATTGCTAGACCCAATAATAAAAAATGAATATGTAGAACTTTTTATTTTGCTACCAGTTTTCACATGAGTCTAAGGAAATTTTTCTTTATTAATAAAATGTTTCTTTTTACTTACAACTGACAGTTCACACATCTCAGCCTGCTGCTAGAGCAGCTGTGTTAACTCTGGTAGTCACACAGACAAGATGATGGCCAAAACAGACTGAGAGCCGTGAAGGTGGTTATTATCGAACCTGAAACCATTACTTTGAAAACTGTTTTCATGTTTCCTGTCTTTTCTTTGCTGTTTCTCCTTTATCTCCATGTGCTACTCACTCGTTCCTCACATAGGGCATTAAAATATGTGTATTATATGAATCAGTGATGAACTTTGAGTAACCGAAAACACATTGCTATCACATTAAGGAAAGAAATAAAACCATTTTCCTTTGTAGTCATTTAAGCAAGAATGAGTCCAGATTTGAATTCTATATTTCCTATCCCCCATGTCTTCCATCCTCTGCCTGTTGTTTGAGTATAAATTGTAACTTGGCATCTTTTACTATATTTGTTTTATTATTCTCTCTGAATATTTTACTATACTTAATAATCTACTTTCCTTCCAACCCCTGTTCCTTCAAACCACCAAACACTATGTGTGAGAGAAAGAAGGTTAGAGGGAGAAGGGACAGATGTCTCTTTGAACTACTTCCTGCTGATCAGGGTCATCCGGTTCTTTGTAGGCAATGCCAATCTCAATAGTCCTACAAACCAGCAAACCAGGAAACAGCAGCAGAAAGAACTAGCAGCAGCAGTCTCTTTCTTCTTTGTAGCATGGCCCTTCTACTCAGGGTTCTGCTTTTTCTTCCCTTTGTAGTGCCCCCTCCTTCTGCATTGGGATCTGGCTTTTTATCCCTCTCCCAAGTCCTCAGAGATCAAGTGGTACAGGTGACTAAGTCAAGCCGCAGCTAGCTCATGAAGCATAGTTAATAGCTTACACCTGTGCTCTTAACTGAAGCAGCCTCAACCTGGGATTAAACAAAAACATTCTCATAACTGTTTTTTTTTTTTAATTAAACAAAACTTTTACCACTGAACTGAATCTGTGCCTGCCTGAAGGCTACCTTGTGAACCTGTCCCTGTGTCTGTCTGTTCCTCTGTTTCTGTGTGTATTTCTCTGAGTCTGACTGGAAAGTCCCTGTGTGTCGATTCCTGTATGTCTGTGTGTTCCTGTATATGATGCGACTGTGTCAGTCTGTTATATGTTTGTCTATAACAAACTATTTTGTCTTTGTTGAACAGCAAAGAAAGCATTGCACAATGAAGGAATGAGATATTTTTATAAAGCATTCATGAAGGTTTGCAAGGTATTACATATTCCAGCTGACTTCAACTGGCCCAGACAACAAATGTAATCATTTTTTTATCAACAAATATCCAAATGTTGCATTCAACAACTATGGTAGATATTTATTTTGTAAGATTGAATTAAAGCTCTGTATTTATTTTCAGTGAATGAAACACATGCACTTTTCTGGGTGAAGGGCATGGAAGAGTACACAATTTAAGATTATAGCTATGTATTAGATTAGGTTGGAAAAGTTGATCACATGGGAAATCAAAGGCAATTAAAGTTGATTGTTACATTTTTCTCTTAAAAGAAGGTTAAACAAACAGGTGGAGTACACAGTAGGATAGTTATCTTAAGGTTGAAGTGACCTGAGGGTGTGTCACTAACTCTGACTATGAGGTCCAGCAAAAATTCCTGTCTCTTAGAATGCAAGAGATATTTTCATAATGCTACATCACCACAGTTTCCTTTCTATATTTCATCAGACTTGCTCACTGTAAGCCTGAGCAAATATTGCCTAATATGGTTATAATTAGTGAATATTCTTCCACTTTCTTTGTACTAGAACTTCCTATGATATTTGAATATTCAAGTGGAGAAACAATAGCAGTTCTTAAAGTCCCCTGCACTAATGCATTTAAGGCTATTCCCTCACATATATTCTATTAGATTTAGTGTATCTGGGGTTATGTTGAGGTCTTTGATCCACTTAGGCTTGAGTTTGTGTAGGTTGATAAATATGAATCTATTTGTATTCATCTACATGCAGACATCCAGTCATACCATCACCATCTGTTGAAGATGCTTTCTTTTTTTCATTTATGGCTTTGTCTTCTTTGTCAAAAATAAAGTGTCCATAGGTGTTTAGGTTTATTTCTGGGTCTTCAACTAAATTCCATTGATCAATCTGTCTATTTTTATGCCAATATCATGGACATTTTATTACTATTTCTCTAGTACAACTTGACATCATGGAAGGTGATACCTACAAAAATTCTTTTATTGTACAGGACTGTTTTCACTATCCTGAGTTTTTTGTTTTTCACATGAAGTTGAGAATTGCTTTTTCAAAGTTTGTGAAGAATTGTTTCTTTTTTATCATGAACCAGAGTTAGTTTTTTGAAATGCTTTCTCCACATTTAAGGAGATGATCCTGTATTTTTATTTTTATTTCAGTTTGTTTATATGGTAGATTATTTTTGATGGATTTTGTATGTTGAAATAGCCCTGCATCTCTGAGATGAAGCCTACTTGATCGTGGTGGATGACAGGTTGGATGAGTTCTTGGATTTGATGTGCAAGTATTTGGTTGAATATCTTTGCATCAATGTTCATAAGGGATATTGGTCTGAAACTCTCTTTCTTTATTGAGTCTTTGTGTGGTTTACATATCAGGGTGTCTGCGGCCTCATAGAATGAGATTGGCAATGTTCCTTCTGTTTCTATTTTGTGCAATAGTTTGAGGAGTATTGGTATTAGCTATTCCTCAAAAGTCTGGTAAAATTCTAAAATATAAAACCATCTGGCTTTGGTGATCTTTTTTTTGGGGGGGGGTGGTGGGAGACTTTGGATGACTGTGTCTATTTCCTTCAGGGTTATAGGGCACTTTAAATGGTTTACCTGGTGCTGATTTAACCTTGGTAAGGGGAATCTACCAAAAAAAATCTCCATTTCATTTAAAATTTCCAATTTTGTGGAGTTCAGGGTTTTGAAGTAATAGGTTATGATTCTTTGAATTTTCTCTTAGCACTGCTTTCATTGTGTTCAATAAGTTTGAGTATATTTTGCCTTGATTTTCATTGAATGCTGGAAAGTCTTTAATTTCTGTCTTTATTTCTTCCCTGATCCAGTGGTCGTTGCGCAGAGATTTTTTCAGTTCCCATGACTTTGTACTCTTTCTGTGATTTCTGTAGTTGTTGAAGTCCAGCTTTAACACATGGTAGTATGATAAGATACAAGGGCTTATTTTGATGTTTTTGTATTTGTTGAGGTTTGCTTTGAGACCAAGTATATGGTCAGTTTTGGAGATGGTTCTGTAAGGTGTTGAGAAGAATGCATATTATTTTGGAGTTAGAAGAAAAGTTCTGTAGATAGTTGTTAGGTTCATTTGATTTATGATGTCTGTTAGTTTAATTATTTCTCTGTTTAGATTCTGTCTCAATCTCTCTAATAGTGAGAGAGGTATATCCAAGGCTCCCATTATTAATGTGTGGGGTTCAATATGTGACTTAAACTTTAGTAATATTTTGTTTACAAATGAGGGTGTCCTTGCATTAATGTTCAGAATTGAGTTATCATCTTGGGGGATTTTTTTCCTTTGATTAGTATGAAGTGTCTTTCCTCTATCTCTTTTGATTAATTTTGGTTGAACATCTATTTTGTTAGATACATGATTGGCTACTCCAGCTTACTTCTTGGGTCCATAAGTTCCATTTGCTTGCAAACCATTTTTTATAGCTCTTTATTCTGAAATAATATCTATCATTGTTGCTGAGGTGTGTTTCTCATATACAACAGAAAATGGATCCTGTTTTTTAATCCATTTATGTTAACCTGTATCTTTTTATTATGGAATTGAGTCCATTGATGTTGAGAAATATTAGTGACCAAGACCAGCAATTGTTAATTCCTGGAATTTTGATATTGGTGGTGGTAGAGTGTCTTTGTGTTTACCTTCTGTTGATTTTGGTGTTATTTATTTATTGAGTTTTCACAGGTGTAGTTAGCTTCCATGGAAGTCTTCCTTCTAGTATTTACTATAGGGTTGGATTTGTGGATAGATATTGCTTACATTTGCTTTTGTCGTGAAATATTTTGTTTTCTCTATCTATAGTGATTAAAATTTTGCTGGATATAGTATTCTGGGCTGACATCTGTGGTCTCTTAAGGTCTGCAAGATATCTGCTCAGGCCCTATTGATTTTCAGTCTTTGTTGAGAAGTCAGGTGTAATTCTGATAGGTCTGCCTTTATATGTTACTTGCCTTTATTTCCTTGCAAGTTTTAATATTCTTTCTTTGTTCTGTACATTCAATATTTTGATTATAATGTGGTGTGTGGAATTTCTTTTCTGGTCTTATCTATTTGGTGTTCTGTAGGGTTCTTACATGTTTATAGGTGTTTCTTTCTTAAGGTTGGGGAGGTTTTCTTCTATGACCTTGTTTAAAGTATTTTCTGAGCCTTGGAGGAGAGTCTTCTTCTATTTATATTATTCTTAGGTTTAATCTTTTCTCAGTGTCCCATATTTTTTGGATGTTGTGTGTCAGGTCCTTTTTTGATTTAACATTTCTTTGACCAATGAATTAATTTCTTCAATCATATTTTCTAGGCCTGAGATTCCCACTCCCATCTCTTGTATTCTGTTGGTGATGGTGGTGTCTGTAGTTTCTGTTGTCTTCCCTAGGATTTCGATCTCCAGGATACCTTCAATTTGTTTTCTTTATCGCTGCTATTTCCATTTTCAGGTCTTGGGCAGTTTTATTCATTTTCTTCACTTGTTTGATTGTGTTTTCCTGTAATTCTTTAAAATGATTCTTTCATCTTGTTCATCTGCATATTTGTATGCTTTGTATTTCTTTAACATTGCATGTACCTGTTCGATTGAATTTTACTGTATTTCTTTAAGGGATTTGTTCATTTCCTCTTTAAAGGCCTCTGTCATCTTTATTGGGTTAGATTTAAGGTAATTTTCTTGTGTATTGCTTGTGTTAGGATGTCCATGGCTTGTTGTAGTAGGATAGCTGTGCTCTGCAGGTGCCGTATTTCACTGGCTCTTGTTGATTATGTTCTTATACTGGTCTTTATCCATCCGGTGGTCACTGGCTGTTTCTTGTGCACCAGGTGTGGATGTTCCTCGTGCAGCAGATCTGGATTTTTTTTCTTGTGTAACACTACTGGTGGTGGTCAGGAGAGCAATGTCTAGATAATGGAGCTCAGGGGAACAGTACAAACCTCAGGGAAGCTGTGTATATCCCAGGGGACTCTGGATCTTCCTGGTGCAGCAAATCTGGATATTCTTGATTTATCAGGCCTGGTGACAGACCAGATGTTCCTGGTGTAACAGGTCTGGTTAAGGCCAGTGAAGCAGAATCTGAACAGTGGAGCTCAGGGGCACAGCACACAGCTCAGGGTAACTGGGAATGCCGAAAAGGACTGTGTCAGCAGGGGATTTGTTGTTGGGGGAGAAGGGATCTAACCTGGATATTCTTGGTATAGCAGGCTTGGTGATGGCCTGTGGGAGCCGGGTCTACACAATGATGCTCAAGGAAGGGCACACAGCTCAGGGAACTTAGACATGCCCCCCAGGGACTGAGCCACAACCTGATTTTTTTTCATGATGTGTCCTCATAGTAGTATATGCTCTAAGTTCCGTACCCTCACTGAAAATACAGCAGGGCTGGAGGCATGACTCAGCAGATAAGGACGCTAGTTGTTCTTACATGGATGACTGAGTCGAGTTCACATCTCAGTACATTCACAGTGGGTCACAGTAACACATTGGTGAACTTTCAGTGTTTCCAACTCACTCTTTAAACCTCCACGGTACTAGGCAATTGAGTTGTACATAACATACAGGCAGGCAAAATATTTATGCTTGTAAAATAAGATAAATAAATGTAAAATCTAGAAAAAATGAATTATCTAGCAAAGGAAAAGCCAAAAGAACCAAAACGAAACCATCCAAATGATGTGGTCAAATTCACAATGTGTACCTTAAAATGGGTTTTAAAGTAAGATTTTCAATTATTTTTCGCAAGTAGCCTTTATCACTCATCACTCGGTGTAGCTTTTTTTTTTTTCATTCAAACTTTGTGAATAGGGACATTAAGGAAGGATCTGATTATTTTTAAAATGTTAAGCCAAATATCATAGTACCATCTAAATGTAACAAATTATTGTTATTCTCAGTAGGGGGAAATACTTCAAGTGACTTTTAAAAACTAATGTTTGAGGGAAAGACACAAGAAAATTATTAATGTATTTGTGATATATGTGAGAGTTGTCAATGACAAATTTTACTAATAAAAGTTACTTTACAAAAAAAAAAGCATACTGTCTTGTGGTTAAAGATTCACACAAATGACTGGCATAAAATAGTCTTAAAAGTTTATGATGATTTATAAAGATTTGAGTTAGTTTCAGATGGCCTTTCAACTTCCAAATTAGTTTTATTTTATTTTATAAAGAACAAAGATGCACAAATTTTGCATTTAAAATAATACTTAGTATAACAAAGCTTCACCCCTAAGAATTCTAAATAGGATTTTCTTTTGTGTGTGTGTGTGTGTGTGTGTGTGTGTGTGAGAGAGAGAGAGAGAGAGAGAGAGAGAGAGAGAGAGAGAGAGAGTCAACATGGGATTTACCTTCCTAAAAGTTTTAAAACCTTTAAAGTGTACAGCATAGTATTATCATCTACAGCCATAGTATAACATGACAGATATCTAGAGCAAAATAATTTTATGTATATAACTAGAAAGGTGGCAAGGTTGATAAAAATTTTCCAGTGCCTCCACTCTCCAGTACTTGGTAATAATCATTCTATACTTTTTTTTATGAAGTTGATTATTTCTAACTGAATTTTCTACTTGGCATTTTATAACAGAAAATAAAAGAACAGAATATGTTCCTCTTTGGAGAATGTGCTTAGGAAATATTCATGTCTCGGTTCCCTCTACTGGCAGAATCTAGTACCTTGTTGTGCAAAAGATGGCAGCTGCCTTCTTGCAAGGTCATTATTGGGCATTAGACCCTCCTCTAGTTAGTTCTACTATGAGTCTTTTTCCTCAAGCAACTTATAAGATAACCACTTGGTTTTTCAAAGACAGGGAAAGTCATCTCCAAAGTGTTTTATATATGTGATATGTATAAATATAAATTATACAATTACACAGTGCAACTAAGTCGGGGCAGAATAATTTTATCGCCTTTCCTATATCCTATTGGTTACAAGCAGGCACACTCAAAACCTAATTATATAGGGATTACTTTCACCAGGGGTCATTTCCACATGTTTTTCCCTTAGCTCAGAGTATGTATGTTACCTAATTCCTAGCTATTAAAAGAAGTTGTAAGGAATATTGAGGAAATTAAAATCAATATCCATTACAGCCAAATAAAATATTTTAACATGTGTTCCTCTAACTCTCCTCCATTAACACAAATACAGGTCCAGTGTTATCAAATTCTACATACTTTAATTTTCTTTCTCTTTTATATTTTACAATGTTATTTGTGTGCTGAGAATGGATCACACTCTCTTATACGTGTTAAACATTCACATTATTCATTAGATATTTCTCCTGCTTTTTATTTTTTAGTAGAGACATGACTGAAAGTTTATTCATAGTAAATATTGAAAGTAAAATGTTGGTCTGTTTGCTTAACACAATATCCAAGCTGATCTCAAGGTTGAAATCCTTTATAAACTCCCTGAGTACTACATTAACTGGTTCAAAATATAATAATTATGATAATTAGAAAAGTAGATATTTAAATTGTCTAAAATTAAAAGAAAACCCATTTTTACTTATTCCAAAGCAGGAGACCAAAATCCTAGGGTTTGCCTAGCCAATCAAATTAACATTTTGTGATGTAGAAAATGAACTGTACTCTGAGTGTGACAATTATCCACATGCTCTCAACCACTTAGCAGCTTCACTCTTTTATTTTTTTAATATTTATTTATTACTTTAAGTTACATCTCCATCACATTGTCCTCTTTCCACCCCTCCCAATCTCACCCTCCCACGCTGTACCCCATCCCTTCCATCCCACTCCTCTGGAGTGGAGTGTCGCTACATAACAGTCCTCCGCCCCAGTTCAGCAGTCATATGAGGGCCAAGAGCCCCCTCATAAACTGGGGAACTATAAGGCAGCACCACTAGTCAAAGTGTCTCATTGAAAGGAAACAAAGTCTATTTTCCTGTTCCCTCTGCTGCATTGGTTGTAGTATAGTTATCCTCTACTAAATGGCTAAAATCTGATTATAAGTGAATAGATGCCACGTGGTGCATTCTTCTGAGTCTGGGTTAGCTCACTCAGGATGAGCTTCTCTATTACCATCCATTTGGCTGCAAATTGCATGATTTTGTTGTTTCTGATGGCTGAGTAGTATTCCATTGTGTAGATGTACCACTGTTTTTTAATCCATTCTTTGGTTGAGGGACATCTGGGTTGTTTCCAGTTTCTAGCTATTACAAATAAGGCTGCTATGAACATAGATAAGGAAACTTCCTTGTGATTAGGTGAGGAATCATTTGGATGTATACCCAGAAGTGGTATGGCTGGGTCTTGAGGTAGAGCTATTTCAAGTTTTCTAAGATATTGCCAGAATGATTTCCATAGTGGTTGCACAAACTTGCACTCCCACCAGCAATGGAGTAGGGTTCCCCTTTCTCCAAAACCTCACCAGCATGTGCTGTCATTTGAGCTTTTGATCTTAGCCATTCTGACAGGTGTGAGATGGAATCTCAGAGTTGTCTTGAGTTGCATATATCTGATGATTAAGGATGCTGAGCATTTCTTCAAATGTCTCTTAGACATTAGACATTCCTCCTATGTGAATTCTCAGTTTTGCTCTGTTCCCCAGTTTTTGATTGGATTATTTGGTTTCAAACTATCAGCATAGGTGACAACTTCCTGAACAGAACACCAACAGTTCAGGATCTAAGACCAACAATCAATAAATGGGACCTCATGAAACTGAAAAGCTTCTGTAAGGCAAAAGACACTGTCATTCAAACAAAACAGCAGCCTACAGATTTGGAAAAAAATCTTCACCAACCCCACATCTAACAGAGGGCTAATATCCAAAATTTACAAAGAACTCAATAAATTAAATGCCAAGAAACCAAATAATCCAATCAAGAAATGAGGGACAGAGCTAAGCATCTTCACTCTTATCCCCGTCCATGTGGCACTCACAGAAACAGCCCAGGCATGGTGCTGCTGCACTTGCATATGTGTTTTTCATGTCCTCAGGGGCCCACTTGGACTTAGGTAGCCTTCATATATGCATGCATCCACTTTATTTCAACATTTCCATCTGCTAACCTGTTTTCTCCCTGTCCTTTCATTCTTTCTCTCCTAGTGTGGCCATGCCTGGATTTCCTTGGTTTTCAGCATTTATAGCAACTTAGGTTCAACTTGTGCCACATACTGGAGATCAAGATAATTAAAATAGTAGAACACAATAAAGCAAATAGTTTTTAATCTATTTAGGAACTTCTTTGTTTATTTATGTTAATTTTGCTTCTGGTACTCAACTAATGCCAATTTACATATAGATGGGGAGGGTTTAGGCCTCAACTGCAAAAGATTTTGAAAGTTTGACAACTTTTTATTTTTTTATTTTTATTTTTTATTTTTTATAATTTATTTTTTATTTCTTCAAGTTACATCACAGTCACAATCCCGTCCCTACTGCCCCCTCCTGTCCCACCCTTCCACCCTCTTCCCCCTCAACCCCCCCATCCTCTATCTTTTTTTTTCTTTAGCCTAAGGTAGATCTTTTCCCCCCCAACAGCTCCCCCCTTCAGTCCAACAAATGGCTCTCTCTCCTATAACAATAAATACAAAACAAAACAATAGAAACAAATAGACAACAATTAAGAGGGTTATATGGCTTAGCATACATTCCCAATGTCCAGTCTATATGCATCTCGCCTCTGACTTTAACATTCTACTATCTAACCATCTCCATGAGTTTAAAGTTCTATATCTAACTCAGATTTCATACTAACTTGCATCCCAATTTAAAAATCATCTTCTTAGATCCAGAACACCCTCTTGATTCCTAAACAACTCAAAATTTAACTATGAGACTCTAGCTATCTATTCTTCAACCACCTCAGAGACCTGAGAGGGATAAATATATCTGATTATATAGGAAGTGCAGGGCCAGCAGCTTCCAAAACTAAGAAATGACATACCAGTGGCTGCTTGGACAGTTCCCATTCTCTCTCCATACATTACAGCATCAATCTTCAGCCATTTGGCCCCGTTTCTCTGACAGACATTGATTGTAGAGCAGGAATTATGAAGGACTTACCTACCCTGTGTTGGCAGAGCTAGGCTGTCGACTTACCTGCTTCCAAGTTTTGTCGTTTTTGGACAGCATTCTGTCTACCTACAGTTGAAGCAAGGGGTTTTTCATACCAAGAGATAGGCTTGCCACTAATTCAACCATCTCACACTGGAGATTCTTCAATGCTCATCTTCTACTTGGAGTAGAATAGGGGGTGCTGTCAGGAGCTGACATGTCTCGATATCAAAAAAATCTTAATTTAAGAAAACATCTTTGAATGCCATATTCTGCAGATCTCTTGGGGTTTTTTGAAGATGCCTATCTATCTCTTATATTTAGATAAGCAAATGTTGCTTGTCTCTTAACAACTTGATTTCTGAGTAGCTTAGAAAATAACTGTGATAGACTGTCATAGTAACTAACAAAATGACACACTTGCATGGCTATGAGTTTGCATTTCTTAATTATCCTAAACAATTTATGATGGTTGGTAGCAAAAGGCCAAAACTTCACGTTTCATTTTTACGCATTGCTAGGTACACTACCTTTAAGAAGAGTTACCCTTAATTTTGTATCAATACACAATGATCAATACCAATGTGGCCAAATATAATCTTAATTTTGTATCAATATACAAAGATCAATGCCGATGTAGTCCAATGCAATCTTAATTTTGCATTAATATACAATGATCAATAACAATTTAGCCAAATATAATATTAATTTTGTATCAATATACAAAGGTATAAGGGCATACTTAATAATCTGTCCTTTTTTCTTGATCTTTCCTATACTATGTCTATGTCCCATTTTTTCTCGTCTATTCACTCATGCATAGGAGAGAAAGAAGAATATGGAGAAGAAAAAGAGAGAAGTCCCTGGGTCTAACCTCCAAAACCCATTTAACAAGACCATTTAACAGCTTGTAGTCTCTTCCCTTAAATAACAAAATTTTCTGTTATCCATCAAATAACCAAAGGGGGGGGGGTGGAACACCGTCCTTCTGGGCATGGGACGTCGCTCTCTTAAAATGACTTCCTGCTGATTTGGGACGTACTAAACCTGTTTGGGACCCAAATAAGAATGAAAAAATGGTTAAAAATTTTAATAGAATCATTTGACAACTTTTTAAAAACCAACTGTTATTATTATTTGACTTTCAGTGAAGAGACCAAGTGTGGAATTCAAAACAAATCCTTGGGCTCCTATATGCTAGTATCTAGTATGAAGTAAAAAGCATCAGCTTGCAGGTTTTCACCAGAAAGCAGCTTCTTGTTGACAAAAAAAAAAAAAAAAGGAGTGCAAATGCTCAAACAAATTCTCTAGAAAATAGAATTTCAAGCTGGAATAGCTTATGAAATGCAATACCTCCCAAAAAATCTTAAACTACTATATGTACATATATATATAAAACTAAGATATTTTTGCTTTGTGATAAATCCTAAGCATATGAAAATATGTGTATGGATTTTGTTTTACCAATATATCTTATGAACTATGAGAATGCCTGTTAAAATTAATTCTACTTACACAGTTACATAAAAGCTTTTCATAATATTTTGTGACTAGGTTACATTTTTAGTTATTGTAAAATAAATATTTCATTCTTTATTCCATTATTATTCTCATAACAAACTCATAGACTTGAGTCTATTCAAATCATATCTTTGCAAATGACTTGAAGAACTACAGATTGTACTTTCAACAATATGTAGATTTTCTGTGTTGAGAGTATATATTCTTATTTGTGGAGCTGTATTTAGATGACATTATTCTGATGGACTATAGAATTAATTAATTAAATTATGTTCGGTGCCATTTGTAGAAATAGTTAATTAAATTATTTATAATATTTAGATATGATTAATTGGGTCGTCAGTAGTTAATCCTTAACCTGACATTATAAATGAGCACACAGGCACCTGATGGATTTCAAAAAGTCTTGGCCTGGATTGAGCAATCTTGGTGCATCTAAACTAGCTCATAATTTTATTCCTTACATATGACCTCATATATACATAAGTCCCCTTGGACTGTTATTCTCCATGATATGCCAATGTTTCAGGCCACATGGAATGATTTTCTTTCATCTACCCCATTGTGTGTCTCCTTCTTTCTGCTGCTTGCTTATTCTCTTGGAGGCTTCTTCTACCTATCCATCTCTCTGCTTCAAAAGCCCAAATATCTTAGTCCCACTTACCTCTGTCTTTGCCCAATCTCAGGCCTTAGCATTTATTTATTCAACCAATCAAAGACAATGGTTAACAACTAAGATAAAACAGTTTCATTTGGTGTACAGCAAGCAGGATTTTTGGACAAGGTTTATTAACATTTAGAATGCATAATATTACCCCATCAGTGGACTTAAAGAATAATGACTGATTTGGAGAAAATGGATGTTAAAGTACCACTTAGATAAGGTTAATGATCTAACATTTACAAAATCACATAAATGAAAAACATTTTAAGAGAAAGAAGGGCAACAACCTTTAGATGCAAAGCAATATGTTTACAAAAAGAATAAGCAACAAAACTTGACAAGATCCAATTAGCATCTAAAATTTATAAATTTAACAACCCATTCTGTGACCTTACCTTACTCTGATATGTCCTCAATAACAGTAAATGATATTTCTGTTTTCCATGTAGCTTTGAGTAAAATTCTGTCTTGATCTTAATTACTCCGTGTCTCACACTATGTCTATATTCAATCTGTCATCACTTTCTAACATATTTTACTTTACATTTTATAATTTACCTTATGTTTCTGATTAATACCAGGGACTTTTATCATCTAAGCAAGCTTTATACCACTGAGTCCCATCTCCTAAAGCCAGTGTGTTTGTTTGTGTGTTTGATTTATTTTGTGTCCTGTTTCCTCACCTGTCAAGTCCATCATCTCCTCTCTGTTTTTCTTCCTTGGACTGAAAATATTTCTTCATCTACTCTTAGTATCTTTAGATCTTCCTTGTTACAACATTGAGAGAAAATTTTAGAAAAATTTGAATCATACTTTTCTTAGTGTTCAAAGTCTTCTGTGGCTGAAGATGTAGATTAGTGTCAGCATACTACCCATGAATTCTCAGGACATGAGTGTGGGACCAGCATCACTGAGAGATAGAGTTCTGTTCTTCTGATGGTCTTTGTGTGGCAATGGAGAAGTTTGGAATTATCATAATAAGATATTTCTCGAAATTAATAAAGAGCTACTCATGAGCATATGCTATGTAGGCTTAATACTTCAACAAGTGGTACTATTCTACAGTTTTGGGAACCAAGATGAGATAGTAGAGGAATCATGGAATTTAAAAAGCTAAAATAAATATTGAAGTAATCTATGCCATCTTCCATTTTTTATCCATCACCTCTTAGAGATAAGAGTTTTATTAGATACCATACCTCCAGTTAAAGAAAAGCCAGGACATAATGAAGTGTCTCTGTGGCCAAGAATTTGGGTTTTATTACAGTAACTGTGTGAATTTCTTTAAACCCTTTTTTGTCAACAGTGTCATTATCATATCTGTTTTTATAGGTGTTTATCATTCATCATTTCTTACTGTGTAAATCTACTTTTAGATTTTCAAAATACTCTAAAATCTTATTTTACTTCTCAGAAACTGCATAGTTCTTCATTTTAAAAGCAGTTTAATTGTTATTTATTTTACTGTCCTAAAGATTGTGCAAGTTAACAAATGCCCTACTCCCAAGATATATCCAAGTTCTTAATTAGTATATTGAGGTATCACTGATGTGTAAAGAGCTGTATTATGTTAACACATACAACTCAACACACTAAGGTTCTGGTAAGTTTACATCCATGAAATGATCAGCACCGTTGAGCTCATAGACATATTCCATTACTCCCCTCAAGTACTATCCTGACTTTAGTGATTGCCATCATTTTTTATTATTTGTTATAAGAACAGCCTAACAAAAGATCTAACATCTTGATCAATTTTATGTATACAATAGAATAGTAGACATGACATTGCATGTCAGGTCTAACATTTGCTGACACTGTGACAGAAAGTTTCTGCCATTATCTTACTTGTTTCTAACTCCTACCAAACATTGGCAAATGCCACTCAAAGTTTTGTTTGTATTAGTTTGGCTCTTTTAAATCTGACATGGAAGTGATTCAACCATTTTTGTTGTTTTCATTTTTGTTGTTGTTCTTCCTCCTCCTCCTCCTCCTCCTCCTCCTCCTCCTCCTCCTCCTCCTCCTCCTCCTCCTCTTCTTCTTCTTCTTCTTCTTCTTCTTCTTCTTCTTCTTCTTCTTCTTCTTCTTCTTCTTCTGTGTATGGCTTATTGCACATAGTGTAATTTGTAGATCAGGAGGGCACTATACCTACCCATTACCTATTGCTGCTTTTCAATGTTATTATTTTTCTACACTCCCCATATTAAGATATATTTTAGGTTGATTCCATGTTCTTCACATCTTTTCTCTATCACAACTAGAAAATGGATTTTTTAGAAACATATTTCAAGGTGATTTATTTTCATTATCATCCAGAACTAAATAACACTCCAGTAAATATTTCTACTTAAAAATCTCTTCAATCTCCCACAAGATAAAAATGAGATTTCATTCTCTTAGAACAGTCTTTTTATCCTAAAATAAGACAATACTTAATACTGTTATTTCCTTCACAGTGATGGCTAAAAAGGGAGAAGTATTTCATTCTTGTCTTTGAGTCACACTGTCTTCTTAAGTACAGCTAGTTTATCACCAATTTCCATGGAAATTATAACTTAAATATTCCTAAGTTTACCCATTTTCCCTATTCCTACTGCTACTATCTTTCTTTGTGCTGTAAATGTAGAATGATTTCTCTCAACTGGATACTTTTATCTATTTTAACTCGTTTTCTTGCTGTAAATCAGTTTATCTTCAAAACACACAACTTGCATGCTAATATTCTTGTAAGATAAATTTATCATTATCGGATTGGTAAAATAAAACAAAAAGACAGCTATAATGATGCCAGACACAGAGGGTCAGATACTTCATAATTTCAGATGCATGAAACATGAAGCTTATCAATCACATAGATGCAAAGGATAAAATAACACATGTCAAAAGGCTTAGGGAATGGAAATCCTATAATAAATGTGTAAAATCACAATTTTGCAGATAACTCTGATCTTGCTTCTTGAAATTTGATATATAATATAGTGCCAGGAGTTAACAGTACTGCTCTGTAGGCTTAGAAAAATCTACTAAAGTATGCCTCTCACTAAACAATTTTATCACATATCTACAAAGTATCATAGCCTCCTCTCAAGATAAATGCTTCATTAGAAGATTGTATTGGTTTTGATATAAAATGTTTCTGTTGATCAACTCTTCAAGATGTTTAGTCAAAAAGAACAAAATCAACTGAAATTAGGCTGAGAAAACTATAATTATTGGCTTGTAAAAACTGAAAAATATTTTAATATCAAAATTACAGAAAAGTGATGATATTTTGGGTATTTGGGTATTCATACAGGTACTCACACAACACTGATAGTACATCTAATTATTTCTGGGTTTCCTGAACACCATCTTGATTCTTTTTTTTCGTTGTTTGCTCTTTCTAAATGAAAGAAAATACACTTTAGAAAGAAGACCTTTGTCGTAAATGAAATAACACGTTTCTTAAAATCAAGTTTATGGTGTTTTATATAAAATACCATTGTAGAAATAAAATACATATAACTTTCCCAAACACATTTTCATTTCAACAATAATGAACAGAGAACAATTGACAGTCAAATAAAATGAGTAGTAAAAAATAAATAATTAGTTATTATATTTTATCAAAAGAAAAAATTGTCTCAACACAATCTGAACCTAGCTTTTAAATCATTAATCAGTTTAACCAGTGTACAAAACACATACACATTGCTGTCATTCATCCATAGTATTGTAAAGCTTGAACTTAATTTTCTTTCTAACATTTTAACATGCCTTTTAAGAACAGCTACAGATATGTTTCAAGGGAAGAAAATATGTTGTGGTTTCAGAAAAATATTTATAGTGTTGTGTTGTTATTGAAATTCTGTTCTGTAAAAGACCTCTCTATTGTTGCTTCTCAGGAGGCTAAGACAGACATTTCCTACTGTTGTTTTGTTAGCAAAGCCATACAACTAACAGTGGCATTCAATAAAATATAGCATTTCAAAATATGCTTTAGTTTTCATATGTAGCCAGAGAGCTAAACACAGTATGTGTTTGAATATAATTTGCTTCTTTTCTTGTATGTACACAAAATATATGGTATCTAAATTGGTTTAATGGAAGCAATTATCAGAACAATAAGCCTTGGAAGTGCTGTATGTAAAAAAAATCCATACAATATAGAAATACATCTTTTAGATAGAGTTGTGCAGTTATACATTCAAATCAGGAAGAAAGCAATCTAACACTGGGTGGTTACATCATGTTCTTGCTAATCTAGCTTGTTTTCAATGAATTCAATTCATGATTTATGGATTTCTGGGACTTTGTGTTGCTCAATACTACATTCTTACACCACAAACATATAAATATTTGCCTATTATTTCATATAAAGGTTCGTACTTATATCCCTCTTATTTTTGTTCCTTCAAATTACCAATGTTTAGATTGAAATAATTAAAAATTAGTAACATTAATAATACCACCTATGGAAATCTGACATATAAAAGTGATATTCATTTGCTAAACATTAAGCTGCATCAAAGCAGCTTTTCTTTTCTGTAATAAAATAGCAATATAAATGTAGTGTTAGAAGTTATCATTGACTTAGCAATATAAAATCATTAAGAAAAGCAAAGGCAATTGGGTTGTTGTTACCTGAAAGGCACATACTCAGCCCTCTAGGTCTAAATTGTTTGTGTTCAATAATTGTTGAGGGATTAATAAAACAGCAAAAATTATCAGATATACTAATTGTAGTTCTATTCATTTTAGGAAGATAGATAGTTCCAAAACTTCTAAAACTTTTCATTTATCCTTTCTTCCCATAACATTTCTTCTTTTTGTAATAAGCTAAATATTACCCTTTTAGCAACTATTTTGATTTTTTTATAATGGTAGGAATAGAGATGTTTCTGATATTTACTATAAGAAGCAATTAAGTATAAGCATAGTGCCATTGAGATCCAAAAGACCTTCCTGAATTTCTTGTGTTCTTTGAAATATGAAATGGAAGAATAGGAGCAAGAGGGTTAATATTGTTCATGTTAATAGGAAGAAAGTAAGATTTACATATATGGCCTTATGTTATAATTCCTCATTTTTCCTAAAAGAGTATAGCCAATGCCCAGAAATTACTATTCATATGCTTAAACTGAGGAAACATAAAAAGGAAACAGAAAGAAATAAATATTTTGCTTAAACCACAATCTAGGTGAATTGTGGGAAGCTTCAGAAGTTCAAGAGAAATTGATGATTGTCAGAGTAAAATTTGATTAGAAATGAAATACTATCCCAAGGAGTTTTGAAAAAGTATTGTCATCTCAGGATTCATTTGTTAAAGGATGAATATATGGTGGAAAAAATGAAATTCAAAGTTGTTCCTACTTCTCTCCATTGGCTGACAAAGCTGCAGGTTGATGTTCCATAAACCAGGTAGCATTGAATAGGAACTTTTGAAGATTCTTCCATCAAATCCATGAATGACTAAGCTCCACAGCATTGGTGTCAGTATTCCCTGATAGTTATTATGCTAAGAAGCTCAATTGTTTATGGGCTGGAGCACGTTTTTAAAGCTGTAGCAGAAATTTACTTTCAAATAAACATTAAATCATTAGTGTCTCTCGTGAATGTCATGACGATAATGAAACAAAACTAATTACAAAAGTAAATATGCAGTCATTATTTTATGTTCTTTTGTAAGGCCATTTTGTCTCTGGAATGGGACTATCAGAAAGTGAACCTGTAGCATAGCTCTCAGTGTCAGCTATATTTTTAAAAACAAATCTACTAGTGACATTTTCTAAAGAAAATATTGGATTCTTGAACATATTTCTCTCTATTAGATATAATTGTTTTTTTAAATACTTTATTTTTTTTCTTCAAGTTACATCTCAGTAACAAACCCCTCCCTATTCCCCCTTCCTATCCCGCCCTTCCACCCTCTTCCCCCCAGAAGTTTCCCCTTTCAGTCCAACAGATGGTTCCTTCTCTTAATAACAGTAAGTATTATACAAAACAATAGATATAAATATGCCACATTTATGAGAGTTAAATTGCCCAGTATACCTTCCCAATGTCCAGTTTATACATATTTGGCCCCTGACTTTAACATTCTACTATCTAACCATCTATCTCCATGAGTTTAAAAGTCTATATGTGACTCAACATTCATACTAACTTGCAACACACTTTTAAGAGTATCTTCTTAGATCTATAACACCCTCTTGATTCCTTAACAACTCATAATTTAACTATGAGACTCTAGCTGTCTATTCTTCAACCACCTCAGAGACCTGAGAGGGATAAATATATTTGCTTATATAGGAAGTGCAGGGCCTGCAGCTTCCAAAACTAAGAAAGGACATACCAATGACTGCATGGACAGTTCCCATTTTCTCTCCATACATTCCTGCATCAGTCTTCAGCATTTGGGTCCTGTTTCTATGACAGACATTTGTTGTAGAGCAGGGATTATTGTATATATAAGCTGCACAAAATTTTACATTGATAATTGTCCCGACCTTCAGGACAAACAACAGGGACACAGAGAGGGGAGAGTGGGAACTTGGGAGGGATTGGAGATGTGAGAAATTAGGACAAGACAGGAGTCTGATCAAGTCCTGTTTAATGAAAGTCACCCCCCCCGTATATATGCATGAGAAACAGAAAGGAGCTCTGAGAAAAGTAGGGCAAGGCCAAACCTAGCTGTGGAAGACGGTGGTGGGTAACTAAGGCAGCTATCTGTTCTCGTCTATTCAGCATGGTTTCCCAGAACTTGGGCACTGGCAGAGAAAGAGGCAAACTATTATATGTTATCAGAGAGGCCAAGCTTGAAGTCAGGCCTTGCACCATCTCATGGTCTAGATATCAGAGCAGGAATACAATGGCCCTGGGCCAATGGCTGTAGACAGGTCTCCCTTTTATATATTGTTTAAGTAGGGAAATGAACCCTTCGGGAGCTCTGCCTGTCTTAGGTTGGAGCTTCTTGTTCCATCCTTGTTACCTGTCACTGGGCAAACGACATCTAGCATTGCTCCCTGTCTTAGGTTCAGCCAGGAAAATCATGGGAACAGCTCTCTTACCCATCGTTGACTAACCAGCTCATCTCACAGGGGGAGCAACATTGGTTTCACATCTGTCCCTTAGAATCTAGCATTTCCAAGTGTTAGTAATGGACCTGGATGGGCTCAGCTCTGACATTGTCGATTTACTGTTTGATAAAGGCCATGACTTTGTTGACCAACCAAGGGCCAAAAGAGAGCAGAATCAAGAGCCCTACTAAAGGACCAAGCAGAGGGAGAAAATAAGACAAGAAACCAGTAAGGCCCGTCCAAAGAAGATTATTTTGAAGTTCTTGTCATCGCCTTTCCAGATTCTCTTGGAATTTTTGGATCTTATGTCATACTATGCCTTACTGGTTGGCATAGAAGCAACATTTTTCCTGTAAAATAAACAAATTCCACCTCTTTCAGCTGTTAGTAGATCCATTCCCCTTCTAT
Source organism: Lophiomys imhausi (assembly GCA_907164525.1). Taxonomy (NCBI): domain Eukaryota; kingdom Metazoa; phylum Chordata; class Mammalia; order Rodentia; family Muridae; genus Lophiomys; species Lophiomys imhausi. Next base: position 2,046,147 of record CAJQZJ010010085.1, on the reverse strand, counting down.
TTGGTGAGATCACCTCCACCAAAGAGTCCAACTGGTCCTGTAGACCTTTAATAGTAGAAGAGACAATCAATTGTTGAAATAATTTTCTATGAAGGTGGGAAGCCACTCCCAGACCAGCTGTTCCTGTGACAACGCTGTGATGTATCCCAGGCCAACCAGGAGAGGGATTAATTGTACTGCTCTCCTGGATCTGCCCCCTATGTGGTCTAAAGAGGGTACTGGGACAGAGTCAGTCCTAGGAATGATATCAACATCTGGGAGCAAAGCTGTCAGAACACATAAGCCAGTCCGGTTAACTGGGAGATAAATATAAACTAATCCCGGTTAACAGAGGTATCTCATGCCTGGTGGGGAGCAAAGGGGCGTGTCTCCAAGGGAAGTGTTGTATCTACAAGAACTGGAATCTACCTGCCCTAAATCAAGGCTGGTGTTGTAGACGTTAGGGAGCCCTGGATACAAGCTCCAGCAGAGGGGACAATAAGTTGTGCAGGGATAGGTTAAGCTGCAGAGCAATTTTTTGAAGCAGTAGTTAAGTTTTTGCTGGAGGTGTTTGAAACAATGGCCAGCCTGAGGCACTGTGAGTGCCTCTCATTAATCTTTACAAAGTATCCTTCTCCAAGGTCATGAAATCACTTTAAGACCTGGGAGAATAGACAAAACAAAAGAAGCTGTGTGTGTCTAGTGTTCAGTGTCTGTTTCCTCTGAGGGAACATGATCTGAACATCAGCCAGGCTCAGCCTGACTCTCCCATTAGGTTTCTGTAGGGGGAATCTCATTACCAGTTTTCAAGTCTGTTAAATATTTTATTAAATGTTGATATTCTTCTTCTAATCTAATTTGTTCTTTTACTTTTTCAATCTCCTTACTCAGACTTTTCCTGAGTCTGTCACAGTCATGATTATAGAAGGTGGTGGCTTTTTTGAGACATTAGACAGTCTAGGTGGGTGGTATGTCTCTTCTTCTACATCAGACCAATCTACTTCTGAGGAATCTGCCTCCTCTTCCGATTCCTTCCCTATCTCCCACAAATTTGTGAGAGGCTGATAGTCGTTTATTCTGATTATACTTTCAGGACAGACCTATCAAATTATTAGGTTTGTGTAGCTTAATGGAGTCTTTCGAGACTTTGGCTTTTGGTCTGACAGAAGGTTCCTCTTCTTTCTTTCTGTCCTCATCATCACTACTCAAAGAAATAAGGTCTGCACTAGTGGAAAGCTATTTCTTACATTCCTCCACTGCAGAATCCCTTCCCCCCTTCTTTGTTCCTGATTCTGTACCAGTCACCACCATGGCAACTATGGGGGATGCTCGCAACTCCTCAGAATCTCATCAATAAGATTCCAATAAGAAAAAGCAGTCCTTGCTACCTTCTCAGGACCAAAGGTATCATAATAATCTTGAAAACAATCTCCTTTTCCATTTCACTACATTTATAACTCCCTCATTAGGGAACCAAGGACATGTCTGTTTAACAAATTCAAAAAATTCAAGAAGTTGTGAAATTCTAATTTTTATTCCTCATGCCTTTAAAACACATTTTAACTGTTTAACACATACTTCATGACTACTTACTTCCGATCCCATCTTTCAGTGCTCTTCACACCACTTCGATGGTGCGGCAGGCTCCCATGTCACCTTCTAGGTTTACTTTACTTCTTGACTGGCCAGTCTTTCAGCACTTCTTTCCTCATGGATTTCTCTCATTTCTAAAGCCCCACATTGGGCACCAAGTGTCCTGACCCGCAGGACAAACAACAGGGGCACAGAGAAGGTAGAGTGGGAACTTGGGAGGGATTGGAGATTCAATAAATAAGGACAAGACAGGAATATGATCAAGTCCCATTTAATGAAAGTCAACTCCCCATATATATATATATATATATATATATATATATATATATGCATGAGAAACAGAAAGGAGCTCTGAGAAAAGTAGGGAAAGGCCAAACCTAATTGTGCAAGAAGGTGGGTAATTAAGGCAACCATCTGTTCTTGTCTATTCAGCATGGTTTTGCAGAACTTGGGCATTGGAAGAGAAAGAGGAAAACTATTACATGTTATCAGAGAGGCCAAGTTTGAAGTTAGGCCCTGTGCTTTCTCATGGTAAAGGTATCAAGCTTGAAGTGACACCCTGAACCTTCTCATGGTCATGATATCAGAGCAGCAATACAGTTGCCGGGACAATGGCTCTGGGCAGATAATTTAAAAATTGTATAATATAGTGGAATCATCTGTTTTATCATCTATCTATCTATCTATCTATCTATCTATCTATTTTAAATTTATTTACCCATTTATGTGAGTGTGTGTATGTGTGTGTGTGTGCATGTGCATTCAAATGTATTGTATGCATATGGGCATATAATATGAGTACAGGTGCCGGTTGAGGTGAAAGGCATTAGATTATTCAAAAATGGAATTATGGCTAATCGTGAGCTTCCAGATATAGGTGCTATGAACCAAACTCTGATCCTTTGCAAGAGCAGCAAACACTTAACAGCTGAACCACTTCTTACCTTTCCCTAACTTTTTCAATAACAGTATCTGTAGATATCTGTGATGTATGTATTATCTTTTACTTTATTTTTAGTAGCAACTAGTGTGTGTAGGGCTGTGCCACTAAAATTCCTTTAAGAAAGACAATTATCTCCATTTTACCTTTGTTCTTAAAAAGCAGGGAGGCCTTGAATTTGAAAAAGGGCAAGGGCCAGGGGTGGATATATAAGAATTTGAAAGGAGAAAAGGAAAGGGGGAATTATATTATATTATGAAATAAAATAAATACTTTCATTTATATATACAAATATATTCATGTATATATTATAAAATAAAATAAATAATTTTTTAAAAGTTTAACATATAGACTTTTGTCTGAAATCTTTTCCATTGTTTCCCTAAATTTCTTTGTTTTCTTTTTTTTAATAGTTTTTTGAGAATTTCATACAATTTTTGATCATATTATCTCTTCCCTACCCTCCTAATTTTGTGTCCTTTTTTTCTTCTTATTTAAACACATGAAGTATACTATATATTGCTCATGTACATTTGTTTGTTGGCTTTCTATTGGAGCATGATAAGTTAACTGGGGTCTGAACCCTTGAACATTCCCAACTTTCTTTCTTCCAGGAGCTATCAGTTGCTGATAACTCCTTGGTTAGGAGTGGGACATCCTTCTCTATGCTGGTATTTTCTCTGATTTGAACTTACACGTGTATACACACACACACACACACACACACACACACACACACACACACATATATATATATATTTAACTTTTTATTGATTCTTTGTGATTTTCACATCATACACTCCAATCTCAATCATCTCTCCATCCCTCCACATCTACCCTTTACCCTTGCATCCTATCCCCAAAAGAAAACAGAAAATAAAATAAATTAAAAAAAAGAAAGAAAATCATCTCACTGTGAAACCTGGGATGTATCACAGTGTGTCACACAGTATAACCATTAGCACAAACAGCTGTACTTACAAATGTTCATTGCAATGAGTCACTGGTCTGGTTTGAGGACTCTGGCTTCTTCTACACTCTCAATACTGAATCTTTATTGGAACTCTCCTCAGATATCTTTTTGTTGCGCTGGGTCATGCAGCTTTGGTTCTGCAGGCCTGGCCTTTCATGATCTCTAGTAGTTCATAGATGAGGTAGATATTTGCCAGCTCAAAGCCCTGGATCTGGCCCTGGGTGTTAGCTGAGTTGGTCAGTCTGCCAGTTCTTATCTCACATCCTCCCGCAGGATGAACCCTTCCACACTGTCCAGGCAAGAGGTGGGGCTAGCTCTCTTGAGTGCTGAGGACAGTGAGAGGCAGGGGCAGATCTGCACAGACATAGGACATCAACATGGTCCCAGGTAGCAGCCCTGACCAGGGATGTCCACATAGCCTTTGGTAGTAACATGGGCCACACATATCTACAAAGATCCATACTGCTGCAAGGTTAGGATACAGAAATGTTCCTTGGTGGCAGCACAGGCCCAGGATATTCTGGCCTTAGGTTGCAGCCCAACCTGCTCACCTCAGGCTGTTTCTCACCACCTTTATATCTCCAATTTCACTTCTGTTCATTGTGCACACACTGTCCTGCTTCTTTTTATCTCTAATCTCTCCATCACATAGTTGCCTATCTTAGTGTCACCTGGGACTCTGGGTATCTTCTGCCCTGAATGCTGCATAGTGGCAGGTGGGAATCTTCTGAGTGTCCTCCATCTTCACTTTTACGTCTTAACCATGCTGTCGTAATTGCTTGGGGTTCATATATACAGTGGGCATAGTGGCGCAAGCCTTTAATCGCAGCACTAGGGAGGCAGAGGGAGGCTGATCTCTGTGCATTTGAGGTCGGCATGATCTCAAAGTGAGTCCAGGACAGCCAAAGTTACACAGAGAAACTCAGTTTTGAAAAACTAAAAAATGAAAAAAAGTTTATATGTACAACTTTCCTGCTGTATCTGTAAGACTGTTTCCTTGAAATCATGTTCTATATCTGGCTCAAACAAATTTTCTGCACCTTCTTTCAGAAATATCCCTGATCCTTAGGAGAATGGGATCTGGTAAAGATTCCTTATGTAGAATTGAGGGTTCCATTATCTCTAATTCTCTGAAATTGTGTTAATTAGCATCTGGGGCAAACAGATGTTTCCCTGGTTAAGTCTGAAATACGCATTATAACTATAGTTATAATGACAAGCTGTTAAGAGTTGGTTCAATAGTATGCCCATATAACAGATTAACAGAAGTAGCTTCTAATCAAGGGCCTATGGCCTATATTGGCACAGGATCATGATCCCAATGCTGGTGCCAGATATGGGATGACTAGTATGTGAGCCTCAAATTAATTATTACATGGTCGGTTACTTCTTTAATATTTCTATAAGTGCTGAACTTTTTAGAGCAAATAATTTTATACATTTTTCAAATCTTAATCATTACTGACAATGAAATTACTGGCATGAATTAAAATGCCTATATTTAAATATATACCATCAATATATCAATGAGTTATATAATTTTGGATGTGTTATGGTGAAAGAAATTTCCTTTTAATTGATTTAAATTGTTGTCGAAATATTCTCAGAGATGTGTAAAATATAATTCCAACTTCTCAACCTAATGCTTTGAATTTGTTTTTTGAAAACATAATTATATTAGCTAATGATAATTTTGTTTTCAATGTAGGCAACATAAACCTTTCATAAATTTTGGGACAAATTGTACATTTTTATATTGTCAAAAGAAGAAAAACTTAAACAACTATATTTCAAGCATTCATCAAATCATACATAAGTTTTATTGTACTGGATATTCATATTTCACATCTTTCAAAATCTATTCAAATGTGTGTCAATTTGTTTTATGTTATAGAAGACTATTCTAAATTCAATGAGTTTAAGGCTATTCATCACTCTCTTGTATTAGATTTAGTGTTTCCCGTTTTATGCTGAGATCTTTGATCCACTTGGACTTGAGTTTTGTGGAGGGTGATAAATTTGGATCTATTTCCATTCTTCTACATGCAGACATCCAATTAGACAACCACCATTTCTTGAAGATGCTTTCCCTTTTTCATTGTATGGTCCGAGCTTATTTGTCAAAAAAATCAAGTATCCATAGGTGTGTGGGTGAAGATGAAACTCTTAATATATTTATTAATAACTATAAACACTTATAACAATTATAAACCCCTATTGCCTAACAACTAACCCATTTAATAACTATAAATGCCTATTATCTAACAAGTAGTCCTAACCTTTTAGAAGGATACAGACTCTGGGGCAGGTCCTCAGTCATCAGGAACACCTCAGAAGTAGATCATTTATGGCACTTGGTAAATAGTTTTTCCTCAAAAACATCTCAGATGTAGGTCCTTTAGGGTAAATTGGCTATTGAATTGCTATAGCAACTTCACTTTAAGTGAGGCTCGTGAGGCTTTCTACTGTTTAGAACGCCTCATAAGCCAACTTATTCAGTTTGTATTAGCCACTCAGTATCTCTACAACAGTTGTTGGGCCTGGCCACAGTTCTATCATGCTGCCATTTGAACTGGTTGAACTCCTCTAGGCAAAAGCTGTGCCAAAGGGTTTAGTCTTGGCTTTTTACTGCCTTTCTGTCATTTTCTGCTCACCAGCTTCTTTCTGTCTCAAGGAGAATGACCATATTTTTGAGATCAGATTTTCAGTCCACCTGTATTAGCTCCATCAGATGATATAAGCTGTCTTTCATCTCATCATCTCTAGTGTGGGAACTCGCAGGCTCCACCCACTTTGTCCTTAAATAGGGTCTCTCTTTGTTTCACATGGCTTTAGCCTAATCTGGGTTCAGCCCACTTCTTAAGGCTATTAGCCGCTGAAAACAATGCTTGTTTTCAAAATGAACCTTGTTTCAAAAATAAACATTGTTTTTAATCTTTATGCTGCCATGCCAAATACCCACAGGTTCCAGGCTGATCTTTATGCTTCCTTTTAAGAGACAGAAGTCTCTTGATATTCACTGAATCTAATTTATATTAATCTAACTCCCTTTACATGTGAGTCTGTTTCTGGGTCATTGATTCTATTCCATTGATCCAATACTATGGAGTTTTTATTACTACTGCTCTATAGTAACATTTGAAATAAGACCAGAGCCTAGCATAACTGTTTTCTGAGAGGCTTCTATCCAGTAGATGATGGAGATATATATGGACATTTACAGGCAAATAATAGTCAGAATTCCACAATTCTTGTGGAAGATTAGGAGGAAAGATTGATGGATCCTGAGGGATCAAGGACACCACAACATGACCTACGGAGGTCTGGGCCCATGAGGACTCACAAGGACTGAACTATCAAACAAACAGCATGCCTGAACTGGACCTACCTCCTACATATATGTAGCAGATGTTCAGCTTGTTCTTAATGCAGATTCCCTGAGAGTTGGTGCAGAGTCTTTCTCTGACTCTGCTCCCTGCCTTTAAATCACTTTCCAAAGGCTGGGGTGCCTTATGAGGCCTCAGTGGGAGAGGAAGTGCTTAGTCCTGCTACAACTTGATGTGCCATCACGGTGTGTTGGAACCCAAGGGGGGGGGTCCTCTTTTTCTCTGAGAAGAAAGGGAGGGGGAGTAGGGAGAGGGAGATGTCAGAGTGGAACTGGAAGGAGAAAAAGGATGCATCTGTGATCAAGCTGTAAAGTGATTAAGTCAATAATTTATGGGAAAATATTGATTTTATATTTTATTTCACTGTAAGCAAGTTTTATTTAAATAAGAAAAAATATTAACAACATTTTCCCATTTTTTCTCTTTTATATATTATTTTTATGGAGTTTAAACCCACAGCTCCATAAAACTCTCATATGAAAGTTATTATATAATATTATACTTATAATGATGTGTAAATACAGTTCAATTCAGGGAAACAGTGCTCACCACTCTATAAAATTTGAAGAAAATATGAAAACAAATGTAAAAAATAGTTAAATTATGTTGCAGTATTTACATTATTGTTAATTGGTTCGCGACTGTTAATCTTTAGGCAGCCATTATAAATGAGTACACAGACACTATGTGGATTTTAACAAGCTTTGACCTGAATTGTGAAATCTTGGCCCATCTAAGCTAGCTCTTAATTCTACTACCTAAATATGACCCCACATACACATATGTCCCCTTGGACTGCCATTCTCCATGCTATGCTGATGTTCCTGGCCATGTGGAATGAGGTTCCTTTTTCTAACCCATGGTGTGGGTCCTCCTTCCTGCTGCTCCTGGCTGCAATGCTTTAATCCTCTGTCTAAAGTGCAGGCTTCCTGTTCTAATCTCAGGAAGTCCCACCTTTCTCTGTCTTTGCCCAATCTCCGGCCTCGGCATTTTATTTAAACAATCAGAGTCGATGTAAGTAACAGACAGCAAGCAGGACCAATTAATTACCATTTAGAATGCTTAACACTATACCATCAAACAAATAATTGTGAAACATCTTTGTTATTAGTAAAGATACATGTGTTGGTAAATGCCAAACATCTGCAAGGAATGTCAAAGAACAGTTTTTAGCAATGTTAAGGCAAGAGGAATTACTGATGTACTACATAGCCTAAAAGAAGACAAAATTGTAGGGAAGAAATTTGAAATTTTATATGATATTATCAATTAGTGATTGAGAAATATTTGATCATATAAGTATTAATGAGGTTTGAAACACAATAAAATTCTTAAACAGAAGATAATTACTCGTTAAATAGCAGAAGAACTTGAAAATCTTTAGCTCAATTTTATTGTTAATTTTTTAATCATTAGTTACCATTGTTTTGAAATGAGCAAAAAAAGATACTTTTAACTTCTTAGAGGTGAATATACTACGTCAGTGTTCCAAATAACTCAGAGATATTTATGTAAGCTTTAGTATGAGGAATTGGCACTCCTTGGGTTGTTGAGTCACTCCTGTGGTCAAGAAAAAAAATCACTGAAAGCAATACTGTTGGAAGAAGGTCTTGTACCATTCTTTGTGAGGCACTCTCTAACTGGATAATAAAAGTCACTGATGGCCATTTAGCTAGGCAGAGAGAGAAATTCCTGGAACTAACTACGGAACCTTGGGAAGAGACAGAGGAAGCTCTCTCTTCCAGTTAGGCCTCAGAAGCAGGAGGATGTTTGAGTGTAAGTTCTGTGAGCCCTGAAGGTACAGCAAGCCACATGGTGGATTGAGAATAGTTGGTCAGGTTAATTTAGATTAGCTAACTGAGAGTCAGCTAAGGCCTAAGTGTTGAACCATTAGAAGGCTTGGTGTATTTAATTATTGAGAAAAGGGCCTTTTTTGGTCCTGGTCCTTATCCCAAGGACAGGTCAGGCCATCAGCTAAGGCACGCCAGGCCTGCTAGCTTCCTGCCAAGTTTTGCCAACTGTTCCACTGGTCAAATATAACAGTTTATAAATATTAATAAAATATATTAACAGAGTTTCAGTTTCAAGTGGCAAAAGGCTGTCATGGGTTTCAGGCCTCTAGCTAAGGAGAATCAGTCCTGCCAGGCGTAAAGTCTTCTTCCTGCCTGCCACTGGCTGCTTGCCTGGTCTAATATAACAGTTTATAGTGATTAATAATTATCTTTGTTAACTCAGTTGCAGTTTCACAATACAGATATCTAAAAAGATAAGATGTCTTTCCAATTTGGAATAAGCATAATTTCACAGAGGAGAAAATTAGTATTTGATTTGAATGGGATGGCCCCCATAGAATCATATATTTACCTGCTTAATCCCCAGTTGATCATGCGCTGTCCTTGTTGGAGTAGCTAGTCAATGGGAGTGGGCTTTGGAGTTTCAAAAGCCTATAGTAGGCTCAGTCTTTTTTCTCTTTTGCCTGTGGATCTGGATGTAAACGTCTCAGCTACTGCTTTAGTACCATGACTTTCTGCTTCCAAGCATGATGATCATGGACTAACCTGCTGAATTTATGAGCAAAGGCTCAATTAAATGCTGTTTTATAAGAGTTGCCTTGGTCATGGTGTTTTCTCACAGCATAGAACAGAAAGGAAATCAAACCTGGTACCAGGGAGAGGCAAATTACAGTGAAAAGCCTACCCATGCTATTGTTTGGAAAAATATTGAAGAATTTGCAAGTTTAGATTTACAAAGTGATTGAAGTAAGTCTTAGTATTTTATTGCTATGAAGTGATGTCATGATCACAACAACTCTTATAAAGGAAAGCGCTTAATTGGGGTTGGCTTATAGTTCAGAGGTTTAGTCCATTGTTCTCACAGCAGAAAGCATGGTGGGACACAGGCAGACACAGTGCTAGAGAAAGAACCAAGAGTTTCTACACTTGGATCAAAAGGCAGCAGGGATAGAGAGATATACTGGGCCTGGCTTGAGCATCAGAAACTCAAAGCCTACCCTCAGTGACACACTTCCTCCAACAAATCCACACCCACTCAAACAAGGCCACACCACCGATAGTGCCACTCCCTATGAGCCTATTGGGGCCATTCTCATTCAAATGACCATAAATTCTTTAATTGGGGCTTAATGTGCCCTCCCTGAGGGCCAAAGAAGACAAAAGTCCTGAGGGTATTTCATACAATGAGAGTTCCATCCCCAGAAGGTGGGTAGGGTGTTTTCCCTCCCTTTGGTTTTTTGATGGATAATAAAAAATTTTGTTATTTATAGGAAGAGACTACAAGCTTTTAATTGGTCTTATTAAATGGGTTTTGGAGGTTAGACCCAGGGACTTCTGTCTTTTCCTTTTGTGTATATTTCTTTCTCTCCTATGTAGGAGTGAACAGACTTGAGAAAAAATGGGACATAGACATAGTATAGGAAAGATCAAGAAAAAAGGACAGATTGCTGAATATGCCCTTATACCTTTGTATATTGATACAAAATTAATATTATATTTGGCTAAATTGGTATTGATCATTGAATATTAATGCAAAATTAAGATTGTTTTGGACTACATCAGTATTGATCTTTGTATATTGATACAAAATTAAGATCATATTTGGCCACAATGGTATTGACCCTTGCATACTGATGCAAAATTAAGATTGTATTGGGCTACATAGGTATTGACCTTTGTATATTGATACAAAATTAAGATTATATTTGGCCACATTGGTATTGATCTTTGTATATTGATACAAAATTAAGGGTAACACTTCTTAAAGGTATTGTACCTAGTAATAATTAAAAATGAAAGGTGAAGTTTTGGCCTTTTGCTACCAACCATCATAAACTGTTTAGGATAATTAAGAAATGCAAACTAATAGTCATACAAGAATCTCATTTTGTTAGTTAATATGACAGTCCATCACAGTTATTTTTTAAGCTACTCGGAAATCAAGTTGGTAAGAGACAAGCAACATTTGCTTATCTAAATATAAGAGATAGATAGGGCATCTTCAAAAACCTCAAGAGATCTGCAGAATATGGCATTCAAAGATGTTTTCTTAACTTAAGAATTTTTGATATCGAGACATGTCAGCTCCTGACAGCACCCCCTATTCTACTCCAAGTAGAAGATGAACATCGAAGGATCTCCAGTGTGAGATGGTTGAATTGGTGGCAAGCCTATCTCTTGGCAAGAAAAACCCCTTGCTTCAACCATAGACAGAATGCTGTCCAAAAAGGACAAAACTTGGAAGCAGGTAAGTCGACAGCCTAGCTCTGCCAACACAGGGTAGGTAAGTCCTTCATCATTTCTGCTCTACAATCAATGTCTGTCAGAGAAATGGGGCCAAACGGCTGAAGATTGATGCTGTAATGTATGGAGAGAAAATGAGAATTGTCCAGGCAGCCACTGGTATGTCATTTCTTAGTTTTGGAGGCTGTGGGCCCTGTACTTCCTATATAATCTTATATATTTATCCCTCTCAGGTCTCTGAGGTGGTTGAAGAATAGATAGCTAGAGTCTCATAGTTAAATTTTGAGTTGTTTAGGAATCAAGAGGGTGTTCTGGATCTAAGAAGATATTTTTAAAATTGTTAGGCAAGATAGTATGAAAACTGAGTTAGATATAGAACTTTAAACTCATGGAGATGGTTAGATAGTAGAATGCTAAAGTCAGGTGTCAAATACGTATGGACTGGACATTGGGAATGTATGCTCACCCCGGTCATATAACTCTTATAATTGTGGCCTATTTATTTCTGTTGTTTTGTATTGTATTTATTGTTATGAGAGAAAGAACCATTTGTTGGAATGAAAGGGAGAGCTGTTGGGGGAAAAAAGATATACCTTAAACAACAACAACAACAAAAACAGGTAGAAGATGGGGAGATTGAGGAGGAAAAGGATGGAAGGGTGGGACAGGAGGGGGGAGTAGGGAGGGAATTGTGATTGAGATGTAACTTGAAGAAATAAAAAATAAATTATAAAAAAATTTAAAAAAGAGATTTTAGAGTGGAGTAATATTAACAAGTAGCCTAGGGACCATTCTTGTGATATTTTGGCAGAGAATATGACACCTTTTTTTACATCATCCTTGTTAGGCACCTATTTAACATATCAAAGCAGACTTGGCTGCAGTGTTCTACCAATATCTCTCAGTCCATACATGTTAAGGAGAATGGCTGGCATACTCCACCCATAGTCATTTTTTTTTTTTTTTTGCCCTTCTCTATATAATCCAGCCATTTTAGTTACATACCACTTTCTTCTAGCCTTTATTTTCCTGTTTTCCTGGTTCTCCTGCCTTTCCCTCCCACCTCTCCTCACATGTTCTGGCTCAGGGTCCTGTTTACTCTGGATTCTCCTAGATGTAATCCCTCTGGCTATATTCTCCCTTTTATTTACAATAAACCTTTTCCTCCACCATATATCAGAGCAGTCCTGTCCTTCTTATTTTTTTTTCATTAAGTCATAAAAATATTCTTGAGGCTCAATTGAAGAATTTTGGACTGTTTCATTGGAAGAGATTGAAGGCAGCCCAGTATTGAGGGTGTCACATGATTACTAGTTTTCACTTTAATGTAGATCTGCAATAAAAGGGAACAAATAGGGGAAACAAACAAACAACGACAAAAACACATAATGTAGTTTGAGTAGAAAAGGAGCACCAGAAAATGTAATATTGGAGCTCAAGGAGTGAAATGTTTAAGAAAGGCCTGATATTAAATGGTATTAATATTAAGTGATAATAAAAGAGATGGTGCCCTTAACGATCCCACAGAACTAAGATTCCAGTTTTTAAAAAGGATGTAAAGAGCAGCATAAGCATCCGAGAAACCAACCTGACCATAGAATTTAAACAAATGCCAGTCAAGGAAAGATCTGGGGTCCAGCATTCCTAAGAAGAAACACTTAGTAGCATTAGCTTTAGAGTCAAGAAAGGTACAGAGAGGGATTACGGAATCTTCCTCGGCAGTTAAGGAAAACTACTTAGATCAGAAGTTTGGCTTGGCTTTCCTTGCATGGAGGCTGAGGAGAATCAATGCAATGAAGCTGTTTAGATGAAATTTGGATTTCTTCACAGACCATCAGGTGTTGGAAATGAGAGCCCTGGGGTACCTGCTCAGGAAAGCTGCAGGCTGGATGCGGAACCAGCACAGGAGAGAAGTGTGTTTGCAGTCAAGAAAGGTGGGAGTTCTGAAAAGTTCTTTGACATAAGACATGGAGATGCAGAAACGCAATGTGGAGTTTGTCCTGGTGATTTTTCAGTTTTTCTTTGGTCAATTGTTTTCTCACTATTCTCCCTTTCTTCTCTTTTCAAATGGCAATGCATAATCTGTGTCCTTGTGTTTTGAAGTATGTGCTCTGCATTTTAATTTTGATTTTATAGGGTGCTAATTTTCAAAGATTTCCTTGAGTTGGAGAACAGGCTTTGAATTTTTTTTAACAGTCTTGACACAAAAGACAATGGGGAATTTTGAAGTTGGACTAAATGTATTTTGCATTATATTATGGCCACAGGCCCTTGGGGGCCAGTGAATGGAATATCGTACTTTGAGTGGGAATAGCCCCATAATATCATATATTTACATCCCCAGTTGGTGAATTGTTAAGAAATGATTAGATGGCATGATCTTGTTGAAGGAACTGTATCACTGGGATTGGGTTTTTTGGTTTCAAATGCCCATTCTAACCCCAGAATTTCTCCTCTCCCCCTCTCCCTCCCCCTCTCTCCCCTCTCTCTCCCCTCCCCCCTCTCCTTCTCCCTCTCCTTTCTCTCTCTATGCCCCTCGCCCTCTACCTCTCCCTCTCTCCTTTCTCTCCCCTCCTCTCTCTGTCTCTGCCTGATGTCTGTGGATCAGAGTGAGCCCTGACATATAAGTGTAATAGTTTTTAGGAGAACCCAGGCTAGGTATTAAGACCATATTTCAAACACACACAAAAAATCAAACAAATAAGAAAAGAAAAAAAAGTCTTTTTTATATCACTAGCTAGAATGCATGTGTATGTATATTAGAGAAAATGTAGACAACATAAGCAAATGTTTTTACCAGACTACTACATTTTGTACATTTCATAATTTTACAATTCAACATTATGTCCAAATATGATATTCCAATGGCTTTTTGTGTTTCCTTAGATTCTAATTACAACTTTTTGTTAACATAACATGTTTATCTATTCTCTGAGACTTTGACATCATATATCCCATCACATTCACTTCCCAATCCTAACATGTCCTACCCTCCTTGTGACCTTCCCCACTAAAAAGTAAAATTAAAATTATATATATATATATATATATATATAAAACCAAGTTCAATTTATGTTATCTATATGCTCAGTGGAGCATGATCAAACTCTCAGTGCCCTGCCCCTTAAATAGAACTGAGTGCTTCCCCTCCCATACCTCCACTAGAAGCCATTAATTGCAGAGTTACACTTCAGCACCCTATCACACTTTAAGAGTGCTCTTTGGAGGCTTCCTTTCTAAGAAACCTGTTACTTCTTAGGGGTTTTGGAATGAGGGTGATAGTACGGATTGTCACAGTAGCCTTCCATGTCCCTCCCTCCTGACTGTGCCTCTGAAGTCATCCATATTACAGGAAAATTAGCCCCCCTTGCTCTTCACAGCCAGCAGGAAGATGTTTCACGGGCCTCCACAGGGTTTCTGGCAAAGACACAGACCATGAACATGAACCCTGGCTACAGTAGGACTAAGGACTCAGATGAGGCCCGCAGAGGCAGCTTTGCCCATTAGACATCAACCATGTCTCCAGGGGCAGTTCAAGCCACTTAGTTTAGTACGGCCCTTAGCAGCAGCACATCCCATGTACATCAGTGTGTCTTCAGTTGGCAGCACAGCATGGACATCCTCATGGCTTTTTGTGGAAATATGGGCAGTGCACATGAACACAGACACAGGCTTCAGTAGGATCACAGACCCAGGCAAGGCCTTTGGTAGCAACATGTATGCAGAGATTACCATGACTTCAGATGACAGCATATGTCATCCACCTCAATATGGCCTTGGCAACAACATATACACTGACGTCAACATGGCTTTAGACTGTAGCACAGACTTCAGACAACTTCATAGTTCTTGGTGGTAACATGGGCTATAGATATTAATAGGCCCTCTGCCAAGTGTGAGTAGCTTGTTTTGGGCTTCTGAGGTGCACGTGACGAGGTTTACCTAAAATCTGTTTTTAATCATGAAACTAAGTTTAATTTTATGTCATGATGTCTTTTATGTACACAGAAAAATATTTTTTTTATAAATTATATGTGATGTTGACAGTTATTAATAAGTTAATTCATAAGGATGTTTATAAATGTATATACTTTCTAATCAATTCTGAACTTCATACTTTTGTATTTTTAACTTCAAATTTTTCTTCTAACAGGGCATTTGAGCATGACTTTTGTGTTATAGAAGGTTGTGCTTCTGATACTTTTATCATTCAGTTCATAGAATTTAATAAATTCATTAAACATGGTTAAGTCCTCTATTATTTAGAAATACATTTAAAATTTAAACGTAGAATTTTTATCTATCTTTTTCCTAATTTTTCTATTATGCCTTAACAACAGGATGTCAACATTTGAAATATGTTGAATATTATGGTAGAATTTTTAGAAAACCATTTGGCATACTTGGTAAAAAAAAAAAAAAAACAGCAGCCTGCAATTCCTGAGAGGTGGCTTTGTTGGCATTAAAGCAGATTTGTTGATAATGTTTTCTTAAGCTTGCATGCTTACAAAACTATTACCTATTCTTAAGTTTCTAAGAACTATGTGTTAAAGTATCTCGGAATATTTTTTGTGCATTAGTTTTTATTTAACTTTTCAGTGTATCAGGTATAGGGGAACACAGCTGAAATCCCAGTATACAGGAAATGAGACTGGAGATCACCTTGGGCATGTTACCAGTCAATGAAGACTAATTTTAAAATCTTCTAAGACAGATATAATTGGAATCAATCAAAAACTAAAAAGACACCTGTAATCGATCTTTTAAATTATTATTTAACACTTATTTATTTATTACTAAATTCACTTATAACAAACACCAACAATTTTTTAATTATTAATCCTATAAATTCCTACAACCCCTTTAACCTATCCACTAAACCTATTGATAATTATAACAATTACTTTCATAACCTTTTAGAATGATACAGTCTCTGGGGCAGGTCCTCAGTCATCAGAAACACAGTCTTTGTTGTAGATTCTTTAACGCACTTAGCAGTCCTTTTTCTGGATCTCTCAGATGCAGGTTCGTCAGGATAAGTTGGTTATTGCAGTCTCACCTTAAATAAGGCTTCATGCTTTCTTCTCTGTGGGAGACCCCAGCCGTCTGCAGGCCAACTTACTTCTTTTGAATCAGGAACTCAGCTGCTCTGCCTCAGTCCTTAAAGCCAGGCAGTTTCCCCTAGGCCACTGATCGGACAGATTAAACCCCTCCAGGCAAAAGCTGAGCCACGGGGTCCAGTCCTTGGCCTTTTGGTGTCTTGCTCAGGCTTTCTTTGCTCACCGGCTTCTTTCTGCTTCAGGGAGAGAGCTGACCATCAATGGCCAGCCCTTTTTTCAGCAGGACTCTTGGAGCTCTCTAGCATCGGGGGCCTCTTCTCCTTCTGGGCTCCATGCACTCTCCTTAAATAGGAGGAACTCTGTTTCAGCTTAATTTGGGCTCCGCCCACTTAGCAGCTGAAAACAATGTCAGGCCAGATACTTTGTTTCTTCAAGTCCATTAAGTCTTTCCTGTTTTTCCTGACTTCAGCCTTGTTTTTCAGTCTATTGAGTCTTTCCTGACTTCAACCTTGTTTTTCAGTCTATTAAGTCTCCTGTTTGTTTTCTGTTTTTAGTTCACATGCTGATAATGCTCTTCATGCCCCGAATTAAGAGACAGTATCAGAAACCCCTATATATTTTCTAAATTTAATTTATCTAACCCCTACAGACACCAGAAAAAAGACATTTGAGAAGAAATTATGGTTTATAATAACCACTATAATTTTTAAGATTTAATTTATATTTTATTATTTTATATTTAATTTAATTTAATTTATTTTTTATTTCTTCAAGTTACATCTTAATTGCAATCCCCTCACTACCCCTCCCTCCAGTCCTACCCTCCCACCCTCTTCCCCCTCCACCCCATCCCCTTCCTTTTTATTAAGTTTAATGCATATCTTTCCCCCCCAACAGCTCCCCTTTTCAGTCCAACAAATGGCTCTGTCTCTTATAACAATAAATACAATATAAAACAACAGAAATAATTAGGCCACAATTATGAGAGTTATAGGGCTTAGCATACATTCCCAACGTCCAGTACATATGTATTTGGCACCTGACTTTAACCTTCTACTATCTAACCATGTCCATGAGTTTAAAGTTCTATATCCAACTCCTTCCTAACTTGCATCCTAACTTGCATCACAATTTTAAAAATGTCTTCTTAGATCCAGAACACCCTTTTAATTCATAAACAACTCAAAATTTAACTATGAGACTCTAGCTATCTAATCTTCAACCACCTCAGAGACCTGAGAGGGATAAATATATCTGATTATATAGGAAGTGCAGGGCCAGCAGCTTCCAAAACGAAGAAATGATATACCAGTGGCTGCCTGGACAGTTCCCAATTTCTCTCCATACATTATAGCATCAATCTTCAGCCATTTGGCCCCATTTCTCTGACAGACATTGATTGTAAAGCAGGAATTATGAAGGTCTTGCCTACCCTATCTTGGCAGAGCTAGGCTGTCAACTTACCTGCTTCCAAGTTTTGTCCTGTATGGACAGCCTTCTGTCTATAGTTGAAGCAAGGGATTTTTCTTGCCAAGAGATAGGCTTGCCACTAATTCAATCATCTCCAGTTGGAGATTCTTCAATGTTCAACTTCTGCTTGGAGTAGAATAAGGGGTACTGTCAGGAGCTTACATGTCTCGATATCAAAAAAATCTTCAGTTAAGAAAACATCTTTGAATGCCATATTCTGCAGCTCTCTTGAGGTTTTTGAAAACCACCTATCTATCTCTTATATTTGGATTAGCAAGTGTTGCTTGTCTCTTAGCAACTTGATTTCTGATTAGCTAAGAAAATAACTGTGATAGACTGTCCTAGTACCTAATGACATGCTTGAATGACTATTAGTTTGCATTTCTTAATTATCCTAAACAGTTTATGACAGTTGGTAGCAAAAGGCCAAAACTTCACATTTCATTTTAAATGTAGTTAATATCCATAAAGTCAACATTGGTAATAACAGACTTTATTTTAGTGTCCTTTCATTATAATACTAGTGTTTAAATGTATATATTGTTAAGGATAACATAATAATTTAAAAACTCTTATGTTCATCTATATTATGCACTTAATATTAATTTCTGAAGATTGAGATATCAAAAGTATCAGTTGTTTATTTACACCTGATTTTAAAATCTACTATTTTCTCTCAACTCTTCAAAAAAAGAAAGGAGTAATGTACTTTCTTTACTTTAGGAAAGAATCAGATAGAGGCATTGGATTCTTGCTATTTTCTTTATTACCAAAATGTATCAGCATCTCCATATATTATTTGTATGCCCTTTTAGATCTGTGTCTCACAAACCTGGTGACCAACAAGTACCATTTAGATGTACTAATTTGAAATCTCAACATGATTATAGACCATTGAATAGTCACAAGCATGACAATGAAGGAATCTTCTGTTTAATAAAATTCTAAATTAAATGACATGACAATTGGACAGTATATCTTGTCAACTCTCAGGGCATAAATGATTTTGAAACAAATCGACCCATCATATTTGAAGAAGGAATGTTGGAGGCAAATGCCTAGCTCCAGCTCATTGACCATGCAAGGAATAGAGCAATTGATTGAATAATTTTTCAGATGAAGCATCAAGAACTAACATTTTAAGACTGTCAAAGAACCTCTAAGTCAGTGAAATGTATAAATTAGTTAGGCATACATCATGTCAAGTAGAATCCATTGGAAATAGAATAATTCCATTTTATAAATTATAGTGATAAATTTTTATTTAAATACTGATTGAGGGAATAAGAATGCTTGACATCATGAATTTTATAAGTGTAAGAAAAGCCACATAAGGTAATATACTATTACTATTACTCTAATATCAATGAACTACTTTAAAAAATAGAAAAATATGCATTCAAATAGCTTAAAACTATACAAATGTATGTTATGAATGTTCTTTAACAGATTTTGATTTAGTTGAAGGCAAAAATTTTTAGTTGATGGTAAAATTTTCCTTTTGAAGATATTTTGAGAATTTAAGTGTACTTTTAGGAATTTAATATCAGAAAAACATCATCTCAAAATGTCCTAATGTTAGTGTTTGCACAATTCCATGTGGTAGTTCATTAAAAGATTCACTTGGTATTAAGAAAAGGAAAACAAAACCAATTTTAATTCCAAGAAATCTGACCTCAAATGTATGTTTATTAATTATTACATTGTTTGTATTGGAACTGCAAGGCAAATATTCTATATAGCAAATATTAAAAAATAAAATGAATATTGTACTCATTTCTCATTTTAAATATTAGGAAGGAAAATACATGTTTATGTCAGTTTATTTTTCTAGGATTAGTAGTGCATTTAATTTTAAAACTGAAATACTTCACAAAGGTCCTAGAACTTATCAATAAAGTTTATCATCCATAATTTTATTTATCATCTATATCTATCCAGATTATAATCTGTCCAAATATTAAATAAGCTAATTCTTATTTAATATTTATTAAACTTTGGTAGAGAACACTATATTTTAAAACATCAGTGTGTATATAAATTGGGAGTTTGGTGAAAGCAAGCTATGATTTTAAATGATGTTAATCTGGAAAATAACTTCCAGTAACTGCTTCAAAGGAATAAAGGATGGGTTTTATACAAAGATTTATCCAGAACAGCCTTGTTAAGGAAGTGTTTTTCCAGTTGCATAGGAAAAAAGTAACTCTAGATATAGGAGGTTCACATAGTTCCCTTTCTATCTGAATGTTAGATAATATTTATCTACAAAAAAGGAACAAAAAAAATCCATCAATGGAAAGATTGATAAAAAACTAGTACAGAAGGACACACTAGATATGCATACAAAGAACAATGTTCACAAGATGGTTCAGAGTTAAAGCTCAAATTCTGAAAAGGAAGAAACTGTGCTCTGCAACAAGGTGCCCACAGGAGCTGAGGAGTGAGAAAATACCAATGAGTCAAACATAGATACATCATTATACAGATAAAGCCTGACAGCGGTCACCAGAAGGCCACAGATCATCCTTTCTGTATAGGCTAAGCATCAGACTCCCAACTACTTTGCCCTATGCAAAGTACTTTCTAAAGAAGTAAAGGAATATGAGACAAAAAGCTTCTGCTTGCATCTCTATTTCCTGGGTATAAACTTAATTTTATAGAAAGAAAGATTTTCAGAAGCATTCATATACATATATATGTATATGTATATATGTATGTATGTGTATATATATACATGTATATATATATATATATACATATATATATAACATCATAAAGAATTGTTGAAAATATTCTAAAACTAGTGTATTTTGGATTTTGGTGTGGTCTGTTTTGATCTATTCTATTTCTATTTAAAGAATGTTATTCTCAATATTTTCAAATTTTGAGTACAATAGAAATGTCCAAACATAGACTTATAGTTCTTAGGTTCTGCTCTGGTTTGTTCTTTCTCATTTCTTCTTCTCCTGATTTAACAGTTGTTACATCAGAGAGAGCCTTACTTGTCACTCTCAATGAATTTTCTTTATGCGTTCTTTATTTGTGTGTCATAGAAGATATATCAATAAGGCTTACCATGCATGTTGTAGAAAAAGAAAGAAGGGAGTTTGCAAGTTTTATAGTTGAATTCAGGAATATTCAAAGTTAGGTTTCTGTGACTATCATCATCTTCTAAAATGTTCCTTTATTCACTTTAAAGATCCGTAAAATGTGGTCTTCATACAGAATCCTAATTGGAAATATCAAAAAGACTTTTCCTAAAATTGCTCTATAACTGAAGCAGTAGGATAATAAAGAACTTAACTTATCCAACTGCCCTGCAGTTATACAAATGAATTTAAGTGGCTGCTATAATGTTTAACATATAGTCCTTTATCTTGGTAATCTTCTAGGTATTTTTAAAATTTTAATTGTGTCTGATTAATATGATAACCTTTGCCTTTGTAGATATATACTCCATGAAATGGATGTATCCTGTGTGTGTCTTAGGATCAATTACTTTTGCATTTAAAAAAAATATCAAATTTTTGGTAAAAACTGTGCAAATACTTGGAACAGACTTAGTAAAAAGCTACTGTGATTACACAGACTGAGAACATTTCATCATGTGATTACATTTATGGTTTTAAGCCATATGCTTTACTTGCAGTGGTTTTTAGAGAATATTAATTTAGTGAATGCAGGTTACTGTTTTATCGCCATGACCAGTCTTTCTAATTGATTTTATAGCACTTCCAGCAAGGAACTGACAATAATGAGACTAAATTCAGTTTCGAGCATTCTGTCAATTATTAGCTTTAGAAATTAAAATGAGTAGGAAAAAAGTATATAATATTGCATTATTAAGAAAATGAAGATATTAGAACTGTGAAAGTGGTAATAACAGGATTAAATTAAACACTATTATAATCCCAATGCTATAATTTTTTAAAAGATTTGTTAATACTGAGTAGCACACCTGTGCTGCCTCTCCATTAGTGTTGATAATGATGACTCATGTTTCTCAGTATGTAGTAACACCGGAACCTTCATTCTGTTGAAGTGTAGCCACCTTAGTATAGTGTGCCTCAGAGGACTACTGGTATGTTTCAGAACTCTGCCTCAGAGATTGTTAAAGGCTACCTGTACTTGAAAGTCTGGAACAAAGGACCCCAGCTTGCTTATTCATAACATTCAGATATTTCCCCTAACATCCTGTTTGGACTACAGAACCCAGCACTCAGTTGAAAGTGCTAGATACTTTTCTGCATTTTCTTTTTCATCTATAAGGGAGGAAAGGAAAGGAATTTGATCAATATGAAATTAAAGTCTTCAGTACATGCTGGCGAGGTTGTGAAGAAAGGAGAACACTCATCCTTTGCTGGTGGGAGTGCAAACTTGTACAACCACTACGGAAATAAGTCTGGTGATATCTTAGAAAACTTGGAATATCCCTACTTCAAGATTCAGCCATACAACTTCTGGGTATCCATCCAAACAATTCCTCACAAAACCACAAGGACATCTCCTCATCTATATTCATAGAAGCCTTATTTGTAATAACTAGAAACTGGAAACAACCCAGATGTCCCTCAACTGATGAATGGATAAAAAAATTGTGGTACATTTACACAAAGGAATACTAAACTGTGGCAGAAAATACATAAAATGAATCTGAAACATTTTGCAATTTCAGAAAATAAGAAAGCACTACTTTTTCAAAAGGACATCAGTAGTTACTTTTCTATTGTTACGATAAATCATCATTACCAAGGGGCTTATTGAATAATCCGTTTGTTTGGGGTTATGGACTGAGAGTGATAAGTGATTATGATGGCAGAGTAGAAGGAAGACAACTGGAAATGGAGCGAGGGCACACATCATAAACTATCAGTAGGAAACAGAGAGAGTAAACTTTGAAATCTCACAGCCTTCCCTCAGTGATTTACTTCTGACAGCAAAGCTATATTCACAAACCTATCCACATACTGCCAGCACCTGGAACTGAAGTATTCAACCATCTGAGCCTATAAGAGATATTTTTATTCAAACAACCACAGCACCTCTGTTCAAAGGACAAAATATTAAAAGAAACACATTTCAATAACCAGGAGGAAACAATTAGAATACTGAAAACAATGCCCTATTCAATGATGTCAATGCTATAAAATCAATATGCCTATGTTCATACTGATAACAAACAGTCACACAAGTAGATGAATGGGATAGACAAAATTTATATTAGAGATGAATAAACAGCCTTCAGTTCCAATCTAGAACAGCACTGATCACTGCTGAAATAAAAGAAGCGTAAACATGATCCTAACATCATGTAAAATGCATCTCTCAAGTTCTTAATATGACATTTGCAAGGATGATAGTCTTTACAAAAGAATGTTGTGAAATTAAGAGTGAAGAAATAATAATTTTGTGAAGAAAAAAGAAAGATATAAACCCTTCTCAGGAAGTGATTGATATCAGTACAAAGTGTACTGATTTATCAACAGTAATATCATATGCTCTGTAGATGACATAATGAGATTGATACATTGTCATCATAACCTTTTCACTCCAACTCTTAACTATTATGTACTAAGTAGGAAACTATGCATGAGTCATTCCACAAAATTTTTGTGGAAAACCCTTTTTAATTGCAGAAGATATACAAAACAAGGGATATCAGAGACTCTGAGCCAATCTAGGAAAGTTTTGGCAACATGATGACTAGATCTATGTGGGCTACAAGACAGAATCCTAGGGTAGAAAAAGAAAACAACAACATAAATGTAAAAAAAATAAGGAATCTAAGTAGAGTATGGACATTAAATAACATGTCAATTTTAGTAAATGTGTGACATTAATGTGGGGAGTTAATAATATCAAGACCTAGGTGTATGTGCATAATAATTAATGTATACAACATCTATAGCGAGTCTAAAGTAGAAAGTCCTTTAAAATACACTGAGGTACAAATGATAATCAAATTATGTCCCAATTTCTATTTTGCAGAAACATTATTTTTCTATTTTATGTGAGGAAATTGATGTTCAGGTTAAGTTAAATGAAATACTCAATATTACAGAGTCAGTATGAATCCCATCCAGACCAAAACAAACTATCCACAAGCTAAGCTTGGTCTGTTGTCTTGAGTGTACTGAAGCTACTGAATTTATACCTATGGAGGCATCTCTTACATAACCAGAGACTGTGTCCACAAATTCATCATGATAAGTTAAGCACTTAAAATTAGATTATGAGGTCAGGTAGAAAGGAAAATAATAATCTTTAAAAGTTATAAATAATAAATAAGATAAATATGTCACAATCTCTCATTGTGTTTCATAGGATTTTTATATTTCAATTAAAGGCTGATAAGGGTCCTATATTTCTTAGTTTTGAATATACTCTCAAAAGCATTAAGGAAGTAGGCAGCATTCACAACATTATCAGTATGGAGTTAATATTGCAAGTCACTTACATTTGTATTCTAAATTGATTTTTTTTCACTTTACAATGTGAATAAAACATTTTTTTACCTGTTTGAATTTTTAAATATATATTTTTAACTTTCATTTATGTGTGACTGTGTGTCTCTATAGGGGCATGTGCACATGAGTGCAAAGGCCCACAGAGCCTAGAGGATAGTGTTGGAGTTATATAGATATAGGTGGTTGTAAGCAATCTGACATGCTTATAGGAAACTAAGCCCAGGTCCTCATCAAGAGTAGACACCCTTTAAAAAGCTGAGCCATAAATCTAGTGCCATTTTTTTCAGTTTTAAATGTTTGTAAAACTTGAAGTTTTATGTAAACAGCTTATTTAACTTGCTTATCTTTCATTATGATATGTAATTAAGAAAAAAGAACCATGGATTTATATGATCTTAAGGAACTTAACAACATACTTAAATTTAAATGCATGATGTTCAGTTTGACTTTTTAAAGAGGGTAACTCCCTTGATTAATGGTAGCAGAAATTTCTTTATACCTTGCATGCACTAATTGATTGACGTTATAGGAGGTCAGAAACATAGTAATGCTTGTTAAGAATCCAATTACTTTTCTGAATACATTAAGAAGTAGGAGTGTTCAGTGAATCACAAGAATTTAGTTGCAAGACAAAGTGGGTTACCCAGATGCTTCAATCTAATATTATCTTAGAGAAAGGAAATAATGTAAGTATTCTTCTTTATGATAACATATTCTTTTAAATTACAAGATATGGTCTAGAAACTATGTTTTCCTTGAATTTAATCTGGTATATTTTTAATGTCCATTAAACTATCCTACATATTAACAAACTTGAGCTTGACCTCCACATAGGTGTAGAATTTCAAGAATCTTTTAATATCTTTCAATTTTGCTTTTCATTGGCTAGGCTGCTACATCTCTAATTAGTAGTATAGTCAGTAAGTAGCTACAATAGAGAGAAATATTGTTCAAGAGTATGAAGTACTACAATAGCAGTTTGTATAAAATGCTGGTTTAGCCAAAGAATTTAAATGTTGGGAGCTTAAAATTATATTCATAAGTACAAAGTGCACACCACCACATTTACAAAGTCTTTACCTAAAACACTCAAGAATGTCATGTCCCTTCTAGAGGCTAATTTATGAGCATTTCACCTCTGACAGTCCCTGGCATTAACTTTCAAATGCACTCTCCTAACTGCTAAAAATGTAGTGAACAATTTATTACTCAAGTGATTTTGCATTTTTGGTATTCATCTAAATATTCATAATAAAACTTTAGACTTACAATCACATCTAAATGACCATAAGCAATTCTATATGTACTGAAATATACTTAGATACACTTCTTAAAGATTGTGGATAGAAAAATAATACCCTAAGAATAAATATATTTCTTTTAAAACATTTATTTAAACACATTTTTATGCAATGTATTTTGGTTACATATCTTCCCCTTTCCTAAATCCTCCCAGATCCTCCCCACATGCAACTTCATGTTCTTTCTCTCTCCCTCTGTCTCTCAAGAAAGAAAAAAAAACACAGTTTGAAATTAAAAGAAAAAAAAACCCAAGAAGAATATGCCAAATCAAAACAAAACAAAAGTCAACAAAAAAACAAACTACCACCACCAACAAAAATCCAAAAGCTCATTTTGTATTGGTTAATTAATCCTGTATGAGGGGCTTGCCATGTAATAGTTTAAGAGTCAGTCGCTGAAGGAAGTTCCTAGACCCAAATAATATGCAAAAGCAAATAATATGTATCTGCCGATACATCCAGCATGCAGTGGTCACCAGTTATACAAAATGGTGACCCCAGACAATGGCACATAGGCCTTTTAAAGGGAATCAGGGATTGATGAGCTAATTGCCATTCTGACTGGGGGTGGGGGGGAGCTAAGGGGCAATCACATGAGGTATAAGTTGATTGGTGGGACCAGGTTGTCAGCCCTTCAGGCACCATTCTTTGGACTTTTAGCCTTATAAAAGTCACTTATTGCTGATTGGCTTAGATCTGCCTTGGGCTTTTTCCGGGGGCTGGAGTATCTGTGGGCTGAGGTCATTTTTGCCTCTCATCTGGTCCAATCTGAGTCCAGATAACCTGATCAGCCATCCACCTTCTGTGGCTTCTTTGTAAAAGTCATCATTGAGAAACTGGAACCTGGGGTTTTAACTTGGTATGCCTGACATTTTAAATGGGGCATGTTTGTGCCCCACAATAGTAGTGGTTAATATATTCAGTTGCATTTTATTGAAAAAAAAAACTGTTTATTTCTTTCTCAGGAGCTATCGATTGCAAATAACTTTTTGTGTCCTCTTCCTATTGTCAGGGCTGGGATTTTGTTTGGTTTGAAGCTGTACAGACTTTGTGCTTGCTGTCACAGTCTCTCTGAGTTCATATGTGTATCAGTCCTGTTGTGTCTGAAAGACAGTTTTCTTACAGATATATAAGTCCTCTGGTTCTTACAATCTTCCTGCTTCCTCTTCTGTATAGATTCTTGAGCTTTGCAGGAGGGTTTCAAGAAGATATCTCACTTACGACTGAGTGCTCAAAAAAGTCTCTGTCATCTGTACATTGTCAAGTTGTGAGACTCTGTGCTAATTTATATGTATTTAAAGAGGGTAATTTTCTGATAAGGGTTGAGTGAGGCATCAGTGGGTATAGAAATATGTCATTATGAGTCATTTTACTCATTCAACAGAATACTACTGTTATATTTTCCCAGAAGCACATGACCTAACTAGGGTCAGAGTCTTGGGCACTTTAGGTGTTTTAGGTACCAGTGAGCCTTAAATTCCACCCAAAAGAAGTCAGATACTCTCATAACATCATGCTACTACTTATGTTGTTGAACATGGAAATATCAAGCTGGTGTACATCTAGAAGCTTCATCTTGAAATGCTTTTATGGTATTGGGAGGTACTTTCAATGTTACCAGTGGAAAATAGAAATCACCAAAATCACCCAGCTACAAACTCTGTGACATAGATCTGCTGGCAAGATATATGGATAAACCGTTTTTTTTTTTAATTAAGCTTTTTATTTTATTTCTTTACTTATAGTTATTTAGGTTGACTCTGCCTATGGATGAGTGTGTGGATATGAGCACTTGAACAATCAGTAAAGTGTACATGTAGACATCAGAGAACAACATGTGTATGTCTGTTCTGTCCTACCATGTCTGTTTCAGGAATCAAAGTTATGTCCTCATGCACGGCAGCAAGTATCTGTTCCTCATGAGGCATATTTCTAGTCTCAGAGTCATTATTATATAAATAATGCTGCTTATTAATTACTTGCATGAAATTATGACTAAATTTAAAAGTCAATATGTACAATTTGTATTCTGGATCTCATTCCAAACATTCAGTAATTATAAGCTTTCTCTTGAGGTACAGAATGGCATATAATATATTATCATGAGATTTGTTAAACTTTCATCAAAAGTATGTTATTTTTTTAACTAAACATATTTCTTTTAAAATAAACTTTTATTTATTATTCTGGTTTATGTGTATGTGTGTATAACAAAAATAACTAAAAGAAAGTTTATGGGTTTGAGAGGGAGTAGAAACAGTCATGAAAAGAGCGGGAGGTAAGGTGGGAATGCTAGAAATTATGTGAATATAGTAACTTATATGAGATTCTCAAAAACTTGAAAAATGAATAAAAACTTATTGTACTGTCAAATGAATAAAAGTCTGTACTTGGAAAACTTCTCTCACTCTAAAAGAAAAAATCAACATGAATAATAACTCTGATAATTTAAAATAAACACAAGAACTTCTCTGCCTAGCCAGGCCCTGTACATACTTTGCCAGGGACTACCCAAGTGAGTCCACCTGATCCTCCCCTGAATCCATACATTTGAACACTCAGATCTACCTCTGAACTCTAGGTTTAGGCCTAGAAGCATTTATGCATACCATTCTAGATTACTGTGTCCAGTTTACTTCATTCCATCTAAACCATATCCAATTTGTAGGTACAAATCATAGAAAACATCCTGACTTCTGTTCCTATTTATCCTTTATTATAAGACTTAGAACTACCAAAATTAAACCATATGCCCAGATCTCACTGAAAAAACTACAAGCAATATGAATGATGAAGGCATAATGACCCCTCCAAATCCACTAGTCCTATAAAAATGGTTGATGATGGCAATTACCAAGATGAATTTCATGGCACAAAAATTTAAAGAACAGTTACAATCTTCATCAGAAAATTCTAAGACTTTCAAGAGAATACAAAGAAACAGTTGAATGAACTTAAAAATTATAAATGACTGAATGATGTCCAAAAAAGAAAAAGAAATTAAAATAAATATAATGCTGATGGAAATGATGAAGACAATCCAGGATTTGAAAATGTGATTAAATCAAGTATTGAAGCAGACTCAAGCTGAAATGACAATGTAATTGAATAACCAAATAACCCATGTAAAGCTCAAAGGAAACTCCTATAAATTGAATAGATATAGCAGAACATAAAATACCAAGGCTTGAAACTAGACTATCTAGTAGAAATAAGTACAGAATATAAAGAAAATTAAAACACAATAAAGAAATATTGAAATGTGGGACACCAAAAAAGACTAAATCTTCAAATTAGAGGAATAAATGATGGATAAAAATCCCAGGTAAGTGGCATAAACTATGTCTTCAAGAAGATAATATCAAAAAACTTCCCTGAGCTAGGAAAAGGCAAAATACATCTCAGCTTAGTTTAGAAAACCTGGAAGGAGTTTAAAGAAAGACATTTTCAGAGTGTTACCATCCTAATTGTTCATATTGTAATATCTGTAAGCTGTTCCCTTTAATTTTCCATTGCTTATATAATTAGTGGTATTAGAAGTAGTATCAGTATTTCAAGATTTTAATTAAATATAATTACATAATTTCCCACTTTCCTTCCTACAGTCCCACCAACAACTTGCATGTCATCTACATATTCACACTGATAGATTCTTCTTCCATGATTATTATTGTTATATAAACATAGAGAGACACATACACACACATGTATATTGTGTTCATTTTTTGTTTTCTCTGTATTTATGGATTCAGGCCTGACCACTTTGCACTAGACAATCAACTAGGGAACTCTTCCCTGGGGAAGGTTAATTTTCCATCTGTTAGTGGTCATTAGTTTTCTATAATTTCTGGTACACAGATGTGATCCTGAGAGATTTCTCCCCTTGTATGTTAGCATGTCTATTGATATTGTTATTATTATTTTATTTTTACTTACAGTCTTTATGCATCTCTTCTATGATATTTACTGAGCCATAGATGCAGGAGCTGTGATGTAGATGTATCCCTTTGGGTAGCACTTCCTAAGATCCATGATGTCTGATTGTATCCAGTAGTGATGTTCTGTGATGGTCTACATTTGCAGTAAATAGAAGCTTCTCTGCCTATAGCCATATTGATCTTTGTGTATGTTGTGATTTGAATGAAAATGAGCTCCATATGCTCATATATTCGAATACTTGGTTTCCAGTTAGTGGAACTATTTATGAAAGATTAGGAGGTATTGTAGAGATAAGGTTATTGTGTAATGTAAATGTTGATTTCTGTACCAACAAATCTGGTTGAAATTGGTATATTTAGATCAGGGTCTGAATGCTATGTAAACATTGATCCCCAGTTGTCCCATGATATGCCCATAAAGTTGCTTCCAGTCAATCACTGAGAGGGGAGAGAATAGGGTTGGACTTCCTGCCTTCCAGGGGAAGAGGAGGTAAAGAGAGGAAGTAGGGGGATTCAGCCACAGGCAGAGGTGTGAGAGAGATCAGGACAGTTTCAACTGAAAGCCACAAGGAGCAATACCTCTCGGATTTACGCTGCAAGGAAGCCATATTAGCTTAGTGGGTTAAGACTAGAGTAATAACTGCTCAGTTTTTGTGTTGTGAAGCCTGTTTAACAAATAATATTATAGAGCCTCGGTTATTTGGGTGATAGCCTGGTTAAGAGAGAATGAATGAAACTAACAGAATTTTATAAAGTTACACTAACATTTTGGTGTAACAAGTGTGACAGATCTTACACAACTATAGCAAGAATATATGTAAAATCTAAATTTAAAGAGAGCAGTTTCTTACTGCTATATCCTGAAAGAGAAAAATAAATCTACCACAGTTTCTCAAGCAGGAAGCTAAAGATCCCTAGAGTAGCAAGGGCCTCCAGACAGCTGCAGAAAAACAAAAACTAACAAACTCCAGAGGCAAACTAGATGATCCTTTGATGGAGGCAGAAATCCTTTCTATGGATACCGGAGACAGAAACAGACAGAAAAGCCTCAAGCATCTGTACTAGTAAGATGTAAAAAGGATCCTGGGTCTAAAAAAGTAAACTCCTTAGGGAGAGGTTTGAAGATTAAAAAAGAAGATTTTTTTTCTGTGTTGAAAAAGATGGAAGATACAGTGACACAATATTTCTGGAATCTATTTGAATTTGTTTTTCTTAGCATACTATAATTTTTCAGTGATGATTACAGTTTTGCATATGCTTTTTGGGAGAGATCAGAGTAAGACACACTTGGAGTGATATGCCCAGATCTCAAAATCTCCAAAGACTACCAAAGAATCTACATCTGATGTAAAAACAAACAGCCCTTTATTCAAGCTCAAGCCTAGACACTCACCATGCTCGATTGCACTAGATTGTAACTGAAAGCTCTGAGCTCCAGATCCATGGGATGTTTTATTGTGGTTACAGCAGGGTGATGGGGTGATGTTATGCATTCTAAATGTTAACCTGCTCCCAGAAGCTTGCTTTCACTACATCAAGTAATGCTGTGTTACCTTGCTTTTCTCTGATTGGTTGAATAAACACTGAGGCCTGAGGTTGGGCAAAGGCAGAGGTAGGAGGGACTAAGGTGTGGACTTCTGAAGCAGAGAGGTTCATGGTAGAAGGAGCCTCCAAGACAAGTAGTGAAACAAAGAGCAGGAAGGAAGACACATGCCACGGGTTAGAGAAAAGAATGCCAAGTTGTTGGCAATGACAATGGGGGAAGGAGGGAGTATCTTCCAGATAGATAAGACAAAATTAATGGCAGCTGGAGCTCAGAACTCCCTGGCTACTAGGTGCTGGTCAGGGCTTTGTGGAATAGGCACTCAATACAATGCAGACAGAACTAGATGCCAGGCAATAACAAACAAAGTTTTAATTGCAGCATGGGATGGCACAGTTAGACTAAGGCTTTTGGTATATTCTTATTTCTTTGCTTGATTTTTGTTTAGATGTCTTTGATTTTTCCTATATTGGGAAGAAGAAGGGATATGTTTATGGTCTGGCATTCCTAAAACATGAGAGATTTTAAAGGAATTTTGGCAGATTTGAAATTGTCACTGCAGTTCAAAGTTGTTCTCTGGGTTAAAGAGTTACTATTATTTAGGATTTA
Source organism: Lophiomys imhausi (assembly GCA_907164525.1). Classification (NCBI taxonomy): domain Eukaryota; kingdom Metazoa; phylum Chordata; class Mammalia; order Rodentia; family Muridae; genus Lophiomys; species Lophiomys imhausi. The sequence continues at coordinate 2,014,632 of CAJQZJ010010085.1, read as the reverse complement.
AGTGAAATACTTCAGCAGGGCAGTAATGGTACATGCCCTTAATCCTAGAGCACTATTGGAAGAAACAGGTAGATCTCTGAATTCTAGATCAGCCTAGTCTAAACAATGAAGTCTTGATGGGACCCCTGCTGATAAAATAAGGCTGCTTGTTAAGATAGTCTCGAATTCAAAATAACACATTTTTTTTCCTTGCTGTTAAGTTTTTGCTTAGTAATAATACTGTCCTTACTGAGCTAATGGATAAATCTTAAATAATCTTAAACTTATGTAAAGAGAGATGGTTCACAAGCCAGTCTCCATAGATTTGGGCCTCCTACAGAGAAATGGTTTCAAGAAGCATTTTGCCCCTAAGAGAGATATGTTAGTCACTGGGAGTGGTGATGCACGCGTTTAATCCCAGCACTTGGGAGGCAAAGACTCGTGGATCTCTGTGAGTTCAAGGCCAGCCTGGTCCACAGACTGAGTCCAAGACATAATAAAGATACATAGAGAAATCCTGTCTCGAATAACATTAACAGAGAGAGAGAGAGAGAGAGAGAGAGAGAGAGAGAGAGAGAGAGATGGTCTATTAGTCAATGTAAAGACACAGAGCTAGGCTGGGAGAGGAACATGGAAGCTGCATACCTCCCACTGCAAACAGTTAAGAAAAGATATAAAATAGCATATCATGCTTCTCTTTTTTTAATTTATTTATTTATTGCTTCAGGTTACATCTCCATCATAGTGTCCTCTTTCCACCCTTCCCAGTCCCACCCTCCCACCCTCCACCCACTAACTCTTCCATCCCACTCCTCTGGAGTGGAGTGTCCCTACATGACATTCCCCTGCCCCAGGTCAGCAGTCATATGATGGCCAAGAGCCTGCTCATACACTGGAGGCCTAGAAGGCAGTACCTCCAGGGAAAAGTGTCTCAATGACAGGCAGAGAAAACAAACAAACAAATAAAAACAATAACAAAACAAAACAAAACAAAAGACTATCTCCATGTTCCCTTTGGTGCATTGGTTGTAGTATAGATATCCTCTACTATATAGCTAAAATCCGACTATGAGTGAATAGATGCCATGTGGATCCTTCTGAGTCTGGGTTAGCTCACTCAGGATGAGCTTTTCTAGTTCCATCTATTTGGCTGCAAATTGTATAATTTCCTTGTTTCTGATAACTGAGTAGTACTCCATTGTGTAGATATACCATAGTGTTTTAATCCATTCTTCAGTTGAGGGAGACATATGGGTTGGTTTCAGTTTCTAGCTATTAAATAAGGCTGCTATAAACATAGATGAGGAAATGTCCTTGTGGATTGGTGATGAATCATTTGGATATACACCCAGAAGTGGTATTGCTGGGTCCCAAGGCAGAGCTATTCCAAGTTTTCTAAGATAACACCACACTGATTTCCATAGTGGTTATACAAGCTTGCACTCCCACCAGCAATGGAAGAGGGTTCCCCTTTCTCCACACCCTCACCAGCATGTGCTGTCATTTGAGCTTTTGATCTTAGCCATTCTGACAGGTGTGAGATGGAATCTCAGTGTTGTCTTGAGTTGCATTTCTCTGATGATTAAGGATGTTGAGCATTTCTTCAAGTGTCTCATGGCCATTAGAGATTCCTTCTTTGTGAATCCTCTTTTTAGCTCTCTTCCCCATTTTTTTGATTGGATTAGTTGGTTTCTTGGCATTTAATTTCTTGAGTTCTTTGTAAATTTTAGATATTAGCCCTTTGTCAGATGTGGGGTTGGTGAAGATTTTTTCCCAATCTGTAGGCTGCCATTTTGTTTGAATGACAGTGTCTTTACCTTACAGAAGCTTTTCCGTTTCATGAGGTACCATTTATTGACTGTTGGTCTTAGGTCCTGAACTGTTGGTGTTCTGTTCAGGAAGTTATCACCTGTGCCAATGATTTCAAGGGTTTTTCCCACTTTCTCTTCTAGTAGATTTAGTGTGACCAGGCGTATGTTAAAGTCTTTGATCCACTTGGACTTAAGTTGTGTACAAAGTGATAAGTATGGGTCTAATTTCGTTTTTTTTACAAGTGTAGATCTAGCTGGACCAGCACCATTTGTAGATGCTGTCCTTTTTCCATTGTGCGGTTTTGGCTTCTTTGTCAAAAATTAGGTGACCATAGGTGTGTGGGTTCATTTTTGGGTCTTCAATTCGATTCCTTTGATCCACTGGTGTGTTTCTATACTAGTACCATGCTGTCTTTATTATTATTGCTCTGTAGTACAGCTTGAAATCTGGGATGGTGATACCTCCAGATGTTTTTTTATTGTACAGGATTGATTTAGCTATTCTGGGTTTTCGTATTGTTCCATATGAAATTGAGAATAGCTTTTTCCAGGTCTATAAAGTATTGTGTTGATATTTTGATAGGAATTGCATTGAATCTGTATATTGCTTTTGGTAGGATGGCCATTTTTATTATGTTGATCCTACCTGTCCATGAGCATGGGAGATCTTTCCATCTTCTAATGGCCTCTTCAATTTCTTTATTCAAGGGCTTGAAGTTCTTGTTGTACAGGTCCTTTACTTGCTTGGTTAGAGTTACCCCCAAGTATTTTATATTGTTTGTGGCTATTGTGAAGGGAGTTGTTTCCCTGATTTCTTTCTCAGCCCATTAATTTGTTGTATAAAAAAGGGCTTCTGATTTTTTTGAATTAATTTTTTATCCATCCACCTTGCTGAAGGTTTTTATCAGCTGTATGAGTTCTCTGGTGGAATTTTTGGGGTCACTTATATATACTATCATGTAATCTTCAAAGAGGGATAATTTGACTTCTTTGTTTCTAATTTGTGTCCCCTTGTTCTCCTTTAGTTATCTTATTGCTCTAGCAAGAACTTCAAGTACTGTATTGAAGATATATGGCAAAAGTGGGCATCCTTGTCTTGTCCCTGAGTTTAGAGGAAATGCTTCAATTTTCTCTCCATTTACGTTGATGTTGGCTACTTGTTTGATTAATATTATTGATTAATAAATGTAATTAAATAAACTAAATTCATACCTTGATCCCTTAACTTGGAAGACAAGGAAAAACAGGTTCCTGGTGCGTTTGAGGCCAATCAAATCTATGGAGCCCCAAAGAGCAAATCAAGACAGCCCAAGCTACAAAGAGAAACTTTGTCTCAATAAGGATAGATATAACCACATAGAAACTAAATCTCCAATGAAAGGAGAATAGGAGAGAAAAAATATAAAAGCATTCCTTTGATCCCAAAACATGGGAGACAAAAACAGAGACAGAAACTCCTTTTGAGTTTCAAGCCAACCAAATCTACAAAGAGCTAGAAATGCATGAGCGCACGCGCGCACATACAAACACAAAACCTGTTTCAATCAATTAATAAATTTATGTTAACTGTACAGGAGTGTATTTAAACTCCATACAGTCTTATGCTAAATTTTCAACTTAAAATTGACTATATATAGCCATATATATGTCATAATAATAACAGAAATGAAAAATGTCTTCCATCCAAACTGATAGAAATCAGATTTGAATGGAAAGGCCTCCTACAGTTCTTTGCTACAAACAAAAGAACAAACAAGTAACTTATATTTGCTGATTATACTATATAGGATTAACTCAACTAGCTAACATATATATAATAAAAATCTTATTGGCTACATATAAGCCACATGACTTACTATTACATTCCACCATTTTATATGGCGTGAGTGGAGAACAAATGTCTTTCTTCTCTTCAAACACAGAAAATCTTGCTTAATTGATTTGTGCATCCTGCACATCTAACACATTTTTGTAATTAGAGAAGTATATGTTACTTGTGAGGAATTATATATTTTCAGAACAAGGGGACCAAACACCAAAGAAGACAAGACAAGTAACCCAAATGATCGATCCTCACAGACTGCCTCAATAGGTGTTTCCTTCAAAATCTGCATCCAAAACAACTTCAAAACAGCTTGTTAAGATGGTCCAGCCTCACAGACTGTTCCAGCCAGGACTTCAGTAAAGCCCTAAACTTTCTCACCTAAAGTTCAGCCTTGGACTGCAGACTGCTCAGGACATTCAAATTGCTGAGCTTATAGAGACTGGACAATAAATATTACTACTAATTTGCTTAACCATTTTTTTCCATTTTATTTGGGCCCCCAAACAGGTTTGCTGTGTCCCAAATCTGCAGGAAGTAATTTTAAGAGAACAATGCCCAGTTCCCAGAAGGTGTGATGTGTGATACTTTAGTCATTTGATGGGTTATAGATGTTATCATTTAGGGGGGTTGGTTAAAAGATGTTAAAAGATCATTAGGCAAGTTATAGTTGATTAGACTCAGGGACTTTTTCTTTTCTCTATCCTTCTTTCTCTTTTATATAAGGAGAAAAGACTTGAAAAGAAAAAAGAGGAGGAATATGGGTCTATAATATAGGAATGATAAGATATAAGGGTAGATTATTGAATCTGATCTGAAATTTAAAGCTGATGTTCTTCTCAAAATAACATTATCTTTTGATACATTGGTATAGAATTTTATATATTGATACAAAAATAAACTTAATTTTTGATTCATAGGTATATAATTTTATATTTTGACACATATTATGTATATTTCATCTCTTGTATAAGGTGTTGTGCCTATTCAAAACATTTAAAAGTACAGATTTAGTTCCAATCCTTTTATGCGTTGCTATTTACATGGAGTCCCATTTATCGATTGTTGATCTTAGAGCTTTAGCTATTGGTGTTCTGTTCAGGAAGTTGTCACCTGTGCCTATGAGTCCAAGGCTCTTTCCCAATATTTTCAGAACAAGGGGACCAAACACCAAAGAAGACAAGACAAGTAACCCAAATGATCGATCCTCACAGACTGCCTCAATAGGTGTTTCCTTCAAAATCTGCATCCAAAACAATTTCAAAACAGCTTGCTAAGATGGTCCAGCCTCACAGACTGGGTAATACAGGTTGATGGCTAACCAGTCAAATTCCTGGTCATGTCAAATCCTAGTCTTAATTTATCACAAATTAGGCTTACTAGGTTAAACAGATAGTAAATGGTGAAAATATACAGTTTGATTGTTCAAAGATAGAGGGATAGATAGATAGATGATAGATAGATAGATAGATAGATAGATAGATGACAGATTTATAAATAAGTCAATAGATGTATTCAACACCATCAGAGGTATACAGAAAATGGAATTGAAAGATGTTTTTGTTATTTTAAGAATTGTTTGACCTACTACTGTCAGCTCCTGACAACTTCCATTTGACTTGTAATGAGACAATGAACATTAAAAAGTCTCCAGTAGGAGATAATTCCTACTGGGGAAAAATGCCCCTGCTCTCTCAACAGACTATATACAGTCCAAAGATGGATCAGAGCTTAAATGCAGTTAAGTCGATGTCCTGATTCTGCAGAGACAGAGTGGGAAAATCCTATTTCCTGCTGCACAATTATGTCTGTGAGATATGCTTGGACAGAAGGCTGAAGATGATGCTTCAATTGTATTGAGAGTTATTTGTGACTGTCTAGGCAACAAACTGTCTTTTTTTTTTTTTTTTTGGAAGCTGCTCTCTTGTACTTCCTACTCAGTCAAATAATGATGTTACCCCTTCTTATGTCCTTGATGGGCTTGAAGACATAATAGATATAAAGTTTCAATTGAACTTGAGTTCAGTATTTAAGATGATATTTTCAAGTCTAAATAAAATCTTTAGGTTTTTAAATATAAGATATGATAGAAAATATTTAAGTTCATAACTTTAGACTCACCAAGATATATACATGATTTTTTTCTTCTTCAAGATTGCCTGATACAAATAGGCTAAACATTATGAGTGTAACTTTTATACATGGTTTTCTTAATTGTTTCATATTTGTTCTTACTGTTTTTACTACTAATGTTGGTCTTAATAATAGAAACCTGTGTTATAAACAAATTAATAGCTTTTGTGAAGAAAAAATTGGTGGGCTTATGAGCAGCAGCCAGGAGATCTCCCATTAGTATCTGGTGGTAGAGTCAGAACCTTTCCTTATTTTCTGAGATATTGAAGTCCTCTTCAACTGAGGCCATGCATCATAGCCCCATTAAGGGGAAGTAGTCAAAAAGTAGGCATCAGTGTCCATGTTAGAAAAAGGCCCCCATACCACTTGGTAGGAGACCCACATGACCACCAAGCTGCCCATCAATTATATATGATTTGGGAGCCTAGTTCCAGTTCATGCATGCTCTGTGATTGGTGTTTCAGTTTCTTCAAGCCTCATGGGCCTAAGTTAGATCTTAGCCATTCTGATGTGTGTGAGATGGAATCTCAGAGTCATTCTGAGTTGCATTTCACGATGAATAAGGATATTGAGCACTTCTTTAAGTGTTTCTCAGCCATCTGAGATACTTCATTTGATAATTCTCAGTTTAGTTTTGCAATCCACTTTTTTAAAATTGATTTATTTGCTTTGTTGATATTTCCTTTTTTGAATTCTCTGTGTATTTTAGATATTAGCTCTCTAGCAAATGTAGAGCTAGTGAAGATCTTTTGTCTTTCTGTTGGCTGCTATTTTGTTCTCTTAACAGTGTCGATTGCCATACAGAAGCTTTTTATTTACATGGAGTCCCATTTATTGATTGTTGATCTTAGAGCTTTAGCTATTGGTGTTCTGTTCAGGAAGTTGTCAACTGTGCCTATGAGTCCAAGGCTCTTTCCCAATTTCTCATATTTCCAAATTCTCACAAAATTGAGTTAGTGTATCTGGCTTTATGTTAAGATCTTTGATCTATTTGGACTTGAGTTTTATGGAAGGAGCTAAACATGGATATATATCAATTTTCTATATGCAGACATCTAGTTAGACTAGCACTATTTGTTGAAGAAGCTTTGTTTTTTTTCCATTGTATGGATTTGGCTTCTTTGTCAAAATTCAAGTGACCTTAGGTGTGTGGGTTTATTTCTTGGTCTTCAAATTCAATTCCATTGATCAACCATTCTGTTTCTATGCCAGTACCATGCAATTTTTGCTACACTTGCTCTGTAGTACATCTTGAAGTTAGGAATGGCAATGCCTCCAAAAGTTCTTTTACTGTAGAGGGTTTTTTTTCCTATTCTACTCTAGTTTTTTTTGTTGGTTTTTCAATATTAAATTGAGGATTGTTCTTTCAAGGTTAGTAAAGAATTGTGTTAGTATTTGGATGGAAATTGCATTGAATCTGTAGATTTCTGCTGCCTACTGCTCTTGGGTATGTTTAATTCTTTTTATTCTAGAACATTTAGATGTGCTTTTAAATTGCTAGTATGAGAATTCTTCAGTTACTTTATGAAGACACTTAGTGCTATGAACTATCCTTTTAGTACTGCTTTCATTGTGTCCCATACGTTTGGATATGATGTGCTTTCATTTTTTTCATTGAATTTTAAGAAATCTTTAATTTGTTCTTTATTTCTTCTCTGTCTCTGAGGTCATTTAGTAGACAATTAGTCAGTTTTCATGAGTTTATAGGCTTTCAGTTATATTTGTTGATGTTGAAGTTCAGCTTTAAGCCATGGTAGTCTGATAAAATATAAAATGTTATTTAAAGTTTCTTATATCTGTTGAAGCTTGCTTGGTCTATGACTATTTGGTCAAATTTGAAAAACGTTCTTTGAGGTGCTGAGAAGAATGTGTATTCTTTTGTGTTTGGATGAAATGTTCTGTAGATATCTGTTAGGTCCATTAGATTCATGATCTCTGTTAGTCTCATTATTTCTCTGTTTGGTATCTGACTCGTTAATCAGTCCATTGATGAGAGTGTTGTGTTGTATTCTACTAAGTACTAATGTCTGGGATTTGATGTGGGATTTAAGGTTTAGTAATGCTTATTGTATGAATGATAGAGCCTCTGCATTTGGGGTACAGATGTTCGAAATTGATGTCTTCTTGGTTAATTTTTGCTTTGATGGGCATGAAGTGTCCTTCCTCATCTGTTTTGTGTTGAAAAAGGGTCATATGCACTATGCTCTGAGATCTGGTTACCAACCTTCCTGAGGCATTCTCTGATTGGATAATAAAAGTTGCTGATGGTTAATTAGCTGGGCAGAAAGAGTATATATAGAAAAGCAAAGCTTCCTGGGAGGAAGGTGGCACTTCTTGGGAGGAAGAAAGAACTCTGGGAAAAGACAAAGGAAGCTTTTTTCATGAGGAGAGACAGAATAAGATAGACTTCTCTGTGACCTCAGAAGGCTAGGATTGTACAGAGAGCCACATGGCTGGTTAGGATTGGTTGGTTGGGTTTACTTAGGTAAGCTAGTTGAGAGTCTGCCCAACTAAAGTGTAAGCATTGAAATATTAGAAGGTCTTTGTGTATTTATTTACAGGGGAAAATGGCTACCTTTTCCCAACTGGACATCAGCTCTCTGCACCTGGAGTCATAAGTCCAATCCAGCCTCTAGCTAAGGCCAGTCAGTCCTCATAGGCCCAGTACAACATTTTGGCACCCTATGTGGAGCAAAACCTCACAGAAAAAGAGATTCCTCGCGCTTTGAAAAAAACACAGAAGCCATTTGGTTTGGTAAGTTATTTGGGAAATCCTCAAGGAGAAAGTAAAAGATGGTAGGTACCATGCTATAAGATTTTAGGACCCTGTATAGTGCTACTCTTGATGTTTTGAAAATAGAAGCAGAAAATGGAAGGTTAACTGGCTTAACTGAAGTTGGCATGTTAATTCCTACTTTGGTTATAATTTTAATATTTTATACATTGTTCTTAATACTCAAAATGATTTTTTTTGTACCAGTTCAAAGCAAAAACCTTCAGAAATACAGGAAAAAGAAAACAAATATGAATGGATTGATAAGATACAAGTCTTAGAAGGAAAATTACAGAGACTTATAAAGGAGAACAAGAAAATGCTCAGACACAGACAGATGAATTTAGCCAAGCCTTAGAAAGACCTATAAATGAGAATAAAGAAAATTAACAGACACAGACCACAGATTTAAGACTAGAGCTTTCCATGCATCTGTGTGATGAAACTGAAACAGGGAGGTCTAAGATTGTTAGAAAGCCAACCTTAGTTTATCCAATTAGTATAAAAGAACTACCAGGAGACCATATGTACCCCCAAGGTTATCATGAAAGTACGTGGAATCCTATAGTCATACCAGACTTCAGGAGATTTAAAGAAACAGTTGTCTTTCATAGAATGGATTAAGCCTATATTCAGCAGATTCTAAATTCATTGGCAACTTAGAACATAATTATGCCTCAAGATTGGAAAGATTTGGCAATAGCAATAAAGGAGCCTGATAATCTGTTACAATGGCAAACATGGTGGAAAGAGTAAACTAAGGCTATAGAACAACAAAGTTAGGTTACAGGTAATGTTATTTCCCAGGTAAGTTGCTACGTGAAGGTAAATATGCTGATTTACAAAAGCAGCTTTATTTTAATGATCACACTTTGGTGCTATGTCAGATAGTACCTTTAATTGCTTGGTATAAGGCTGAAGGATCAGGAAAAAGGTCTGAGTCATTTACTACAATTATACAAGGCCCAAGAGAAGCCTTAACTGAATTTTTGGAAAGATTGACCTTACTTATAGAAGAAAATCATCAAATACAGAAGACAGAAAAGTAGTAATTGAAACTCTTGCTTCTGTAAATTCTCATTCAAAAGTGTTATTAGATCTTTGAAGGGAAGATCAGCACCAACAGAAGAATGGATAAGAGATCCAGCTGACATTGGATCTAATACTTATGATGGTAATCTAATAGAAGAAGTAATTCTAAAAATCAAGAAAATTCAACACGACAGATATTTCAATTGTGGTAAGCAAGGTCATTTGAAAAGGTATTGTAAACAAGGTATTCCTTGAAACAATGTTTTGTTTTTTGTTTTTGTTTTTGTTTTTGTTTTCTGGAAATAATCCTATAAGAAGGGCTCAACTTTCTGGATTATGCATAATGTGTGGGAAAGGACATTATCAGACTAATGAATGTAGATCAACAAGAGATAGGCAAGGTAAACCTTTGCTTTTGGGAAATGCCCAAGGGGACTTCCAGCAGGCCCTCATATCAAATTTGATTAAAACATTCCCTTCCAGCAGAGGAGAAACTCAACTACATAGCAATTAAAAGATTAAATACTTGTTGTTAAAACCAACACTGCTCTTGATATAATTGAGGATAGAACAGCTCCAGTAAATTGTACAAAAAAAAAAAAAAAACAAAAACAAAAACAAAAAAAAACAGGACATACCACAAAACAAATATTTTGGCAAACTGCTATAAATGATCAGAGACCAAACCTAAAAATACAAATAAATATCATTAAAATTTAAGGTTTAGTAGACATAGGAGCAGATGTAACAATAATTTCACCAATATCATGACATCAGATTGGTCTCTTCAAGAAGTAAGTTACAGCTCCTAGGGATTGGAACTTAATCTCAGTTAAAGGAAAGTGCAAGGTGATTCAAGTATATATGACCAAAAGTTCAAATATGAAAATTAAAGCCATATGTGGCTAATATAGCCATGAATTTATGGGGACATGACTTGTTACAGCAATGGAAAACAGAGATTCACATTCCTCCAATCTCAGAAATAAATTATAAAATAAGGTATGCATTTGTGAAAAATATTAGAACCAAAGCATCCAACTAAGGATTTAGGAGATCACTGGACAACTGAAACTTTTGAAGACAAGGGCCTGGGCACCAAAAAAGGCAAGACATAAATAGACCATATTATTCAGCCTCACAGACTGCCTCAACTGCTGATTCCTAAAAAATCTGCATCCAGAACAACTTCAAAACAGCTAGTTAAGATGGTCCAGCCTCCCAGACTGTTCCCAGCCAGGACTTCAATAAAGCCCTGTACTTTCTCACCCAAAGGTTAGCTTTGGACCATAATCTCAGTAGATTCAATTTTGACATTGGGGCATGTCAACTCCTGACAGCACCCACCATTCTATTTCAAAATAGATGATGAACATTGAATAATCTCCAATTTGAGATGGCTGCATTAGTGACAAAGTAGTCACTGGGCAATGAAAAAGCCCTTGCTTCAATTGTAGACAGAATGCTGTCCAAAATGGACAAAACTTGGAAGCAGAAAAGTTCATGGCCTAGCTCTGCCAAGACAGGGTAGGAAGTCCTTTATAATTCTTGCTTTGTAACTACTGTCTGTCAGATATACTGGGCCAAAATGTTGAAGATAGATATTCCAATATTATAGAGAGAAATTGGGGACTGTCCAGGCAGCAAGTTGTCTGTCATTTCTTAGTTTTGGAAGCTACTTGCTCTGCACTTTCTGTTTATTCAGGTATATTTATCCTTCTCAGGTCTTTGACTTTGTTGAAGACTAGATAGTTATAGCCTCACAGTTAAGTTTTAAATTGTTTAGGAATTAAAAGCATGTTTTAAGTCAAAGAAGATGTTTTTAAGTTTGGTAATGCAAGTTAAGATGAAAATTGAGTTAGTTTTAGAACTTTAAAGTCATCAAGATAGATAGATAATAGAATACTCTTCCTAGTTCCCAAATACATATGGACTGGGCATTGGGAATATATGTCATACCTTATAGTTTCATAATTGTTTCTGAATTGTTGTCATTGCTTCATATTGTATTTATTGTTATAAGAGAAAGAGCTTTTATTGGAATAACAGGGGAAACGTTGGAGAAAGTTCTTATGCATGGTTTTCAAAAGCTGATTTCAATTCTCTAAGATCTGGTTATCATGCTTTCTGAGGCATTCTCTAATCGGATAATAAAAGTTACTGATGGCCAGTTAGCTGGGCAGAAAGAGTATAGGAAGACAGAACTTCCTGGAAGGAAGAAGTAACTCTGGGAAGGGATGAAGGAAGCTATTTTTGCAAGGAGACATGGAAGATGACAGACATCTTTGTTGTCTTGGAAGGCCCAGAAGATACAGAGAGCCACATGGTTGGTTGAGACTAGTTGATCAGATTAACTTAGGTGAGCTAATTGAGAGTCTGCCCAGCTAAGGCCTTAGTGTTGAAATATTAAAACATCTTGATATGTTTATTTATTCTGGAAAATGGTCACTTTAGGTCTCAGCTCTCTTCATCTGGAGACATAAGCCTAGCCAGGCCCTGAGCTAAGACCAATCCAGCCCTAGAAGGCCTAATACAGCATTTTTTATTGATTTTGATTGAAAATCAATTTTATTAGTTACTAGAATGGCTACTCCTGGCTTCTTGGGTCAATTTTCTTGGAAAATCATTTCCAGCCCTTTACTCTGAGATAATGTCCATCTTTGTTGTTGAGGTTTTTTTTTTTTTTTTTTTTTTTTTTGTAAGCAGAATGATGGATCCTGTTTTTATATCCATTCTGTTAGCCTGTGTCTTTTTATTGGGGATTTGAATCCACTGATGTTGAATGATATTAATGACCAGTAATTGCTGATGCCTGTTATTTTGATGTTGGTAGAGGTATAGTACATGTATGTATGTTTTCTTCTTTTGGATTAGCTGATGTAGGGTTATTTATTTACTATGTATTCCTGTGTGTAGTACCTCCTGATTTGGAATTTTCCTTGTAGTATATTCTGTAGGACTGGGCTTGTAGATAGATGTTTAAATTTTGCTTTGCTGTGGAATAGCTTGTTTTATCCATCTATGTTGGTTAAGAGTTTTGCAAGTTATAGTAGTCTAGGCTGACCTCTTCAGTCTCTTAGGGTCTGCAAGATATCTGTCAAGGCTGTTCTGGCTTTTAGGATCTCTGTTGATAAGTCAGTTGTAATTCTGATAGGTCTGCCTTTATGTATTACTTCATCTTTGTCCCTTTCAGCTTTTAATATTCTTTCTTTGTTCTGTACACTTAGTTATTTAATTATTATGTGGCAGGTGAATTTCCTTTTTTGGTCCAGTCTATGTGGTGTTTTGTAAGCTTCTTATATGTTTATAGGCATCTCTTTCTTTAGGTTGGAAAAATATTTTTCTACGATTTTGTTGAAAATGGTTTATGAGTCCTGGTGCTGGGAAACTTCCTCTTCATCTATTCCTATTATCCTTAAGTTTGGTCTCTTCATAGTGTTCCAGATTTCTTGGATGTTTTGTCTCAGAACTTTTTAGATTTAGTGTTTTCTTTTGTTGAGGTAATGATTTCTTCAATCATATCTTCCACAGTTGAGATTCTTTCTTCCATCTTGTGTATTCTGTTTGTAATACACATGTCTGTAGTCCATGTTCTCTTCCTAGGTTCTTCAACTCCATGATTCTCCCAGTTTGTGTTTCTTTATTGCCTCCATTTCCATCCTCAGATCTTGGACACTTTTACTGACTTCCTTCATTTGTTTACTTGTATTTTTTCTGTATTTCTTTAAGAGATTTATTCATTTTCTAAGGGTCTCTATTATCTTCATAAGGTTAGACTTAAGGTCATCTTCTTTTCCTTTGGCTGTGTCAAGTGTCCAGGGCTTGGTGTGTAGTAGGATAGATGGATTCTTGTAATGCCACATTGCTGTGGCTTTGGTTCTTTGTGTTTTTATATTGGCCTTTAGTTATCTGGTTGTCCCTGATATTGGCTGGATGCTCCTGATGATGTCTGAACTTCTCAGGGGGGCAGGGAAAGCCTTGGACCTGGCTTCTCCCTTTTGGTTGTATTCCAGGTAAACCTGCCAGGCTCACTGCACTTCTGCTGCCTGTGTTTCAAGTGGATTGGAGAAAGGCTGGGGAAGGGCTAACCTCTCTGGTACTCTATTACTTGTGTTCTTGGAGGGCTAGAGAGAAGTTGAGTGCAGTCTAATCTTTCTGGTCCAGGGTGCCAAGAGGCTTGGATGTTCCTGTGCCTGGCAGGCCTCCACAGGTGGGTTAAAACTATTTTCAAACAGCTGTTATTTGGTGCAAGAATGACTTCTACTTTGAGATGATTTGTATGTCTTTACATGGTGATTGACTAAAAGAATTTATTCCTTGTTTTCTATACTAAAACCCCCTTTTCTAGGTTTCCTTATATGTGAAATATTGATTTCAGTTTTCTCCATTCCATTAGAACTATGGCCATCATTTCAGAATTTTAATGGATCTATGTAAATCTTAGCATATGAAATGGCAGTAACTAAACACTCAGAAATTATTTCCATAACTGTCATTATAAATTTTATTACAATTGTTAAATGTTATTAATGGCCAACCATTGGTGATCTTTGAATAAAAAATCCAGCACACTGTCTTTTGAATCTATACAGTATGTTGTCTTAAAATTATACACAAAAATCCCATGCAAGATATAAAAGGACATGTGTCCTCTTGTGCAGCATTGTTAGATTAGTTTCTTTCTAACTTTGTCCCATTACATGATAGCTTCTGTTGACTTTTTCCTATGTCTCTCTTGGAAATATTTAAGATATTTTACTTCCTAGTAAGGTTTCTTCATATAGGACATAGCTTGTGTAAGACCTTGCGATCCTAAATCTATTTATCTCCTCATCTGATCACCTGGTTCTCTCTCTCTGTACCTGTCATTAAAGAATGACCTACTGGTCCAGGTCAATGTTCAACATTTAATACAAAGTACTCTGATAATAAAATCTCATAGTACATTAGGTTTAGACACCATTATTTGTTAAATACATCACTAGTGAATATGTTCAAATTGATTTCTAGTTTTCCTTATTTAGAAAAGATAGACATTTTCAGTAGACTTTCTATTTATATTAGAATTAATATGTTCAGTAATAATTATGTTTAACAAGATGTACCAAAAAAGGGGGAGGGTAACAAGTATGTTTCTAAACATAGTATGGAAGCCTTAACAAAAGAATTCATGAGAGAACAGGGTTCTGATTACAGATAAGTTGTATTTCCAGGGTTAGAGATTCCCACAGTTTTGCTGCCCAGCACCGACACAGCCTCTTAAAATTGTTCATGCTTCACACCCAGGATCACCCAGCCAGGGTGATAATGTCTATAGACAAAGACATAAAAAAATTCTACTGAATGAAGTCATAAAACTGTCTTACAATAAAGTTTGCTTTTAGTTACATAAGTAAATAAGAAAAACTAGAAAACAATTTGAATATATTCACTAGTGATGTATTTAATAAGTAATGGTGGTTTAAACTAATGTACTTTCTAGAACATCTACCACTTTAACAGCTGAAATGGGTATTTCTTAACATCTTATGGGTAATTATTAGCTTTGGGAAGAATAACAAAAAAGAAAATAAATGTGTTCATTTCTGGAATTTATAGTGAGAATTTTAAAGCTAGATAGAGACTCTAGAGGAAATCGTTCTTTACTCATTATCCAAGATTTTCTATTTAATAGTATTGATTAAGCTTTCTGTTAGCTTTTGCCTCATCTGTATTCAAAAGGCAATTGTAGTCTCAATATCAGATTGCAATAAAAAATTAAATCAGCTAAGTCCTGTGAAGAACTTAGAGGACTTTCTAGCACATAGAATGCTCTGTGGAAGGGTTTATCTGTCCATGTTTTCTCACATGATAAAAATTAAATGTAGGTCAGCTGATAGGATGGCTCACCTGGTAAAAGTGCTTGCTGGACAAGCCTGATGATTGGTGAAGTACACACTTGAATACTCAGAAAAAAAGACTGATTCCAAAAACGTTTTCCTCTGATTTCTTCATCTTCACACCTACATGCTTATTGCGCACACTCACACACCCACATTCACATCACTCACTCACACACTCACATGCACATCACTCACACACACATACACATCACACACACATGCAGATAGATCACACACAGCACCCACTCACAAGCATATATCACAGACACACAAAACTCACACACAGGCATGAATATCACACACATAAATTCAAATCACATACACACTCAAATGCACATCACACACACACACATACACATCACACACTCAAACACATGCAAATCACATACACATATGCACATCACATATTCACATGCACATCATACACATGCACACATTTAGGAATGCACACAAACTATTGGCATTTTTATTTAAAATGGAACAAAAACTTATTAAGATATAGAAGTATATACTACAACTCAACTTAGAAAACTAAAATATTAAAAATAAGTATAATCAGATAGTGACAAGTAAAGACAAAATATATTAATTTATTAAAAATGTATTCTTTAATTTAGCATGGAGTAATCTGATTTTTAGTACTTAATTGTAATTGTGAGGATTAGACTATTAGAATGTGCATCCTCTTTGGATAGAGTGACTATCAAGCAAATCCATTCCTTATTCTTCCTTAATGCACATCTCCATCTCACAGTTCCCTTTGTGGATAACTGATGGTGTGAGACCTGTAGGAAATATGAAGCTGAATAATCACCAGTAAAGTGTAAGTTTAAACACCAGATTTTGCCAGCTTATCTTGAATAAACCTTCTGCATATTACCAACATTTAATTACATCCCCTCCCCAAGTGATGTATTGTTTATCATTCTACTTGACAGTGAAACCTGGGGAATGAAGCTAATAAATGAGGTGGACTAAGGTCTCATGCAATAGCCTACTATATTCAGACATCAGACAATTTATACTGTGAGGGTAAAGTTGAATCACATGACTCAAATGCACAATCACAAGGTCTAGCTGCATACGGCAGAAACATGTTTACAATAGAGGTATATATATTAAAAAAAACAGTTGTAATGAATAACCTGAAGCAAACTTATTCCTACCACTACACCTGGGAGAGGCACACATGGACATTTCAAAAACAATTCCATGATTTTGAAGAAACTGAGGTCATAATATGTTTGTCTGTTTTGTTTGTTTGTTTGTTTGAGCTTTCTCACAAGCACTGAGAAATTTCCTCACATGGCTCTGTTCATGGATAGTGTTCCAAAAGTGTATTATCTGCAAAATTTAATTATTTCAAACTCATATGTAGAAGATAATGAGGTTCTAAGATGATGTAATTAATCCAAAATTATTATCTGTAAGGGAGAAAAGCTGCCTACCTTAAAGAAACGTGTAGTACCTACAGAAGTAAAAACCACAATATGTATTTTATAATATTATTTTATTTAGAAACTAACAAATTACTATAATTACATTATTTTCTTATAAAAGTATTAGAGGAAATTGGAAAATATTTTGCTTAATAGTATTAATTGTTTAACATTAAAAGTTTGAACTTTCATATTTTTATGAATGACTAGTACCAATTGATGATCCATGCTACCGAATTTTGCCTTCTACAGATAAAAAATTTCAAAGGGCTTGGAGACATATTTATTTTACCCATTGTGAGAAAGAAAGCTTTTTGAGATTTAAATATATAATATATCTTCTAATGCCCATTTTAGGGTTTCTTAGACTGAAACAAGCACATCTCAAGCCCTGAGGCTGCATTAAGCATGTATAGTTGGTAAATGCTCATATTCATTCATATATAAATAAATTATTCTGTAGCAATAAGGAGTCAGTGAGCAACCTGTTTTAATTATCTAATGAAGGAGGTAATAAAGATGCAATTTAGCTTACTCATTTTAAATAATAAATTGAAATCACTGAGTAATTTTCTCTAATGTTGATAAAAGATTAAAGAGATTGTGTGGGTACTTTTTTAGTTGAACTCATCACTTGTAGTATCAATAATTTTTAAAAGTAATATTCATGTGTACTTGAATTTAGATATTTTTAATAATGTGCTTTGTATACTCCATTACAGATCATTGGGAGAATATTATTGAAGAGAAACATATGATAAGGAAGTTATAGTCCTGAGATAATAGCTCCATTCTGCAACACAGCAAGAGAGAAATGGCACTGTATCTAAACATGGCAGGAATCTTTGAAGATATACATAGAACATTAGTAGTATTTTACTCCAAACTTTTAATGGCATGTTCTGTGAACAGAAAAGCAAAATAAAGTTTTATTTCTGTCTTCCCCACATATTTTATTTGTTAAAAGTGTAGAGATTAAATCCAAAAGAAAAGTGAGCTAAGGAGGATATATATATATATATATATATATATATATATATAATTTTTTTTTTGTGGAACCTTTCAGGGTATCTTAAAATGTTTAAACTATGTGATGTTAATTTTGTCAAAGAAATTTTTAAAGCATAAATTAATATGTTCCAATATAAAAGAATGCAAATACTAATTGACTGGAAATTTATTTTATACTATAAGTTAATTTTGAGAATATCATATATTAGGACTGAAGTAATTCTAAAGATAAAAATAAAATAAGTTTTATTTTATAAACAATAATTACAATTAAACTTATATTCTTACCATGCTTTTACATATGCCTATCTATACTCAACAACAATATTGCAGAGTGTGTACACCTCTGCTTAAACTTTGCTTGACATTTGTCAGACAAATTTTCCCATTCTGATAAAGATGCTGTGAATTATATGGACAATGTAATATTTAATGTTTCATTTTCCCTGCTTATGAGATAAAAAGACAGAGTACATATAAGTATAACTGCACGTCATCTTTAAAAATGGAAAATAAAATTTAAAATATATGATAAACATATTTGCTACATTCTTGGATAGACTATTGATTTAACACTTAAAAATATAAATTGAAGTTGAAGTTTGAAAAAATTAAAAGATCCATAAATATTTCACAACAGGCTTGCCATAGTTAGGGTTTCTAATATTGAGATGAAATACAGTGACCAAAAGCAAGTTGAAAGAAAAAGGTTTATTTGGTTTATGATTCCATATCATAGTCCAACATTGAAGAAGTCAGGACAGGAACTCAAACAGGACAGTAATCTACAGGGAGAAACTAATGCAGAAGCCATTGAGGGGAACCTCTTAATGGCTTCCTCATAATGTCTTGGTAAACCTACTTTTCTATAGAACCAAGGAACACGAACCCTGAATAGTAACATCCACAGTGGACTGGGTCCTCCCTCATTAATAAACAATTAAGAAAATGCCCTACAGTTCTATTTTATGGAGGGATTATCGCAATTGAGTTCCCACTTTTCAGATAAATCTAGCTTTTTCAAGTTGACATAAAACTAACATTTTAAAAAAATTATAGCCCATTAGGAAATTTTTTCATAAAATGTTTTAGAAACATTACAGTGCCTCAGAGATTTAACCAATAATCTCAGTTTCTTTAGTTATTTAAATTGAGGGGTACCAGATCAACTTACTTTGTAACACCAACAGTGTCAATGAAGACATCTTTGAGAAAATGCCAAAAACTCTCAAGATGTTTTGATTTTCCTTGTCCATTTTTCTTTCTTTCAACAGGGTTTCTCTGTATAGCTCTGGCTTTCCTGGAACAGATTCTGTAGACCAGGATGGCTTTAAACTCAAGAGATCTGCCTATCTCTGCCTTTGCCTCCTGAGTGTTGGAATTAAATGCATGTGAAACCACCACCTAGCTTCTTGGCCTTCTATATTTGGCCTAATGGATTTTGCAGTATTTTCAAAACAATCTAGTCTGTATTATCACATTTCTAATAAACAACACATCTCACTTCTGGCTATCCTCCAACCACTTAACAATTTTATTAATGTTTTCATTCATACAACTTTAATGAATTTTTTTTTTAATCTAGCTGTGTCTCCTACACTGATGATTTGTTTTACAATCTGAAAATACATTCATTATGAGCCAAAATCTTTTTTCATAATCCATGTTTATTTAGAAAAAGAAATATTTGTTTTTTATTTCCATATTTATATATTGACCGGGTTAGTTTACATTGAAATTCAGTGTGTCAGATAAATCTTTTCATAAATAATTATTAAAATTTCTTTTGTTCATAAATTAAAATATAATACTGTCATTATTCCTTCACCCTTGCTCTATCCCTTTTCAACCCACCTTGTACCTTTCCAAATTCATGTCTTTTATTGTGTACATAAAGACAGACACACCACTACATACATACATACATACATATGCATATATATGTGCTAATAAATATATAAAGGCATTATGTGTATATTATATATATTTGTGTATTTGCAAGTATATGTATATATACATATATATGTGTATATATGCTGAATCTGATAACTTTTTCTTATAAGTATGTATTTTAAGACTGACCAATTGGGATTGGATAATCATTTGGGCTGCTCATAAAAGATATATTTGTGATTAAAGAAGTTGCTAACTGTAAGAAAACATTTTGCTTAACATTTCTTAATATATGGTTGTTCAAAATTGCTGCATGTCTTCATGTCGTAAATATTTCCAGCACCAACAATTCAACTATTATTTAAAAATCTCCATTCTGTATTTACATCTATTTTAGAGTCATCTCTTTTTATATTCAAATTCCATTTGCTAGTCCATGTCATATCAGAATTCTGTTCCATTAAACCTTCTTTTTAGTTCATAAGAAAAATATGAATTAATTTTGCCGATTTTACAGAAAATTAACCTTATTAGCAAAGTAAATGATATAGGGGTGCCAGTACTGAGAAGGAGAAGTGGACATGAACTCCCACTCCTAACCAAGAATCTATCATCAAGTTATTGGAAAAATTATATTTTTACAACAGAGCCTCATGGTTATACTAACTGTACTTAAGGGTAAGTGCCATGCCAAGAAGTACATGGCCAACACAAATCAAATTCAATGGTATTGTATAGACTTTTGTCTCATATTGCCTTCTATGGGCATTTTTTTCTACAATTGGTGTTTATATTGGTTTTATTTGTGTGTGTGTGTTTGTGCACTTTCCTTGAGACTTTTCTTCTTGTTTTTATTTGCTTTCTTTCTAAGAAAGATAGAAATAAAGGATCTAGGAGGAGTTGTAAGAGAGGAAATTGTTATCCAAATACTTTGAATAATTTTTTAAAGAAAAAGGGAAATGTTATTAAAGGAATATCAAATTTTTATTCTGACACACTTCCCAAATATTTATTTGTGCATGCATATGTTCTTGTGTCTGTGTCTCTGTCTGGGTGTGCATGTGTATGTACCTGTACCTGTGTCTGTGTAAGTGAGATCTGATGCCCTGGGAAACCAGGAACATATCTCAGATCCCCTGAAGCTAGAGATACATGTGCTTGTGAGATGTAAGATGTGGATGCTAGGCATCAAACTCTGATTCTATGAAATAACGGTGAATATTCTTAAACAATTAGCCATCTTTCCCACACTACAAGACTATACTTTATCAGTTTTTCCAAGACGTATCTATGGACAATATCTTCAGAATAATATAAAATTGCCACAGGATATATACTAAAATTGGACCTATGATATCAAGTCTCCATTTACAATTAATTTTTCTCTCCTTTTTAAAATGTTTCTTACCTCAGAGTCAAAAATTAAAACCATAAATGGTAGATAGATGGAAACAATACTGTATGTCACAACAATAAATAATGTCTAAAATTTAAATAAAAGTAAAAATACCCATATAAAGTCATGTAGGTAATTCTTTTGATAAGAATGAATTCTAAACTTTTAATGGTATTCCTTAATTATTACTTCTATCTTTGCATATGTATACGACTGTGTGTGTGTGTGTGTGTGTGTGTATGTGTGTGTATGATGACTAATCTTGACTGTCAATGACTACATCTGGAATTAACCAAAACCCAAGCATCTGGGCACTGCTAGGAGCAATTTTCTCTATTGTATCACTTCAGGTGGGAAGAAACACCAAAAATCTAGATCATACTTTCTGGTGGCAGCCCCCATAAAGAAGAAAATTATAAAAGAAGTTTCTGGATTTGCCTCCTTGTGCTCACTGTCATTGGCAAGTTCATCTCTCCTCCTAAGCAGTGGGATTATTGATGACAGTGGGATTCCTCACTTGCCAAGCATTAGGTGACTTCTGAGGATCCATAGTCCAGAACTGCACACATCTGCAGCAACCCCCGACATGGTGAATACCACATAAGGGGGTTCTCAGGGAAAGATGAGTGCACTGCCCACCTGAACCTCAAGCCTTCACACCAGAGACAAACAGAATCGACAGGGGTGATGTCTAAAGCATTCCCCATTTTTAATGTTTTGTCTCTGGCTTATATACAGAACCAAATGGGTATTTCCATATGAGACCACATGGGCCAATCACATTAAAGGTCATCCTATCATATGATATAGCATAAGCCTGGTAACATGATGATCAGGCACTATTCACGAGCATGGAAGTCTTGCTCATCCAATCAGCTATACACACAATCAGGCTTCAACTCTGCCCCAGCATCTTCCAGTCAGCACCATCTTAAATATCTCTCACAGGTTACTTTTGTTTTACCAGCAATGAGGCATTTGTCATAAGCCTCCATTTCCCGTGTCCCGACATCTCCCTGTTTTAGTTATTTAAACAACAGTGAGATAGGGAGGGGGAGAGACCCTCAGAGAAAGACCAGCCTCTTGCCCATTGTTCATCAGCAGCAAAGTGAGAGAACAGGGAAGGACAGATGCTCATCATCCTTTATGAGTGAGAATCACCCCTCAAATGTCTCACATGACCTCATTAAGGGCCATGTTAATTCAAGGGATGTGGGGGACCCCATTAAGGAGAACCTCCTTGATCACCTGAGCAAGCATCATCAGCTTGTGACTTAGTTGTACATTTTATTGGTGGTACCTCCAGTACTGATATAGACCCAAGACTATTAAAGCATAAACAAGAATCAACTGCATCAATGTCAGTTTAGGCAATCAACATCATGAGTTCAATTGACTCCAGACATTTTGAGAGAAGGTGGTAGTGGGGATAAGCAGAACCCTAGTATCATTAAATTTTATAACATCCTTAAGAAGCAATCTTGACATTTGTAAATACTTATCATTTTAAGGCCCCTTCATATATGTAGACAAATTAGCAATCATAGCAGTAGGATTTACTTTATATTGAGGATTACAGAAATGATGTTGTAACAAGGCAATCTCTTCTTGCTCTCCCAGAAAGATGATTAGGCACAGCAAGTTGCTGTGTCCCAGAGAAATCATAGATGACCATCTGGAGGGTTCGAGCCATAATGGTGGTTCGTGTCATGGTCACAGCAGGTACAGTTGCAGCAGAGGCAGTGTTGGGGATGTCCGTCCAAATGGGATGGTCCAGGCTGGCCTTGAACTCATGATCCTCCTGCCCCTGCCTCCTTCCATTCTTGTCTGTGGGATTTGTAACCCTCCAATCAACAGCCAAACCAGGCACACCAGCATCTGGAAGACAAGATGAAAAATACACTCTCAGCGGCTTTTTTTTTTGTCCTGGAGCTCTTTGTGTTAGGTGTTTATTTGCCTTTTTCCTCTTCTTTTCCATTTTTCTCCTCTTGTGAGAGTTTTGGTCTAATCTGGCCATGCAATTTTGAAGTCACCAGAAAGCTTTTTTCTCCTTATTGGTCATTTGTTTCAACAATGTGGCAGCATCATCAGACACAAGGGACCTCCCACCCTGTGGGAGAAATTTAAGGTTCCTTGCAGGTATACATATAGGGCTTGGTTCTCCTATTGAGAACACATACCCAAATCCTTGTCCCATGGTCATAACCGGGTCAGGTCGCCTCCACAATCCTGTGGCAGGAACTTTCCATTTTGCCTGTATGTCTATTTTATGATCTTGACGAATGTTTTTGGAAACATGAGTCTCATTTTCTGAAAAATTTAAAATATTTAAAATTTTAAAATATTTAAAGTAAACAATGCCAACCCAAACTCTTGATGAAGGCTCATTGCCCCTTTCTGTTTTTGTAGTTACGTTTTTTAGGTTTTGATGATGTCTCTCAATGATTGCCTGTCCCCTAGGATTATGAGGAATTCCTGTAGTATGTTTAATCTTCCATTGAGGAAAGAAGTCTTGAAGGGCCCTACTAACAAAGCATGGTCCATTATCTGTTTTTTACCTGAGGAGTTAGGCCTAACATTGTGGCAAAACATTGTAAAAATGGCTTTGTGCATGATTAGCCTTTTCTCCCGCATGGGCAGTGGTGCAACAAGCATGGGAGAAAGTATCAATAGTAACAAATATGTATCTAAACTTTCCAAGGTGAGCATAGTGTGTCACATCAGTCTGCCATAGTGTATTAGGTTTTAAGCAGACTTTGAATGGGGTCAAAGAAATAATGACAGGCTGGCCCCATTCAAAGTCTGCCAATAAATAAGGAACTACATTCTTGTATGGGTCACACCCATAATGGCCCAGCATGATGTCCTTAACCTTCATTATTAAATCAGTCTCCTGGTCCAATGAGGTATAGAACCTGGGTGTACCTCCCAAAGCAGCATGAACCCATTGTAATGGTTCACCCCTCTCATTAGCCACAGACATAAGCAGAGCAATGCTAGGCAAGACCCTTATCTGAAGGTCTTCATGAGGCTCATATCGAGCTAGTTCAGTTTTGTCAAGAGCCTTTTGAACAACTTGACAGGCAGCATATGGGAAGGCCCCAAAGTTATGATGTCTGTGGATTATCTATCATTTAGGAATTCAAAGAGGACTAAAAACTGTCCCATGGACACAGGTATCCAGGCTTGGAACCAATTGATATATTCCAAAACCCTCTGGAGATCTGTTAAAGTATAAGAGTCTGAAATATGGAGCTGGGGCTTTAAGAGACTCACACCCTCTAGGGTTAACTGTGACCCCAATATTTGAAGGGAGGGGAGAGGAGAGAACCTTATTGAAGGAAATATGTAAGCCTCCTTCAGTCAAGCATCTTTGCAAAACTTTACATACCCTCCCCAGTGTTACCAGGGAAGGGAAACCAAGGAGGATATCATCATCCATATAAACCTACAATGCAATGTCCTTTAGTTATTGGACAGGTTTAAGGTGGGCTTTAACATAATTTTGGCAAAAGGTTGGGTTATTGGCAATGCCCTGGGGAAGCATCCTTCATTCATACTGCTCATTGGGCCTCCCAAATTGAAGTCAGACACAGAGAAGGCGAATTTCTCACAGTCCTGAAGTTATAGGGGAATGGAGAAGAAGCAGTCCTTAATATTAATAACCAGTAAATGAAGGCCCTTTGGAATGGCAGGTATCCAAGGGAGCCCACACATTCGTGTACCTTGTATGACCATCTGATTATTAATGTTTCAAAGATCCTGTAATGTTCTCCATTTACCAGACCTCTTCCTAATTACAAACATGGGAGTATTCCATGGACTAATGGATGTTTGAATATGTCCCAGCCATAACTGTTAACCATAAACTCCTTCAATACTTTTAACCTAACCAAAGGGAGAGGCCACTACTCCTCCCAGATTGGTGTCTGGGGTTCCACTTAATGAGGGGTACATGAGGATCAGTGGCCTTTAGCATTGGGGAAGTCTTTCCCAACTTACTTGTCATTCTATCAGAAACCGCTATGATTCCTCTTCATCCAAAATGTCATTATAAAAGGCTTTATGTTAAAAATGCAATGTGAAGTTTCAGTCTTTTGCTACCAACTCTCATAAACTGTTTAGAATAATTAAGAAATGCAAACTAATAGTCATGCAAGCTTGTCATTTTGTTAGGAACTATGACAGACTATCACAGTTATTTTCTAAGCTACTCAGAAATCAAGTTGCTAAGAGACAAGCAAAATTTGCTTATCTAAATATAAGAGATAGATAGAGCATCTTCAAAAACCTCAAGAGATCTGCAGAATATGGCATTCGAAGTAGTTTTCTTAACTTAAGATTTTTTGATATCGAAACATGTCAGCACCTGACATCACCCCCCATTCTACTCCAAGTAGAAGATGAGCATCAAAGAATCTCCGGTAGGAGATGGTTGAATTAGTGGCAAGCCTATCTCTTGGCAAGAAAAACCCCTTGCTTAAACTGTAGACAGAATGCTGTCCAAAAAGGACAAAATTTGGAAGCAGGTAAGTCGACAGCCTCGCTCTGCCAAGACAGGGTAGGGAAGTCCTTCATAATTCCTGCTCTACAATCAATGTCTGTCAGAGAAACAGGGACAAATGGCTGAAGATTGATGCTGTAATGTATGGAGAGAAAATGGGAACTGTCCAGGCAGACACTGGTATGTCATTTCTTAGTTTTGGAAGCTGCGGACCCTGCACTTCCTATATAATCAGATATATTTATCCCTCTCAGGTCTCTGAGGTGGTTGAAGAATAGAGAGCTAGAGTCTCATAATTAAATTTTGAGTTGTTTAGGAATCAAGAGGGTGTTCTGGATCTAAGAAGGTGTTTTTAAAATTGTGATGCAAGTTAGTATGAAAGCTGAGTTAGATATAGAACTTTAAATGCATGGAGATGGTTAGAAAGTAGAATGTTTAAGTCAAGTGCCAAATACATATGGACTGGACATTGGGAATGTATGCTAAGCCATATAACTCTCATAATTGTGGCCTATTTATTTCTGTTGTTTTGTATTGTATTTATTGTTATAAGAGAAAGAACCATTTGTTTATCCCAATTTCATTTTGGTTAAATGGATACTCTATCATATTCAGAGGAGCATGTGTAACAGTAAATAAAATTTGAGGTGTTTATTGTTGATCATGCTGGATAAAAAGACAATAAATGGTAAATGCTGTTACTCAGCTCTATTATAATTTGCAAAATTTCCAAAAGTGTTAAATTATTCATCAATTATTATGAAAAAGGCAATCAAGTCACAAAGAAAGTTTTAAATTTATTTATGTTCTTAAATTTGATGTCAATATTGTTTACCTAAAGGAAAGGTTGTATTATGATTAGTAAAGATAAACGACATTTAAAACAATCTTCACGTCATCCAAGGAAGCACAAGTCAGTTCTTTCTTCTCACACTTTCTTGATCATCTAACTTTCTTCTAAAACTTCCTGTCAGATCAGGAGAATCTTCTGGAAAGCTTTTTCAACAAAGAGAATATCAACCTCAGGTCAGAATATACAAGAGAAGGTTTCTTCAGTTTATGTTACTATTGCCTCATAATAATCATTTTGATTTAGCAAATCTGGGACAATTTAGAGTATGACATAGATATATTCAAGGTAATAGAAGTAGTGGTGTATATCTGATTATATAGGAAGTGCAGGGTCCGCAGCTTCCAAAACTAAGAAATGACATACCAGTGTCTGCCTGGACAGTTCCCATTTTCTCTCCATACATTACAGCATCAATCTTCAGCCATTTGTCCCCGTTTCTCTGACAGAGATTGATTGTAGAGCAGGAATTATGAAGGACTTCCCTACCCTGTCTTGGCAGAGCGAGGCTGTCGACTTACCTGCTTCCAAATTTTGTCCTTTTTGGACAGCATTCTGTCTACAGTTGAAGCAAGGGGTTTTTCTTGCTAAGAGAAAGGCTTACCACCAATGCAATCATATCCCATTGGAGATTCTTTGATGCTCATCTTCTACTTAGAGTAGAATAGGGGGTGCTGTCAGGAGCTGACATGTCTCTATATCAAAAAATCTTAAGTTAAGAAAACATCTTTGAATGCCATATTCTGCAGATCTCTTGAGGTTATTGAAGATGTCCTATCTATCTCTTGTATTTAGGTAATCAAATATTGCTTGTCTCTTAGCAACTTGATTTCTGAGTAGCTTAGAAAAGAACTGTGATAGACTGTCATAGTAACTAATAAAATGACACATTTTCATGACTATTAGTTTCCATTCCTTAATTATCCTAAACAGTTTATGACGGTTGGTAGCAAGAGGCCAAAACTTGACATTTCACTTTTAAGCATTACTAGGAACAATACCTTTAAGAAGTGTTACCCTTAATTTTGTATCAATATACAAAGATCAATACCGATGTAGCCCAATACAATCTTAATTTTACATCAATATACAAGGGTCAATACCAATTTAGCCAAATATAATATTAATTTTGTATCAGTATACAAAGGTATAAGGCCATATTCAATAATCTGTCCTTTTTTCTTGATCTTTCCTACACTATGTCTATGTCCCATTTTTCTCAAGTCTGTTCACTCCTACATAGGAGAGAAAGAAGGATACAGAAAAGAAAAAGAGAGAAGTCCCTGGGTCTAACCTCCAAAACCCATTTAAAAAGACCATTTAACAGTTTGTAGTCTTTTCCCATAAATAACAAAATTTTCTATTATCTATCAAATAACCAAAGGGGGGGGGACACCCTCCCCACCTTCTGGGGATGGGACGTTGTTCTCTAAAAATGACTTCTTGCTGATTTGGGACGTAGTAAACCTGTTTGGGGCCCAAATAAGAATGGAAAAATGGTTAAAAATGTTAATAGAATCATTTGATGTTCAGTCCTTTTGTGCTCAGCTATTTAGATATCCTAAGAAGTTCATAGACAGAAGCTGATCTTCAGAGCTCTACTGAAGATCTGGCTGGAGTAGTCTGTGGAGCTGAACGATCTTAGCGATTTTGAGTTGTTGTGGTTGTAGACTTTTGAGGAAACTGCTATTGAGGAAGTCTGCAAGGCTGGATCATCTGGGCCACTCGTCTTCTTTGGTGTCTGATCTGCTTTCTGCTCAGGTTTCCGTTGTCCAGTTGTCCCTGGATTCCTTGGATGTGGTTGAAGAATAGATAGCTAGAGTCTCATAGTTAAATTTTGAGTTGTTTAGGAATCAAGAGGGTATTCTGGATCTAAGAAGATATTTTTAAAAATTTGAGGCAAGTTAGTATGAAAGCTGAGTTAGATATAGAACTTTAAACTCATGGAGATGGTTAGATAGAAGAATATTAAAGTCAGGTGCCAAATACATATGGACTGGAGATTGGGAATGCATGCTAAGCCATATAACTCTTATAATTGTGGCCTATTTATTTCTGTTGTTTTGTATTGTATTTATAGTCATAAGAAAAAGAACCATTTTTTGGACTGAAAGGGAGAGCTGTTGGGGGGAAAAAGAAATACCTTAAACTAAAAAAAAAAAAAAAAGAAGAAGGGAAGAGGATGGGGGGGTTGAGGGGGAGGAGGGTGGAAGGGTGGGACTGGAGGGGGGGAGTAGGGAGGGGATTGTGATTGAGATGTAACTTGAAGAAATAAAAAATAAATTAATAAAGAAAGAAAAAAACAAAACAAAAACAAAAAAAGAAGTAGTGGTGTAATAAAAATACATTGCATACTTTATTCCCTATGTGTAATGAGAATACTCATAAATCTCCAATGTTTTTCTTGTGAGACAAATTTCAGTGACTAAATACTATGACAAATAATGAGCATGACGCTGATATTAACCAAGTAGAGAATCAGCCACTCAATTTCTAGATTTGAGCTATTTTTGAGTCCTGAGTCACTTAGAAAGGTGACACTTTTTACTATTGAGAGGGAGAGTTGTGAAATGCCATAGAAACGTATATAAATGTTTCTCACTATTTTCTCATACAATAACACATATTGATAACTTCTGAAAATACAAGAATAGGGAATGTCCATGTCTTTCCAGGGCTGTTGTATATAGACACGAAGAAAATAAATTATACAATTAGCACTTATATATAAATATAAAAGCATTTAAATTAAAATGCCATTTTAGTGAGGAATCCTATGGGTGGATACCCAGAAGTGGTATGGCTGGGTCTTGAGATAGGGCTATTCCAAGTGTTCTAAGAAATCACCAGAATGACTTCCATAATGTTTGTATAAGTTTTCACTCCCACCAGCAATGGAGGAGTGTTCCCATTTCTCCACAACCTTGCCAGCATGTTCTCTCCATTGAGTTTTTGACCTTAGCCATTCTGACAGGTGTGAGATGGAATCTCAGAGTCATCTTTAGTTGCATTTTTCTGATGATTAAGGATGTTGAGCATTTTTTCAAATATCTCACTGGCATTAGAGATTCTTCCTTTGTGAATTCTTGGTTTAGCTCTGCTTCCCATTTTTTTGATTGGATTATTTGGTTTCTTGGTGTTAGAACATATCCTCATCTATGTTTATAGCAGTCTTATTTGTAACAGCTAGAAACTGGAAAGAACCCAGATGTCCCTCAACTGATGCATGGATTAAAAAATTGTGGTACATTTACACAATGGAATACTCCTCAGCTATCGGAATCAAGGAAATCATGCAATTCCCAGTCAAATGGATGGAACTAGAAAAGTTCATCATGAATGAGCTAACCCAGACTCAGAAAGATGTATGTGACATCTACTCTTAATTGGATTTTAGTCATATAGTACAGGATAACTATCCTACAACCAACACACCAAAAAGATCACGAACATAGACTTTGTTACCTACCAATGGGACAATTTTCCATAGGGGTGCTACCATATAGGCCCCCAGTGCAAGAGGAAGCTCTTATCCCTCATATGACTGTTGAACAGAGAGGGTCTGATATGTAGGGACACTCCATATTGGAGTATGGGATAGGTGGGAGAGGTAGGAGATGATCAGAGGGTGGAAGGAGAAGAGGTGGAAAGAGGGCACTGTAATGGAGATGTAACTTGATTTAATAAATAGACATTACAATAAAAAAAAACCAAAATGTTATTTTACAGAAAATTCTTCAAATATTCACTGATGGTCAGTAGACAGAAGGAATACCCAATTCCATCCTGGATTCAAATAAAATCTTAGATGAAGTTACAGAAAATTCACAAAATCCCTGGTATATAGATTAAAAAGTCACTTTGGGAGGGAGGTAAAGACACACATTTAAAGTATCCATTCTTAATTTCATTCTTCATATCATCATAAAGCAATTTAAATTAGAAGTAAGGCTTAATATTTTCTGAGGTTTCAGAAAAAAAACTGATACCTCATAAGAATAATGGACCTCAGCCAGAGTCTCTTCAGTTCATTAATATGAACACAGCAGAAACTGCATGAGAAGGGGGAACGAAGCAGGGTGGTCATACATGCCTTCAATCCCAGCACTTTAGAGGCAGAAGCAGGTGGATTTTTATGAATACAAGACCAGCCTTATCTATAGAATGAGTTTCATGACAGCCATGGATACACAATGAAACTCTGTCTCAAACAAACAAACATACAAAATGGAGAATGGCTGTTTAAAATGTTATAAACTGATACTTGCAATCACCTATACTGATGTAGTGTATGTATTGGATCATGTACATTGGCATTACCGCTGCTGGAACTCCGTATGTGACTACGAATGTGTGGAATATATTGTGTCAATCTTTATCAGGAAGGGTGACCACAATAGTTTGCATTCATGTGGGAAAGAGACAGTTCATCCTCAAAGTTAACTCTAGAGCTATGTTAATTCTGGTCTATTACCATGCAGTCCAAAGGGACCTTGATTGACTTGACATTCTGCAAACATTTGCAAACATTACTTGAAGTCTCTGCATTGATGACATTGTACTAAGTCAATCTGTTGTGGGTACAAATGCAGATAACTTTGGATGTCCTTGTATAAGGGATGAGTTGCAAGATCTGTGACATAAATCTAAGAAAGATTTAGTGGACTTCAACTTGACAACAAATTTGAAATTAGTTATTCTGTTATATCAGACTGTCCCTTGTGATGAAAAGAAATGGCAGACAAGTTGACAGAACTATTTGATTTTGGAAGTAACATTTAAAATGTGTTTATTATAAAAGAATTTCAAACCTCTTTTTTGGTTCCATAGCTGAATTTCAGTTTTTAGCAATGCCAGAGAGGACTGGGCTTTGGCAGTTTGGGACACTCACATAAATTGATTTTGTCATTCAAGCTAGGATGGTTAGTTCTATGACTCTACACAAAGATAGTAGTTGACAGCCAATGACAAGTCAGGAAAAGGATAAGACATTAGAAAGTGTCTCTTAGAAGACTATTTTGTATAAATAGGAAGAGCTAACCATGAAATATCAGGCTTTCGTATAACAGATGCTAACCATAATGAGCCTGATGGTTTTAAATCAGTCAAATAAAAAGTTCTGGAATAGTGTATTAAATTATGGCAATTGCTTATCCAGACCATCACCAGGCCATGTGCAGGGCATTTAAGTAAATTATACAAACAGGCAATTCTTGCATCTAACTCTGTTATACTCAAGATTCATTCTGCTCTGATTTATGAATCCACAAGTTTCCTGTGATATGCTGATAGAAAAAAGAGAAGTAAAATCAAAACCTAGTCCGTGGGTAATTTGTTTCCATGTAATGCTTTGAATTAAAGACAAATTATTGTACCCTGTTCATTTGAAGGATATGACAGACTCGTGCTGGTAAACAACGTGTAATGATAGTAATATTTTTAGTTATCTCATTGGTAAGAAGGAAATAATGGCCTAAAGTTAGAGTCATACATGTGAATGGGCCAAGAAGAAAATAAGATTAAGATGAAAAAGAGGAAGCCCCAAGGAACAAAACACATGTCGAGTTCTTACTTTTTTAAGTTAAATTTCATAAACATTTGTAAGGGTTTGAAACAACATGAATGTATAGTTCTATAGGTCAAAAGTCTACAAATTGTCCTGGTGGAATAAAAGATAAAATCAATCCCACAGATTTAGAATCAAGGCCCTGTCTATGGCCACTAGATAGCATCTAACGTAGGAAACATGGTTCTCTTCAGTTTTATTCTTCTATTGCAGGTCAGCAATTGATGTTTTAAGGTATACATTTAGCTGAAGAAACCAGTAATTTTTCGTGGTCACTTGGTTAGAGCTCTATTCTTAATTTTTCACATTAAATTTTTTGCGTTCTCCACAATAATTTTTAAAACTTTATAAAATGCATTACTTCATTATCTAATATAACATATTACCTAGGGTATTAGGCTTAGTATTTAATAAGATATTATTTTGAATTATCATTTCTATACTTAATATGTTCTTTGGCCTATGGTAATATATTTCAAAATGGTTCAATTAATCACATAAAAAACATAGGGAATAATTCCAAAGTAGAGTATTAATTAGAAGTTATAGAAGTAAGTGTATGAAAAGCAGATAGATAAGTCTTCATTAAACTGTAGTACTTGTTATTTATGCTAGAATTAGCTATGTTACTTTACCACTGAAGATACATAAGGATGGAGTACTTAGGTTAAATGAACTAAAATGTTCATATGCGATTCTATTTTCTTACCTTCTAGCACTTGTAATATTTTGTGATTAAAATACATATTCATAATAAGAAAAGTCACTAAAATTACTCATATTGTTATTGAAACATCTGTGGTAAGCTTTGTATAATGATTCTCAGTATTTGTAGTTATTGAATTATAGGCTGTCATAAGAATGGCCTGGATGATTTAACTGCTGCATACATAATTATAATGTCCCTGGGAGACCTCCAGAGAGCACTGGCGTCATGAATAGAGATGATCTAGATAACCATGAAGGTGATTAGGAAAATAATGAATTGATGTGGGTGAAAATACACAAAATGCATTACAGCTGATAAATAATGTGCACAGTCAAACATTAGAAAGGTGACAATTCCTATAGTAAAAATGCAGTTCAGCTGTGATCACAATGGGCTGCCCTCATAGTTATGTATTATGACATTTAGCTCATGCCTAGACCTTTGTTGTACTCAGTGATGTAATTACAAGGTATAATACTGAGTGTTTTGAATATCAAGCACAAAGTGCTGTGCAAATGAGAGAACAGAGATATGTGGATAGGTTTTGTTATAAGCTTCACTCCTCAACTTTGACTTGTAGACCAAAAGTCTGACAAATTCGATGTAGCCAAATCAAGAAGTAAGGATTAGCATTAAAAGATTATCAGTTTAAAATGTGAGGAAGAATTAAAGAAACAGCTTATTCGCTAGGTTCCTATGTTCCATCACACACTGCTGGCCCAAGACAACTGCAATTGTTCTAAGATGATGTTTTGAGTGACAGTCCCAGGAATATTTCAAAATAGTTTCTCTGACAGAGATTTAGCTCAGTTGAACAGCACAAGCTTTGCATCTCCTTCCCTAATCAACAGTCTTTGATCTCATAATAATAAGTATTCTGCCTAGGATGTGATTATTCACTGTCATCTATTGGATATATTCACAACTGTGCATATGTATGTTTTACAATATTGGACTGCCTTCATCAAGAGCATCATTTCACAACTGAAAGGATTTTCATCTTGAAAATTGTTCTACAATGTGTAAGAGTTATACACTGCTGTTTGCGTTATGAGTACCTTTGACAATGAATGTCAGAAGAAGAAAGCACACCAATTTCTGGTACAATAAGTGTAGTTAACACTTTCCTTTGGGTGATAAGAAATTTTAATCTTAATTTACAAAATTGCTTTGCTTCAGGATTATTAATCATTTTAGGAAATGTAATAAAACTTAATTCCTCATTGCTTGTCTTGAATATGTTTATGTCAATATATCATATTTGTCTGAGGATTTCATTCATCTTAGAAAAATCGGGGCAATAACTGAACCAGGTATGGACCAGAAGGCATGATCTGATGCAAAGGCCATGGAAGAATACTATTTACTCGTTTACTCCTCATGGCTTGCTCAGCCAGGATTTTTAAAGAACCTGAGACCACCAGCCATGGAAGATTCCCATACACCATGGGATACACCTTCCCAAATCAATCACTGATTAAATAAATAAATAAACAAAACAGGTTTCCCCATAGCCAGATCTTATGGAGACATTTTCTCAATTGAGGTTCCCTTCTTTCAGATGCCTTTAGTTTATGTCAAGTTGACATAAAATGAATCAAGACAACATGAAAGTGACAGGAATCAAAACAAAATTGTATTAATTTATTTTTAATATTTTTGATGTTTCCAAAATAAAAAAAATCTACAAAAATAATTTAACTTGTCAAGGGTTCTTATTTTCTGTTTCTTGTGTTCTTTTACTAATAATTTTTTTCTGTAGCTTGTGTGTGTGTGTTTGTAATTTAATGTCTATGGTGTGAATATTAGCTTGAATCATTATAGTCATTCATTTTAGATATGTTTTAGATAATATATAAAAATATACAATAAAAAAATAATTATAGATAATTGTAGATAAATAGTAGAAAAATATGTTGGCATTTTGTTGCTTTAATTAAAAAAATGAGCTATATGATAAATGCAATGTCCAAGTATACTTAAACATATTTGATGTGGTCTCAATTACCTTCTCTTTTGGAGAATTATCTTATGAAGGAAAAGTGCTCTTGTACCATTTCTGAACACTACTGCAGATCACTAGCTTTTGTCTTGGTAGTCTAAAATTAGATCAATACCCCTGGATCAATTTATGAGGGGACATAGAAGAACAGGGATGCATTTTCACAACAGTCCTTACAAATCACCGGCCAAGTTGAATGACAGTGAGATTTGTGTGAGCTATGTTGCTTTTGCCAACTGCCACCATATATTCTGTGAGCCATCTCATGGGAAACCAGTCATGGAGCCTAAGTATTCAAGTATGAAAGAAGCCACGTATTTGAAATTACCAATAAGACTAGATGTCTTACATTAGGTCTTCATTTTTTTGTTTCTTTTGTTGATGTTATCTTCCTCTTTTTCCTCCTTGTTCTTCCTCTTATTAGTCTAACTTCTTCCCTTTCATATAGGTGAGCTCAAACCTATGTAATAACATTAAATTTTTTTCAGTTATTGAAATTAAAATCCTAACACAAATGGCTGAAGATTGATGCTGTAATGTATGGAGAGAAAATGGGAACTGTCCAGGCAGCCACTGGTATGTCATTTTTTTAGTTTTGGAAGCTGCAGGCCCTGCACTTCCTATATAATCAGATATATTTATCCCTCTCAGGTCTCTGAGGTGGTTGAAGAATAGATAGCTAGAGTCTCATAGTTAAATTTTGAGTTGTTTAGGAATCAAGAGGGTGTTCTGGATCTAAGAAGATATTTTTAAAATTGTGAGGCAAGTTAGTATGAAAGCTGAGTTAGATATAGAACTTTAAATTCATGGAGATGGTTAGAAAGTAGAATGTTAAAGTCAGGTGCCAAATACATATGGACTGGACATTGGGAATGTATGCTAAGCCATATAACTCTTATAATCGTGGCCTACTTATTTCTGTTGTTTTGTATTGTATTTATAGTTATAAGAAAAAGAACCATTATTTGGACTGAAAGGGAGAGCTGTTGGGGGGAAAAATAAATACCTTAAACTAAAAAAAAAAAAAAAAAAAAAAAGAAGGGAAGAGGATGGTGGGGCTGAGGGGGAGGAGGGTGGAAGGGTGGGACTGGAGGGGGGAGTAGGGAGGGGATTGTGATTGAGATGTAACTTGAAGAAATAAAAAATAAATTATTAAAAAAAATGCTAACACAAGCAATCAGTATATTCGCCTACTCATATATTTACTGTAAGTAAAAACCTACCAGAAATAGACCACACTGACTGTTTTTAAGATAGGCTCATTATTTATACTCTTATAGTCTCTGGGAAGTAGTCTATTCCTCTAGTTTACAAATGTACTTTTAAGTAAATATTTGTGTTACAAAAGCCTTATTTTTAAAAGGCCAATGATGTCTGGATTACTAACATTTTAATTGATATAGTTTTGTAAACCAATTAAAACAACTAATACAATAATTTTACAAACAAAATTTAAATATTTTAAGCTTTCCTGTATAAGAAAAGCAGAGCCATCAAGGACCACCAGTGAGTCTCCTCCCCCAATCCCTCACCTGCCAGGTCTGGTAGGCAAGCACTGTAAGATTGCAGTCAGTCCCTTGCCATTCATGCCCTATCTCCAAGGAGCCATTTCTACCTGTGACCCCAAAGCCAGGTGGCCATCAGGGACCACCAGATAAGTCTCCCTCCCAATCCCTTTCCAGTTGGATCACACTAAGCAAAGCAAGCAGTGGTAAGGTCTGTCTCATACCCTCTGCACCCTATCTCTGGGTTCCCATCTATAGCTACAATCCCAGATCCCATCAGAGACCACCAGAGCCAGTCAGTGATAAGGGAGCACCAGACCCTGAGACCCATCAGAGTCCACCAGCTCTACCTTCAATCCCAGAGCCCAGTAGCCATCAGAGGCCAACAGAGACCAGAGAGTATCAGGGACTACCAGTACTCTCTATATACCTGGAGGCCTGCTGCCACCAAAGAAGACAAGAGGCCCTCTGCCATCTGGGCCAACCTACCTACACTACCTGAAATCCTAAAGGCCTAGTATCATCAGGGACCATCAGGCCTACTAACACCAGGAACAGAAGATGGATAAAAGATAGCATAAGAACACAAGTAAAAATAACAATAATAACAAAAATAAGGCCATATGACAGCACCAGAACCCAGCTTTCCTATTTCAGCAAGCCCTGGATATTCTAACACAGCTGAAGCATAAGAAAATGACTTTAAATCTGATGTTATAAAGATGATCAAGGCATAAAAGAGGAAAAGAATAAATCTCATAAAGAAAGGTAGGAAAATACAATCAGACAGGGGAAAGAAATGAAAAAAAAAAAAACCTGTAACAAAATACAGGAATAAGGTAATCAAACAAAAGAATGTTCAAGACTTGAAAATGGAAATAGAAGTGATAAAGAAAACACAAACTGAGGCAATCCTGGGGATGGAAAACCTGTGAAAGAAAACAGAATCTACAGACACAAGCATCATCAACAGAATACAAGATATGGAAGACAGAATCTCAGGCACAGGAGTTATGATAGAATAAATCAATACATTCATCAAAGAAAATGCTAAATATAAAAAGTTTCTACCACAAAACATCCAGGAAATCTGCTACACTATGAAAAAACCAAACATAAGAATAATAGGAATAGGAGAAGGAGAAGAGTCCCTGCTCAAAGACCCAGAAAATATCTTCAATAAAATCATAGAAAAAAAAAAAAACATCCCCCACCTAAAGGAAGAGTGGCCAAACAAACATTCAAGAAGCTTACAGAACACCAAATAGACAGCACCAAAAAAGGAAATCCACCTGCCACATAATAATTAAAAAAAACAAACAAAACTAAATGTGCAGAACAAAAAAAAAAAGAATATTGAAAACTGCAAGGAATAAAGACCAAGTAACATATAAAGGCAGACCTATCAGAATTACAACTGACTTAACAACAGAGACCCTAAAGGCCAGAACGACCTTGACAGATATCTTGCAGACCCTAAGAGACCTCAGATGTCAGACCAGACTACTATAACTGGCAAAACTCTTAACCACCATAGATGGAGAAAACAAGATATTCCACAACAAAACAAAGTTTAAACAATTTTTGTCCACAAGTCCAGCAGTACAGAAGATACTAGAAGGAAAACTCCAAACCAAGGAGGCTAACGACACCCAGGAAGACACAGGAAATAGATAACCCCACAGCTAAACCAGAAGGGACACACACATATACACACTCTGCCACCACCAACATCAAAATAGCAGATATTAACTAATACTGATTATTAATATCACTGGACTCCATTCCCCAATAAAAAGACACAGGCTAACAGAGTAGATATGAAAACAAGATCCACAATTCTGCTGTTTACAAGAAACACACCTCAGAAACAAAGATAGAAATTGCCTCAGAGTAAAGGGCTGGAAAAAGTTGGGGTTTTTTTGTTTGTTTTTTTAGGCAAATGGACCCATGAAACAAGTAGGAGTAGCCATTCTAATATCAATAAAATTAACTTTCAACAAAAATAATCAAAAGAGATGGGGAAGGACACCTAGAAGGACATCAAGGAAAAAAATTCAGCAAGAATACATCTCAATTCTGAACATTTATGCCCCAAATGCAAGGATACACATATTATTAAAAGAAACTTTGCAAAAGCTTAAATCCCACAATGAATCTCACATATTAATAGTGAGAGACTTCAACACTGCACTCTGACCAATGGAGATGTCATCAAGCAGAAATAACAAAATTAACTGATGTTATAAATCACATGGACCTAATATATATCCACAGAACATTTCACCCAAACAAAAAAGAATATACCTCCTCAGCACGTCATGGAACCTTCTCCAAAATTGACCATATAGTTAGTCACAAAGTAAGCTTCCACAGATACAAGAAGAATAACATAATTCCTTGTATCCCATCAGACCACCGTGGATTAAAGCTGGGCCTCAAAAACATCAGAAACAATAGAAGGTCTACAAACTCAAGGAAATTGAATAACTCTCTACTCGATGACTGGGTCAGGGAAGAAATAAAGAAAGAACTTAAAGACTGCCTCAAATTCAATGAAAATGAGGGCATATTTACGGGGCACAGTGCTAAAAGGAAAGTTCATAGCATTAAGTGCCTTCATAAAGGAATTGGAGAGATCTCATACTAGCAACAGCACATCTGAAAGCTCTAGAGCAAAAAGAAGCAAACATTCAAAGAGGAGTAGATTGCAGGAAATAAACTCAGGACTGATATAAATGAGCTAGAAACAAGAAGAACAATACAAAGAATCATCAAAATTAAATCTGCTTCTTTGAGAAAATCAACATGATATACAAACCCTTATCCAAACTAACTAATAGGCAGAGAGACAGTATCCAGATTAACAAAATCAAAAAAGAAAAGGGGGAAATAACAACAGACAAGGAGGAAATCCAAAGAATCATTAGGTATACTTCAAAAGCCTTTACTCCACAAAACTGGAAAATTTAAGTGAAAGGGACAATTTTCGTCATAGATTCCACTTACCAAAATTAAATCAAGATCACATTAAAAATCTAAATAGTCCTATAACCCCGAAGGAAATAGAAGCAATCATTAAAAGCTTCCCAACCATAAAAAATCCCAAGGACTGATGGCTTTAGCACAGAATTCTACCAGACCATCAAAGAAACACTAATACTAATATTCCTCAAACTATTCCACAAAAACATAAACACTAGGGAAATTGTAAAGCTCATTCTGTGAAACTATAGTCACTCTGATTCCTAAACCACACAAAAATCCAACCAAGAAAGAGAATTTCAGACCAATTTCCCTCATGAACATTGTTGCAAAAATAATAAAATATTTGCAAACAAATCCAAGAACACATCCAAAACATCATCTACCATGATCATGTAGGGTTCATCCCAGAGATTCAGGGATGGTTCAGGTCAACATATGAAAATTCATCAATGTAATACACTGTATGAACAAACTGAAAGAAAAAAATATTCACATGGGCATGTCATCAAGTGATGAAAAAAACTTTTTACAAAATCTAACTCTCTTTTATAATAACAGACTTGGAGAGATCAGGGATACAAGACCAATATCTAAACATAATAAAAGCAATATACAGTAAACTTATAGTCAACACCAAATTAAATGGAGAGAAACTTAAATAATTTCCTCTAAAAACAGGCATAAAACAAGGCTGTCCACTCTCCCTATACCAATCCAACATAGTAGTTGAAGTTCTAGCTAGAGCAATAAGAATACTAATGGAGATCAAAGAGGTACAAATTGGAAAGAAAGATGTCAAAGTGTCTCTATTCACAGGTGATATGATAGAATACATTAGTGATCCCTGAAATTATACCAGAGAACTCCTACAGCTGATAAACACCTTCAGTAAAGTGGCTGGTTATAAAATTATCTCAAAAAAAAAACCCCAGTATCTCTCCTTTACACAACTGATAAATGGGTTGAGAGAAACAATGTCCTTCACAATAGCCATAAATAATATAAAATATATTGGTGCAACTCTAATCAAGCAAGTGAATGACCTGTATAACAAGAATGTCAAATCTGAAGAAAGAAATTGAAGAAGATATCAGAAGATGGAAAGATTTCCCATGCTCATGGATTGGTAGGATTAACAGAATAAAAATGGCCATATTACCAAAAAAAAAATCTACAGATTCAATGCAATTTCCACTAAAATTCCAGCACATTTCGTCAGACCTTTAAAGAGCAATTCTCAACTTTCTATGAAAAAATAGAAGACCCAGAATAGTGGAAATAATCCTGTATAACAAAAGAACATCTGGATGTATCACAATCCCTGATTTCAAGTTGTACTACAAAGCAATAGTAATAAAAACTGCATGGTACTGGTTAAAAACTGGCAGGTTAATCAACAGAATTAAATCAAATACCCAGGAATAAACCTACACACCTACAAACAATTGATTATTTTTTTTATAAAGAAGACAAAACCATACAATGGAAAAAAAGAAAGCATCTTCAAAAAGTGGTGTTTGTCTAACTAGATGTCTACATGTAGAAAAAAACTAAATAGACCCATATTTATTACCCTGCACAAAACTCAAGTCCAAGTTGTTCAAACACCTCAACATAAAGCCAAATACAGTAAATATAATAGAAGAGAAAGAAGGAATATTCTTGAAAGTATAGGTACAGGAGACAACTTCCTGAACTGAA
This sequence comes from Lophiomys imhausi, assembly GCA_907164525.1. Taxonomy (NCBI): domain Eukaryota; kingdom Metazoa; phylum Chordata; class Mammalia; order Rodentia; family Muridae; genus Lophiomys; species Lophiomys imhausi. Next base: position 1,973,636 of record CAJQZJ010010085.1, on the reverse strand, counting down.
CACCAATAGTTTAAGCACTAAGATCAACAATTAATAAATGGGAACTTATGAAACTGAAAAGTTTCTGTAAGGCAAGGAATACTGTCAATAAGACAAAACAGTACTCTACAGATTGGGATAAGATCTTCACCAATACTATATCCGATACAGAGTTAATATCCAAAAATGTATGAACTCAAGAAATTCAACACCAGCAACCAAATAACCCAATTAAAAATGGGGTTCAGAGTTAAACAAAGGATTCCCAACAGAGGAATATATAATGGCCAAGAAGCACTTGAAGAAATTCTCAACATCTCTAGTCATCAGGGAAATGCAAATCAAAACAATACTGAGATTCACTCTTACACCCGCCATAACGGGTAGAATAATAATAATAATAATAATAATAATAATAATAATAAAACTCAAGGGTCAGCACATGATGGTGAGGATAGAGAGCAAGGGGAATGCTTCTCCATTGCTGATGGGAGTCCAAAGTTGTACAAACTCTTTGGGAATCAGTCTGCAGCTTCCTCTCAAAATTGGGAATAGTTTTGCCTCAAGGCCCAGCTATACCAATTTAGAATATATACCCTAAAGATGCTTCATCCTATCTCAAGGACATATGCACAACAATGGTCATAGCAGCTTTATTTTTAATAGCCAGAACTTTGAGAAACCTAGATATCCCTCAACCAAAGAATAGATAAAGGAAATGTGGTACATTTACACAATGGAATACTACTTAGCAATTAAGAATAAGTATATCATGAAATTTGTAGGCAAATGGATGGAACTTGAAAAGATCATCCTGAGTGGGGTAACCCAGAAAAACACAGATGGTATATACTCGCTTATAAGTGGATATTTGTTGCATAGTACAACTTAATCATACTATAATCCATGCACCCAAAGAAGGTTAGTAACTAGAGGACCTATAGGGAGGATGCTTGAATCTCACTCAGAAGGAGAAAAATATAGACATTAGTAATAGATGAAGGAAGGAAACTAGGTAGGAAATGGGATAGGGAGGGAAACAATGGTTGGGATAAGGTGTAGGAAAGCATATGTAGGAAGTGTTAGGTCTTGGAGAGAGAAGGGAAACTGATGGTGGTAAGATTCCTGGGACAAACTGGAGACCTGTAAAGGGATAGGCTCCTGTGAGGATATGTGGGTAACTCTAGCTAAGAATCCTAGCAATGGCGGATATGGAGATTGAAGTGACCACATCCTAAAGCCAGGCATGATTGCCAGTAGAGGATGGGAGACACTGACCCACCCACAAAATCTTTGAACCAAAATCTTCCCTGTCTACAAGATGTGTAGGGATAAAGATGGAGCAGAGATTGAGGGAATGGCCTACTAATGACTGGTCCAACTCGAGACCTACCCTGTGGGAGAAAGTCAACCCCTGACATTATTAGTGAGATACTGCTATGCTTTCAGACAGGAACACAACATAACTGCCCTCTGAGAGGCTCCATCCAGCAAAGGATCAAAGTATGTGCTGAGACCCATAGCCAAATATTTGTCGCAGACCAGGGAGTCTTGAGGAAGAGTTGGAGAGAGGACAGAGACACTGGAATGGAGCAAGAACTACACAAGAAAACCAACAGAAACAACTAACCTAGGACCTTCAGGGATCATAGTGATTGAACCACCAACCAAGGAGCATGCATGGAATGAACCCAGGCTCCCTACACTTATGGCGCTGAGGGGAAGCTTGCTCTTTATGTGGGCTTCCTAGAAATATGAGTGCAGGATGCCTCTAACATGGACTCTGTTGCCTACTGTTGGATAACTTTCCTGTGCCTGGGATGCATTGTTTGGCTTCAGTGAAAGAGGATGCAGTTAGCTCTGATACAAAATGAAGGCCTGGGATGGGTTGGAAAGGACTGTCCCTTCTCTGAGAAGAACGGGAAGGGGTAATGACACCAGAGGGTGAGAGGGTAGGATGAAGAGGGGAGGAGAAATGGGACTGTTATCAGGATCTAAAATGAAAATAAATAAAGAAGAAAAACAAAAGCAATTGAGAAACATTCAAATGAAGCACTAAATGTGATAATAAATGAAAATTTAACAATTTGAAGTTAATCGTAACTGTTTATTTGGGAGTCATGAATTTGTTGATTCTAAAATACAAAGTGTATATAATATCCTTTTTCAAAGCATAAGAAAAGCAAATGATGGCACCATTTCCAAAGATATGTGTTAATCATTTTTTAAATAGTTTCAATAATTATTTTAATAGTTTAAATTGGTACTTAAATATAAATATAACTAAAAATGAAATATATCACAGGAAAAGAAAGTTAATATAGTTTTTAATTTTCATGTGGCTCATAATATACCTTCATAAAATAATGTTTCTGTAATTCTTTGAGAGTTTCATACAACAATCATAATTATATCCTCCTACAACTTCTACTATAGCCACTTTCTGCACAGTCATCTTCCTACCCACCAATTTTAAGTATTCTTCTTCCTCCCTCTTTTCCCCCCATTGAGTTCACTTGTTTTGCTCTACTACTTTTGGAAATAGAGCATGCTCTGGAATGCTTATGATCTTCACATAAGGGGTCGCATCATTAACACAAACTGATTTCCAATCTCCCTGCCACTATCAAATGCTAATGGCTCCTCCACCATTGTTGGGGTTTCATGTCCACATTTCCCACTCTGTGTTGAGATTCTGTCGAACTTAACCATGTATAGGTCTGCTTCACATTGTCACTATTATTGAGAACCTATGTGTTGCTGCCCAGTTTTTTCTGGAAAAAAGAAAATTGTTTCCTTTTCCTTAAAGTTATTCACTGTCAAACATTGTCCAAAAATGAAGTCATGGGAGGTGAAATCTGACTACTTTTGAGAACATTCCAAGAAAACAACATAAGAACCTTGTGACCTCAGTTTTTTTCAAAACATAGAATTGAAGCCATACCCATGCCTGACCTGCCAAGCCTTGTGGATGTCCATGTTCTGTGCTGCAGCCTTGGTTGTTGCCCATAGAACCTGCTGCCCTCTGGGTGCCATGCTGATATGGACTGTTCTGTCACCTGAGTCCTTGGTGATGTCTGGGGTGGTGCTGCCATTGAGAGCCAAGACTGCGTTCTTGGTATTAATGCAGCTTGAGTCTGTGTTGATTTTCATGGCCCATGTTACCACCAAGGGACATGCACATGTCTGTGGCTTGTGCTGCTGCCTGAACCCATGTTGCCCTCTATGGGCTAGGCTGCCCCATGGGGCCATGCTGATCTTAGTGACCTGCACTGCCATTTTATTAATGTAGATGTCCTTGGTTTAATCTTCCCCCAGGGCACTGTATATGTCCATGGTCCTGATGCAGCCATGTTTGTGATCTATGCTATTGCCAGAGATCATATAGAGGACCATGATTTGTGCTCCTACTGACTATGAAGATTAAGGAGGCTACTTTTGCTGTGATATGGATGTTAAGATGTATGGATGTGAAAGTCTTCTGTGAACCCCCTCCCCCTAAAAAAAAGAAAAGTTATAGTCTAGACAGGAACTATAGAGGAATTTTAATTCAGCAACATGGCTTCTCTGATCACATCCAAAGACCTTTTAGGTCACTGTGCTCTGGCTAGAATCCAGACACACCACACACCTTTAATCCTTCTTGCTGAAATGGAGACATGACTTTGGTACCCACCTTTTACCTCAGACAATGTAGGAAAGGTTAGTTTGTAGAAGGAATCAACTATGTTTGAAAGTGATGTCTAATTGAGGGACAGAGTGACAAATCAGAGAAAGGTTTGACAGAATGACTCAGTGATAGGACACACCCAACTCTCAGGAGGAAAGATAGGGAAAGAGAAGTTACTTAATAGCAGTACAATGGAGTTGAGACAATAAAGTAGGGTAGAGTAGAGACAGAGAGAGAGAGAACAGACAAGACAATACATTAGAGTAAGGTACTGTAGAGAACTCAGTCAGAGAGTTGGTTTCAGTTCAGATCAATCAGTCAGTTGGTAGTCAATTGAAAGCTAAATAAAATTATTTTGAATTTTTTTCTCATTTCAAATAGAATGTCTAAAATTTATTAATCAAAATATATTATGTGCCAGTAAGGATATAAGGAAAGAATATTTCTTTTTCACAACAGGTAGAATTTCAAAGTGGTATCACTACTGTGGAAATCAGTGCAGAGGTTTCTCAAAAAAATAAATAAATAAAATAAAGCAAGACAGTCTTTCAAAGCAGCTGTACCTCTCTTGCGTAGAGGAATTTTAATCCAGCAACATGGCTCCTCTGGCAAGGGATCACATCCAAAATCCTTCAAAGTCTATGTGATCCAGATGGAATGTAGACATGCCACACACCTTTAATCCCCCTGACTGGAACAGTCTTGCTTTTAATACATACCTTTAATCCCAAACAGTGATGTCTAATTGAGGGGCAGAGAAAGTGACAAATCAGAGAAAGATTTGACAGAATGAGTCACAGATAGTATACGCTTAACTCTCATGAAAACAGACAGGAAAGAGAGGCTATTTTAGAGAACAGCACAGGAAAGAGAGTCAACTTAAGAGAATAGGACACAGGGATAGATGCCTCATAATTCTCAATGAAGTACAAAGCTCAGAGGATTCTTAGAGAGTCATTGGTCTTCAATCCAGAATGGACAGATGAAGAAAATGGGTTTTAATATTAGAAAAGAACTGTAGTGGCAGTGATGACAGCAGTAGCAAGATACCAGCAGGGTATATTGAATTTCCAGTACTTTGAGAAGGCAAACAGGGAAACAAGCAAAACTTTTTTTTTTCAAACTTCTTTTTATATTGGCTACTAACATATGTTAACATCTACATTTACAGTGGATCTTCTTGTTCAAATTAAAGTGATCAAGAATGTGCATACAAATTATTTGTTAGTTCATTCCATATCCAAGCATTATAGCAAGAGAGAAAAATGAAACTGAAAAATAATATATTATGGTAATCTAGGCTCAGCAAGATAAATATTGTATATTTTCTTTTATAGGTAATGCATGAGCTTCCAAAATTTACACATGTATATTTACATGGTAGTGAGTATGAACAGTTAGTGGTCGTAGAAGTCAAAAGAGACTCATGAGAATGGAAAGAGAGGCTTTAAGTAGTGGGTTGTAGAATACATGAAATAGAAAAATAGAAACAGGCCAATACAAAGGAAGAAATGTTTTATTGGGTATGGTAACAGAACCCATGTAATAGGAAGTAGAAAAGGGGCTTAATAGGGCTCACAATGGTACATGAAATCTGGGGACGGAGATGAGGGAGACTTGTACAGAGGAGGAGAATCAGCCAATATTATGTACGAAAATGCTATCAAGGGTGTCGAGTTGACTTAATGGTAAGAGTACTGACTATGCTTCCAGAAGACCTTTGTTAAATCTATAGAAGCTACATGATGGCAGAAAAAACACCTATACCCATAAAATTAATAAAATTAGGAAAAAAAGAACTTACAAATTAGGTCAAATTTCAAAAATAGATATCAAGTATTTGATTGTATTCCAATATCATGTAGCTGTCATGAATCAGGTTGGAACTATGTACAATTGGTTTTTGGGAGGTACATTGATAAACTCTCTTGAGGGCATTTATCACAGAACAGGAAATGGACCTGTAGGATATTTTTATTGGAAGTGATCACCACTATTGTTTTTTATTCTAAATCTATTATTTTTCCATTAAAGACACTGAGAGTTGTAATGCTAAGCTATTTGCTCCAGTCAAAAGCTATTTACCAGAAGTCACTAAGGCATGAATTCAAGTATCATTGAGATAGCCAATTCCACAAATCATTTTTGTGAGATCTTTTTCATGTAAAGAAGCACCTAACAATACATTACTTGCATGAAAAACAAATGGTTACATTAGTATTTTACAGATATTTCCTTCCTCATATAAAACAATGAGAGCTGTGGCATGGATCCTTTAACTTATTAATACATATAAGTTTAATGTTGAAGTAAGGTATCAAAACCTTGAAGGACCACTTTGAAGAAGAAAAGAAAAGAAACCTTGACTCTAGGGAAAGGGAAAATATTAAAGACACTCACTTACATGCGCAGTTATTTTTCAAGGTGGATCAGCTCTATAAAAATTATGACCTTTTTCTGTACCTTATTTTATTTTCTACACCTAAAAATATTGCCAGTACCTGAGACGTGAGTCAGAGTGAACCTCCATTATCACTCCAGAGACTTGGCATTTTCCTCATTAGGTGCCATAGTATCTGACTGAGTGACCTTGTTTGGTGAGAAGACACAGATGGAGTCTGTCAGTAAATCTTGTTAATGTAACAAGTATTCCTACTGTTAGATGAGTGTTGCACCTGATACTGGCATTTCTTCTCTTAGTAAACAACCTTTGCTCCCTTTCCAACATGGGCCTCTTCCCTCACGCCATTAGATTTTTCAGCATTTGCTTGTTCTTAGGATTATCTAAGAGCATTTCTCTTGCTGTGAGGATGTTCTTTCTTCCCTAATCGAAATCTCTTGCTGGCTTTTGAAAGCAGTAAATATGACATTACAGGTGACAAATATAAACTTAATCCGAGTGTTTTAGGTGAAAAATAAGACTTACTATAAGGTAAGTATTGCTGTAAGAGGTCATATTATTCCTTACATATTTTGCTATGTGAATTTTAAAGTTGGAAGAAAAAGAAAATGCTACAGTGATGGAGAAAGACTAGAATATCATTTAACTGTTATGTTTTAACATTAGTGTTACAATGGAATACTGTATCACCAAGTTAGGAAAAATATATAATCACTGACATTTCAATATTTTATTTAAAACCTTTTGCTAATTAGATCTCTCCATTTAAATGTGAGAATTAATTGATATTGCTTAAAATTGTTTTAGTCATAAAAGTTAAGATTCTATACTTATGTTTACTTATGAATATAAAACATAAAAATAAAAGAGTCATTAAATCACAGTCAAAATATTGATTTTAGTGGGAATTTACTGTGGGAACATTGAAGCGAATGTGAATCATTTCTGAAACAAAAATCAGATATTTGAAAATCAAGTAGATGTTCAAAGTTTACAAATAGTAGTTTGTGTGCAATGAGAACTTCTTTGCCTGAGAATTTAATTTTATGCCTTCATTTAGGAAATATAATAATTATTTACCAAGGACACTACTCTTTATTCCATATTTTTCAGTTGATCTTAATTGCAGGCTTCAATGAGAACTATTGTGCTAAATAAATACCAAGATTAAGAAAGGCTCTGTGTATAGAAGGCTTTAGTATATATATTTAAAAATTATTTTCTTTAGTATGTTAAATGCCTCCAGACTCAGACCCCAAAGGGAGAGTTATAAACATGGACAATTAAACAGTCCTTGGTTTTATTTGAATAAGGGGAAAGAAAGTAACTAAAATATTATGACTGACAGTCTAAAGGGTGACATTTTTTCATCACTATGCATTCATTATCTGGTCTCTCAGAGTATGGGGTTTTTTAGCTAGGCTTTTAGCTTTATGCATGTTAAAGCTTAAGAGTTAAGTAGGATTAGTGGTATGGAGAGAAAACACATGCCATGGAGTAGAATATTTCCTAATGATATGAACTACAAAACAGTTCAAATATGCTCAGTAACAAGCTTGATGCTAAGAATCTTACTGGAGATGATCTTGGGGTCAGGCCAGATAGTTTATAATTCATCAATTCTTGATAAAATACACTAATACATTTATGTTGTGCAATGCAAAGTGAAAACTGCAGTACATATCTCTAACATTCTCATAAATAGTAAAAAAAAAAAAAAAAAAAAAAACCCTATCCTTTGCGAACAAGGAAATTAGTCTCTGTCAACTCTGTACCAACTCTGTGTTTACTTCTTAGCCTGAAAAGTCTTTCTGTAACCATTCCTGCAAGAGTGAAAGTATGATAATGAGAAATGTGTCTTTCTTTTTTTTCTAATAAACTATGGTTTCTACAGAATGGAAATTTATCCAGGAATCTCATTCTGGGAGAAGAAAAAACCTGAACTCTATTCTTAGACAGAGAAGGAACTTTGTTCCTGGAAAGATATTTCAAAAAGTTCTTCCAAATTGTTAGGCTACCTTATGGAACAGAGATCATGATGGGCCAATATTGGATGAGGTTACAGCTTTTCCAGTGTTAGTTATGAATACTAATGACCGCCATTTACAACTAAATCTCATGTCAAGATCCTGAAGACACATTTGATATGTGTGATGTTATACATTTGACTTCTTTATTTATTCTTCTTCAAACTATTTTTAAATTTGAAAAAAAAAAATCTCCTTTCTCTACTCATCTCTATTACCTCTGTCTTCACTTTGTTTATTGAGGATCAGTAGATTTGTAGAGATGGTTATGTATTGAAGGCTTAGGCTTTGACACCAACAACCTCAAGAATATTTTCTTATCTTTTCTACCCCATCTCCCCCTCTCTCTTCTTCCTACTGGTCCATGACCTAAGTCTGTTAGCAGTAAATGTTCTTTCCCCAAATTAACTCTATTCTTCATTCTTTTTCTTCTGTGATAACTGTTTCACTCTTTCTATAAAATTTTTGTATAATAAAGTATATTAAGATCCAATTCCTAACAAAATATGTTTGTTCTATTGCAGCTTCTCTTTTATGACAAAGGGTTCTGTGTATTTAGGAAGTTTTGTTATTAGAGAGAGAAGATGTTAGCTTCAATATTTGTTATTATAGAGGAATGATAGCTAAAAGAACAGAAATAACAGAAAGGTTTGTTGGTTCCAGGGGCTCTGTATAAGAAAGCTTAAATAAAGAAGAGTTTGTTGACAAACTAATCAGTGCAAGATAACCAGAAGGCTAGAAGATATCAACAGTGGGATGATCTAACAGAAAATAATAGTGGGTGTTTTAGGACAATGTAAGTGTGATAAGAAATATCTGCTTGTGGTTAGTGATTGATGCTTGCTTTTCACATTCTGCTAAATACTGGGGAAATAAAATTTATGATGATCCCAGTTTTGAAGATGTAGCTTCTAGTTTTTTAAAGAAGGCTTTTTAGAGGATGGCCCATTAAGAATTAGCTAAGAGCTTGCCGGGCAGTGGTGGCACACACCTTTAATCTCAGCACTTGGAAGGCAGAGGCAGGCGGATCTTTGCGAGTTCAAGGCCAGCCTGGTCCACAGAGTGAGTCCAGGACAGCCAGAGCTATACAGAGAAACCCTGTCTCGAAAAAACCAAAAAAAAAAAAAAAAAAAGAATTAGCTAAGTATATACAATACATACAAATAATCTGGACTCATAGGGGCTCAAAGAGATTGGAAAGCCAAGCAGGGAGTTTGTATGTGTCTGACCTTTGTGCATACGTTTTGGTTGTGTGGTTTGGTATTCTTGTGGGACTACTCACAGTGGAAACAGGGGCTATCTCTGACTCTTTTGTCTGATTTTGGAATCCTTTTCCTCCGACTGGGTTGCCTCATCCAACCTTAATATGAGGGGAGGTGCCAGTCTTATTGCAACTTGATACGCCATGTTTGGTTAATATCCCTGGGAGGCCTGTCCTTTTCTGAAAGGAAAGGAGGAAGAGTAGACCTAAGGGAGAGGAAGATATAAGGGAGAGATTGAGAGGAAAGGCAGGAGGAGAAACTGTGATCAGGATATAATATATGAGAGAAGAATTAATTAAAAAGGAAAAGAAAAGAAAGTATAAAAAACAACTAATTAAATTATGTTGGCACTATTTGTAGAAAAAATAATTAAATTGTTTTCTAGTATTTATATTATCATTAATTGTTCGGGCGGTTGTTAAACCTTATATAGCCATTATAAATGAATACACACTACACACAGATACCATGTGCATTTTAACAAGCCTAGGCCTGAACTGAGCAATCTTGGCCCACCTAAGATAGATCTTAATTCTATTACCCAAATATGACCCCATATACACATATGTCCCCTTGGACTGCCATTCTCCATGCTATGCTGATGTTCCTGGCCATGTGGAATGAGGCTCTTTTTCCTAATCCATGGTGTGTGTCCTCCTTCTTCCTGCTCCTGGCTGGAAAGAATTAATCCTCTGTCTAAAGTTCAGGTTTCCTGTTCTAATCTCAGGAAGTCCCATCTTTCTCTGTCTTTGCCCAATCTCAGGCCTCAGCATTTATTTAACCAATCAGAGACAATGTAAGAGACAGCGAGCAGTTAACCTTTAGAATGCTTAACACTACCCCATCAAGAAAGACTTTTCTTTTTTGGAGCACTGGTAAAAGTTTCAAAGCAAAGGATGCCAAAGGTCTACAATCAAGAACAAATGCTATTTAAAGTTTGGTCAGCAGAAGCGACCCTGGGAACCTCCTGGTTGTCAGTTTTGGCAAACTTGATAAAGACAAAAGTTGAAATACAAACATCTCCAGAGAGATCATATCAAAATAAGAACTGAACTACTGGAAAGGAAATTTAATTTGGGTCCCTTGGTAGAAGGATAGAAGTGATTTGGCAAATAATTGTCAAATTTTACTTTCAAACTTCCTGTATTGTTTATCTACATTTGACTCTATGTGTTCAGTCAAAATGATTATTTCTTCATGGACACAGAATTAAATTCCACTTTTTTCTTTTCCTCTTTTCATTACTTCTTCAATTTGCTGAATTTTGTAGTTTGAATGTAAAAGCTCTCCCAGAGGCTTACAAGTTGATTATTTTGTCTTCAGTGGGTGTTACTGTCTTGGAGGATGCAGAAGCATCAGGAAGTTCTCCATGGTAGATGGTCACTGGGGTATGCAATTTGAGGCTGTAATTTCAGCTCCATTTCATCTTCACTTTAAGCTTTTTGAGTGTTAATACAGTGTGAACAGCAATTCCTGCTTCTGCCACAATGTTTTTCTTTTCTGTCGTCATGGAACTGTAAAACCAGAATAAGCCCCCTTTCACCAAGTTGTTTTTGTCAAGTTGTTTTACTGCAGCAAAGACAATGAGAATGTAACTATACTTTCTAATTCTTCTACATTTCATATTTGCTGTTTCCAGATCTTACATGTTAAATGGAAATATGATCTTTAAGAGAGCACACACTATGGCAATTACTTGAATTATACAACTTTGTGCATTTAGTTTTCTTTGTAAGCATATTTCCTATTTTTATTTATTATATTCATTTGTTAGGTTTCAGAATGCACTGAAGAAGACACTCAAACTCAGATACTATGCAATCACACACACAAAAAAAATTTACTTTCTGCAGAACTCCAGCATGCAGGGATCACAAATTAGTCAAATTGACAACCTCATGCTGAGCTGACAGACTCCTTGAAAGACATTCAGGGGATGGATGGGTTTGGGTTAGGCAATCTTCAACATGATTGGAGCATTCAAACTGAAAAGCACGGGCCAAAAAGTTAAGGGAGCAAGCAACTTTGGGTCTATTTACTATTAATCAGTGGTCAGTGGTCACGAGTCAATCTTATGACATGAGAGTATCGTCTAACTGATAGTTAAGCAACCTTATTTCTTTCCACCCAGATGGTCAGGTCTTGACCAATGTTTGTGGATTTTCTGTTAACTGCAGAGCTCATTTGTGAGAATGGGAACCTCAGTCTTGTTCTAATTTAACAAGAAATTGAAGCCTGTCCTAGAGTCGATCTCTTTGGGGCCTCAGGGTCCTTTAGGGGTGTCAATTAGAGGTCCCCAGCAGCCTTTCACATTCATTTTATTTTCAATTCTTTCAATAGTTTTTAATTTTTGAGATTAAAATATAAATACATCATTACCCCTTTCCTTTTCTGCCCTCTAGCCCCTCCCATATACCCCGACTTCATGCGTTTTTAAAAATTCATGGCATCTCTTTTTTCAGTGATCTTCATTATATGACATTCTTAGGAGGCACAATCTCACAATAAATGTCTTGATCTTCTTTCTCCGACAGCATTCCCCTTTCTCTTCTTCAGTGATCCCTGAGCCTCACGTGTAGAAATTGTGTGGCATCTTTTTGCTTGGGGCTAGTCTCCAAAACTGTATTCTGACTGGTTGTGAATTTCTGTACTGGTTTCTGTTGTGGCAAAGAGAAGTTTGCCTGATAAGGAATGAGGCTTGATCTCTCACTGGTTATGCTGAAGTTAGTCTATAACATCAGAAATATAAAATCTTAGGAGTCCAGTACCAACATTTCTGCAGAAACAAGTAAAAAGAACATAACCACTCAATCTTCATCTAAAACAAATACATGCATGTGGCTATACATACATGTATTGTTTGCAGTGTGATTGAGAAAGTAGAGAGTTAGTATCCAATAAAATACTTATGAAACTGTATGATGTATTATTCTGATACCTATATGTTCAGTATAAAATGTAATAGTAGCAACAAAAGTTTACGATTTAGAGCATAAAAATTATAATCTCTGAGACTGGCATTGTTTAAAATATCTCATGAGTAATGATAATATAAGTTAACCCATATTTTGGTTAATAATAATTATAAAATTTATATCACCTTTTAAACCATTTTTCCTTAGAATATTCTGTCCCTAAATAGTCATTTTGGCTGTGGAATTTTAAGTGCTGAAAAATTATGATTACATGTATACATTGTTTGGCTTTACACCACAGCTGCCAGTTAAGATTTATACATTTGTTAGAACAAAATTGCACACAATATTTTGATGTTCTTCAAAGACACTTATGTGCTACTAATGAAAACAGTTGTCTAATAAATGCATAATTTCCAGTATACAGTTGTTTATCTCATCTTCAAGAAATTTTATTTAAGGTATGGTTTTCCTGGAACTTGCTATGTAGACCAGCCTGTCCACAAACTCACATAGATCCTCCTGCCTCTGCCTTCTGATCATTTAGATTAAAGGTATGCAGAAACAAGTCATCTTTTTCAAGACATTTTTCTAAATGTAATCTAGGAAAGCAAAAAAAAAAAATATGAGTAGATTCTCTAAAAGTAATGACTGGATGGCAACAGGTTTTGTGATAAGATACATGGCAATAACAACAGTGATCAAAATACCACCTATGTTTAAACTGTAAATTTACTCATAATAATTTTAGCCTTAAACACAGACAACCCCTTGTGCCAGAGTCGCTCCCTCCAGCAGGTTTGGGAGATGGAGTGAAGGGCTGGACCAGCTGGCCCTCACTCCGGGCTGAGAAGGAAGATGAGTGTTCACAACTCTGACCCCCTTTCAGCCCCGGGGGAGAACACACTGAGTCAGGAGACACATTGAGGCAGGATCTCGTTATTACTGTTACAGTGAGTTTCTTTTATAGGGTAGGAGAGGCGGGCAGGGTGATAGTGTAGTGTGAGGTTACATAGGCAGTGAAGTAAGAAATAAGGTATAGAGAGGGCCAATAAACTAAATGAGCGTGGCTGCAGTTAGGCAGGGTTAACACCAGAATGATAGAGTGCAGAAGTGTCTAGATTTCCACATTTTTGAGACAGGTCTCCAAAATCGAGTCTGGCTTGGGTGGGCACTATAGACCCCACTCTGGCCGATTTAGGGACTTAGGCCAAAGACCATTGTGTTGTGCAGCAATCTCAGTTTCCTCTGAGATTGAAATGTAGAAAGAATTAATTAAAATTATTTACTTGCATTTAGATTATATTCATAGGTTGGCAGTATTAATCCTTATCCCACTGTTATAAATAAGCAGATAGACACCACATGCATTTTAATAAGACTTGGCTTGGATTGAGCAGTCTTAGCCCATCTAAGCTAGCTCATAATTCTATTCACCAGATATGACCCTATACATATATCCCTTCGGACTGTTATTCTCCATGTAATGCTGATGTTTCAGGCCACAAGGAATGATCTTCTTTTCTCTAACCCATGGCGTGTGTCTTCCTTCCTGTTCTTGCTGCTTGTCTTGGGGGCTCCTTCTACTTCATCAACCACTGTAGGCTTCTTCTACCAAAGGCTTTTTTGCTTCAGAAGTCTGCACACCTTATTCCCGCCTACCTCTGTATTTGCCCAATCTCAGGCCTAAGCATTCATTCAACCAATCAGAGAGAATGTAACTAATACAGCAAGCAGACCTGTGGGACCAGGTTAATTAACAATTGGAATGCATAACATCACCTCATCATTGAAACACTCCATTCTACAAAAACAAAAACAAACAAACAAACAAAAACATTGAGATGGGAACTAAAGAACTCAAATAGCTTAAGGAAGTCCCTGAAACTGACCAGATTTACTAGGTCTGTCTTTTTCCAAGAGTTTATAATCACTAAAGTGTTGAGAGTCACTCTTAGAGAAGCTAAGCTGCAAAGAAGACTCACAGACAAACTCAACTGCCTGGAAATAGCAGATCCAGGTCAAGAAGCTTGAAAGAGGAAGAGATCATACAAGCTACCTGGAAGAGACTCAGACTAAATGAACCTGTAAGAATAGATACTTTCCAACCTGTTGAGCTGCCTGCAAGTTGTGCCTTGTGTTTTTCAGGTTCCCAGCTTTTGTAAGCTGTCACCCATGCTGGGGTAGGCTCTGATAATACAGCTGTCTTTGACTCATTTATATTATTGTAAGTAACTCCTCACCCACATTCCTATAGCTCATCTCAAGTTTCAGCAAGTTAGGCTTGGGCAGTATCTATATTTTTTTCTGTAAAGAGTTCCCTACCGGAGTGAATAGACATGTGTTTATGTGTATTCTCCATAGGAAAATTCTTTCAAAAAAACATTGAAAGATACAAAATAAAATGACCAAACTTTGAGAAAATTAGTAGTATTTTATGGACTAGATTATTATATATGTTAGGCCCTATTTTTGATTTCACTGTACAGCTTTGTCCAAAATACTTGAGAGTGACTTAGAACCATCCTTTATTGTGATTAAATAGAATAATTTTTCACACACATATACTCTATTTTATATATAATTGGAAAACATGTATAAGACATATATATAGTAATATACACATATATTTCTATTAATAGAAATATTGTTTAAGTGTGGTAGTATGTCTTTGATCTCAACACTCAGGTGGCAAAGACAGGCAAATGTTTGTGACTTCCCAGTTAGGTTAGTCTATACAGTAGCTTCCAAGTCATCCATAGCTGCCAGAGCAAGCCAGAGCAAGACCTTGTCTAAAGAAAATAGTAATGATACAGATGCCCCTCTGATGTGTGTTTTCATTAACTTATGTAGAAATTGTACAACTACAAATGTGTGATAAAAGAAAATGAAAGATAAAATTACACTGCAGTTGTTTGAGATTCCTGTATAAATGGCATTGTATTGGAAGAAAGACACTACACTTTAAATGTGTCTGTGTGGTATTTTGTTTTACAACTTGATACCCTGATGTAATTACTAAAGACAAATATTTATTACTTCACAATGTCAGCACCCAAGTTCCCAGTGTAGTAACAATGTCATGGTTGGGTATAAGTGAAGACTACCCTCCCTCAACCTAAATCACTTGAGGAGAAAGTCTTAATAGGATATTAATATTTTAGATTGACCTGTGAGAAAGTTTGTGGGTGATTACCTTAATTGAAGTAGGGAGATTCTGTTTACTGTGTGAAGCATCAGTCTCTGTCAGGGTTTCCTGAAATGTGTAAAAATAGAGATACAGAGCTGAGATCAACCAGGCAAGTATGCTTTCACTCCTCTCTTCTCTAGACTGTGGTTGTGATATGTCTTAAACTCTTGATATTGTAACTTCTCTGAAATAATGGACAAGAACCTAGGGATATGGACTGAAATAAATATTTTTGTTCCTGAATTCCTTTTTCTTAGAATAATTGCAAGGAAAAGCCGGTCATTGTTATTACATGAAGCATTATCATTTTACACATATGAACAAAACTTTTATAATTTTCAGTTTAAAAATGCATCAGGTAGTGTGGATCCCCATCAAATGACATGCAGTCACAATAAATTACAAACAGGCCTTAGACTATACTCTTGCATTCACTTTGGTATTTAGAAAAGTCATCATATGTTAGTTTTCTCTCAATGTTTTAGATTTATGTGATAATGTATTCTTAGTTTGTTATATGCTTTATTTTAATTACTGTCATTGAGGGAGATCTAATAATTTTCATAATTGCTTTTATTGTATTGTTTGTATTGTATTGATTATTATTGTTACTGTATTGTGTTTATTGTTAAGAAAAGGAGCCTTTTGTTAAACTTAAGGGGTTCGATGTTCAGGTAGGTCTAATAACATTGTTTCTGATATGCTGATTTCAATGCTGATTTCTGGTTACCGCCCCTTCTGAGGCACTCTATTGATTAGTTAATAAAAGTTGCTGATAGCCAGTAAGCTAGGCATAAAGAATACAGGAAGGTGGGACTTCATGACATTAAAACAGAAACCCTGCATTTTACACAGAAGATTAGCTCATTCCACCAGCAGACATGGAAGCAGATAGATGTGTTTGAGAATGCTGGAAGAAAGAAGTTTGTTACACAGTTAAAAAATATGCAAATGCAGATTGAGGTGCTTAAGAAAAATCTGCCAAGGTAGGTGTCTGGAACTGAGAAAATGCCACATTCTTTTCTAGCTAGGTGTCCTCAGCCATTGCATGTATCAGTAGAAAACCAGAAATTGGTAAATTATCACATGTAAAACAAAGTGTATGATGACAGAAGCCTCCAAGAGAAGAAACAAAGAGCAGGAAGGAAGACATATGTCAGGGGATAGAGAAAAGAACCTCATTCTACATGACCTGAAACATGGGCATAGCATGGAGAAAAACAGCCCAGGGGACATATAGATTTTATATAGGGCTTTATTCAGAAATAGAATTAAGAGCTGGCTTATGTAGGCCAAGATTGCTCAATTCAGGCCAAGGCTTGTTAAAATCCACATGTTGTCTTTGTGCTCAATTATAATGGCTGGTTAAAGATTAACAGCTGCCAACCCATTAACAATAATCTAAATACTGTAAACAATTTAATTAATTATTTCTACAAATGTCACCCAACTATGGCAATTAGAATCCATGTTTACATCCTGAGAAGGCCTGGGGAAAAGATAGTTTCCTAACCAAAGAGTGGGGACTCAAACCCAAATACATTTCAAAGGAGTGGCTCCCTTAACAAAAGCTACTGCTTTGCAGCAAAGGTGGAAAGCTTAACTCTCCTTATATACTAAAAAAATGACAGCCTTCTAAATAAAGCTTGAGATTGGAGTTAACCACCTAGATTACAAATGAAGGAATTCATAATGCCTCAACATGTTTGGATTTTAATTGAGTTTGTTTCTCTTAGCATGCAAATAATCTTTACCCTGACAATTCTGTGTATTTTTTTAAAGAAAGTTCATAGTAGGATAGGTTTAAAGGAAAGAATTTACAGAGGGACTACTAAATTGCCAACAATGATAATGGAGGAAGGAAGGAGGCCCTTCCCTATAGATAATACATAATTGATGGCAGCTGGAAGTCAGAGCTCCCTGGCTTCTAGACACTTGTGAGGACTTTCTGGAACATGTCCACAAATGAAATACAGAAGCAAGTAGATTCCAAGGAATAGTGAACAGAGCTTTAATTGCAGCATGGGATGTCATGGTTACACCAAGGCTTTTGGAATGTTGTTTCTTTGCCTAATTTTTGTTTGGATGTCTTTGATTTTCCTATGTCAAGAGGCAGAAAAGATATTTTTCTGGTTTGGCATTGCTAAAACATAAGAGATTTTTGAAGATTTTGGGCAGATTTGAAATTGTCACTACAGTTCAAAGTTGCTCTTTGGGTTACAGGTTACTAATATCTGCCATTTAAGTTAAATATTTGAGCAGGGTGGTACTGGTGCATGACCTTAATCCAAAAACATTAGAGGAAGAAACAGGCAGATCTCTGAATTCTATACCAACCTGGTTTAAACAATGAAGGCAGGATGGGAACCCTGCTGGTAAGATAAGGCTGCTTACTAAAGACAGTCTAGAATTCAAAAATGAAACATTTTTTTCCTTGATGTTAAGTTTAATAATGTCCTTACTGATCTAATGGATAAATACACATAATCTTAAATATACAGAAAGAGAAACAGGTCACAAGACAGTCTCCTTAGATGTGGGGCTCCCACTGGAAAATTGGTTTCAAGAGGCATTTTGCCCCCAAAAGAGATATGTTAATCACTGGGAGTGGTGGTGCACATCTTTAATCCCAGCACTTGGGAGCAGATGTAGGCTGATCTCTGTGAGTTTAAGGATAGCCTGGTCTACAAAATGAGTCCAGGACAAGGATACACAGAGAAATCATATCTGGGAAAGAGAGAGAGAGAGAGAGAGAGAGAGAGAGAGAGAGAGAGAGAGATTCTGCTAATCAATGTAAGGACCCAGATTTAGGTTGGGGAAGAATATGCAAACTGCATGCCTCCCACAGCCAACAGTTAAGAAAACCTAACATAAAATAGTATATCATGCTGTTCTACACCAATCTCCTTAAGAATGGGACTTCCAAGGGAGAATTGGACTCAAACTAATACAAAATGGTTTAATTAATGGTATTTTTAATAAGGGTTTTTCAATTACTTAAATTCATAACTTGACCTCAAAATTTGGGAGACAAGGAAAACAAAACCAAGTTCCCTGTGGGTTCAAGGCCAGTCTAATCTAGGGAGCTCTACAGAGAAAATCAAGACAGCCAAAGTTACAAAGAGAAACACTGTCTCAATAAGGATACATATATGCACATAGAAATTAAATCCCCAAAGAAAGGAGAAAAAGAAAGAAAAAAAATATAAATGCATACCTTTGATCCCAAAATGTGAGGACAAAGACAGAGACAGATAGGTGTCTTTTGAGTTTGAGGCCATCCTAATCTACAAAAACCCAGAACAACATAGACTAAGTCTGTTTTAATCAATTAACAAATTTACGTCAGCTGTAGAGGAGAATGCTTAAACTCCATATGCTGTAATTTCAACTTACTATTACATACTATCCTTTCATGTGGCAATGAGTCTTACAAATGTATTTCTTCTGTTGAAACAAAGAGCAGAAAATCTTCCTTAATTGATTTGTGCATCCTGCACATCCAAGCCATTTTTGTAATTATGGAACTTTATGTTACTTGTGAGAAATTATATATTTTCAGAAGAAATGGACCAGACACTAAAGAAGAGAAGTAGCCCAGATGGTCCAGCCTCATAGTCTGCTTCATTATGATGTTCCTCCAAAATCTGCACCCAGAAAATTTCAAAACAACTTGCTAAAATGGTCCAGCTTTGCAGACTATTCCTTCCAGGACTTCAATAAAGCCCTGATCTTTCCCACCAAAGTCCTGCTTTGGACTACAAACTTCTCAGGACATTCAAATAGCTGAGGACATAGAGACTGGAAAACACATGTTACTATTAAATTGTCTAACCATTTTTCATTTTATTTGGGCCCCCAAACAGGTTTTCTACATCCCAATTCAGCCAGAAGCAGTTTTAAGAGAGTGACATCCCATTCACAAAAAGTGGGGTGGATGATTCTTTGGTCATTTGATGGGTTATAGATGTTGTTTATGGGGAATGGTTACAAATTTTTATATGGTCTTGTTATGCAAGGAATAGGATGTTAGGCTCAGGGATTTCTCTCTCTTTTTTTCTTTATTATTCTTTCTCTCATATATTGGGGGAGAAGAGTTCAAAAGAAATAAGAAGGGAATATGTATATATAATATATAATTGATAAGATAAAAGGAGAGATTATGGAATATACTCCTATAGATCCTTGTTAACACAAAATTAAGGTTTTAAACATAAGAGAATGATAGGAAAAAAGGGTAGATTTTTGATTCTACTCCTATAGATTTTTGTATATTGATACAAAAATTAAGGCTATATTTTGATTAGGTATTGTAGCAATGTAATTTTTAAAATTACAATGTGAAGTTCTAGTCTTTTTTTGACAGAAACTATCACAAACTGTTTAGGATAATTAAGAAATGAAAGTTGATAGTAATTCAAACTTATGATTTTATTAGGATAATTAAGTTAGTTAATCTCAAATGTTTTCTAAGTTAATCAGATATTAAGTTGTTAGATATAAGCAACATTTGCTTACTCAATGGAGATGGATAGATGGTCTTCAGGAACCTCAAAATATCTGTAGAATATGGCATTTAAAGATTTTTTTATTATTTTAAAAATTCTTTGACATGAGGCTGTCAGCTCCTGACAGTTCCCATTGGATTTGGAAGGAGATGATGATCATCAAAAAATCTCCATTAGGAGATAATTCCTACTGGAGAGAAAGACTCCTACTATCTCAACAGATTATACTGTCCAAAGATGAACCAGAGCTTCAATGCATGTAAATCAATGCCCTGATTCTGTAAAGACAGAATGGGCAAATCTTATTTCCTGCTCCAAAATTAAGTCTGTGAGATATGCTTGGCCCGAAGATTGAAGATGATGCTCCAATGTTATAGAAACTGGGGACTGTCTAGGTATTCAGTTGTCTGTAATTTCATAATATTGGAAGTTGATTGTTCTGCACTTCCTATCTATTCATATATATGTATCCTTCTCAGGTTTCTGATGTGATTGAAGACTACATAGTTTGAGCCCCAGAATAAATTTTAAATCATCTAGGAATTAAAAGGATGTTTTAAGGTTAAGATTATTTAGTTAAAAATGTAAGTTAGGATAGAAGTTGAATAGATATAGATCCTTAAACTCATCAAGAGAGATATGTAATAGAATACATATATTTCCTAGTTGACTAGTCAAATACATATGGAGTGGACATTGAGAATGTATGTCACACCTTATAATTTTCATAATTGCTTTTATTGTATTGTTTGTATTTTATTTATTGTTATTGTTATTGTATTGTGTTTATTGTTGTATTTATTGTTATTAAGAAAAGGAGCCTTTTGTTAGACTTAAGGGAGGAGATGCTCTAGTAGGTATAATAATATTGTATCTGATATGCTGATTTCAATGCTGATATCTGATTACCACCCCTTCTGAGGCACTCTTTTGATTAGTTAATAAAAGTTGCTGATAGCCAGTAAGCTGGGCAAAAAGAGTACAGGAAGGTGGGACTTCCTGACATTAAAACAGAAACCCTGCATTTTACACAGAGGATTAGCTCATTCCACCAGCAGACATGGAAGCAGATAGATGTGTTTGAGAATGCTGGAAGAAAGAAGTTTGTTACACAGTTAAAAAAAATCTTTTGGCAAGAAAAAACCCCTTGCTTCTACCGTAGACAGAATGCTGTCCATAAAGGACAAAACTTGGAAGCAGGTAAGTCGACAGCCTCACTCTGCCAAGACAGGGTAAGCAAGTCTTTCACAATTCCTGCTCTACAATCAATGTCTGTCAGAGAAATGGGGCCAAATGGCTGAAGATTGATGCTGTAATGTATGGAGAGAAAGTGGGAACTGTCTAGGCAGCCACTGGTATGTCGTTTCTTAGTTTTGGAAGTTGCGACCCCTGCACTTCCTATATAATCAGATATATTTATCCCTCTCAGGTCTCTGAGGTGGTTGAAGAATAGATAGCTAGAATCTCATAGTTAAATTTTGAGTTGTTTAGGAATCAAGAGGGTGTTCTGGATCTAAGAAGAATTTTTAAAATTGTGAGGCAAGTTAGTATGAAAGCTGAGTTAGATATAGAACTTTAAACTCATGGAGATGGTTAGATAGTAGAATGTTAAAGTCAGGTGCCAAATACATATGGACTGGTCATTGGGAATGTATGCTAAGCCATATAACTCTTATAATTGTGGCCTATTTGTTTCTGTTGTTTGTATTGTATTTATAGTTATAAGAAAAAGAACCATTTTTTGGACTGAAAGGGAGAGCTGTTGTGGGGGGGGGGGAAGAAATACCTTAAACTAAAAAAAAAAAGAAGAGGAGGGGGGGGGGGAGGGGGGGGGGGTGGGAAGGGTGGGACTGGAGGGGGGAGTAGGGAGGGGATTGTGATTGAGATGTAACTTGAAGAAATAAATAAATTATTTTAAAAAAACATGTGTATTTAGGAGTCCAGTAAAAGTATCTTATGCACTGTCACCTGTCTTGCTGTACAACCTCTCAGTTCTCATGTCTTTGAGCTGCACCTATAATAGATACATACTCATTACTACAGACTATGAATGTATGTACACCCACTCAGAGACCATGGGAATCCAAGGTGATATGATGAAACTTTAGCTTTCTGGGAATTAAAGCACATAGAGTGGATACAGAATGTAGAAAAGCTGTGCCTAAGGGGAGACTATGTATATGTCAGTCTTGCAGGGCACATGGGTTTCTCAGGAAATGCCAGGCATATAAGAGCTTTCCAGAAAGCAAAGACAGTCATAGAAGCAGAATGCCAGAAAGGACGGGGTCAGAACACACACAGAGTGCCAGTAGCCTAGTTAAACATTTTGCATTTTATCCCGAGATGAACCCCTGGAAGGTTAAAGCGTTGAGTTCTGGGTCTTCCAGACAGTCTACAGATTTTTGAATATATTAGAGAGGGTAAAGTCCTGACGATATTGGACACGAGTACAGTATTCTAAAGTGTAATGATCAGGGTTCAATAGCAGCAAAAGCTGCCATGAAAGGAGTGCCATTGTGGTGTTTGTTTTTATATTTTTTTTGTGTAGCTGACACAAGCTTGAGTCATCTGAGAAGAAAAACCTTAGTTGAGAAAACGCATCCATCAGATGGCCTATAGGTAACTCTGTAGGGCCTTTTCTTGACCAGCGATTGGTATGCGAGGGCCCAGCTGTCGCTGGTCAGGTGGTCCTGGGCTGTAGAGTAAATCAGGCTGAACAAGCCATGGAGAGCAAGCCTCTAAGCAAAACTCCTCTATGGTCTCGGCTTTAGTTCCTGCCTCAACCCCCTTAGATGGACTATGATGTGGAGGTGTAAACGAAATAAACCTTTTCTCCCCCCAGTCTGCTTTTGGTCATGGTGTTTATCACAGTAATAGAAACCAACCTAGACCAGAAATACTTAGTAAATGACAAAAAGATAGAACAGATGGAATATGGTGACCGCTTGATGGGAAGGAAAAAGAAAGTTTGACGAGGACCCTTCCAATGCCAGGGTGCTAGGGTCTAATGAACGCATGAAAGGACATGAACGAAACTGGCACAATTTCAGAGCACCATGATACCAGTTTCCTTTTCAGGAAATCATCTGGGAGTAGAATGTTCTGGAAAGATACATTAGATCAGCTTCTTGTCATGTTTAGATTAACTTTTAAAAATTGGATTAACGGCCAACTGAAATGAATGTCAACCATTAGGAATGCATCTTTGGATCTGAGTGATTTTGATATGAACCAAATGTGATCATCTTGTAGCTTTTATTTATGCAGAAACATTTTAATGTTACCTCTTAGGAGCCCTCCAGGGTAAGGCTTGCATCTCACTTGTTTTGTCCTTGTGTTTTTATTCTTTTTAAAATAAATAAATAAATTTATTTATTCATTAAAAAAAAAAAAAGAAAAGGAGCCTTTTGTTAGACTTAAGTTAGGAGATGCTCTGGTAGGTATAATAATATTGTATCTGATATGCTGATTTCAATGCTGATATCTGATTACCACCCCTTCTGAGGCACTCTTTTGATTAGTTAATAAAAGTTGCTGATAGCCAGTAAGCTGGGCAAAAAGAGTACAGGAAGATGGGACTTCCTGACATTAAAACAGAAACCCTGCATTTTACACAGAGGATTAGCTCATTCCACCAGCAGACATGGAAGCAGATAGATGTGTTTGAGAATGCTGGAAGAAAGAAGTTTGTTACACAGTTAAAAAATCTTTTGGCAAGAAAAAACCCCTTGCTTCAACTGTAGACAGAATGCTTTCCAAAAAGGACAAAACTTGGAAGCAGGTAAGTTGACAGCCTCGCTCTGCCAAGACAGGGTAAGCAAGTCTTTCATAATTCCTGCTCTACAATCAATGTCTGTCAGAGAAACGGGGCCAAATGGCTGAAGATTGATGCTGTAATGTATGGAGAGAAAGTGGGAACTGTTTAGGCAGCCACTGGTATGTCATTTCTTAGTTTTGGAAGTTGCGGCCCCTGCACTTCCTATATAATCAGATATATTTATCCCTCTCAGGTCTCTGAGGTGGTTGAAGAATAGATAGCTAGAGTCTCATAGTTAAATTTTGAGTTGTTTAGGAATCAAGAGGGTGTTCTGGATCGAAGAAGATGTTTTTAAAAATGCGATGCAAATTAGTATGAATGCTGAGCCAGATATAGAACTTTAAACTCATGGAGATGGTTAGATTATAGAAGGTTAAAGTCAGGTGCCAAATACATATGGACTGGACATTGGGAATGTATGCTAAGCCATATATAACTCTCATAATTGTGGCCTATTTATTTCTGTTGTTTTGTATTGTATTTACAGTTATAAGAGAAAGAACCATTTGCTGGACTGAAAGGGGGAGCTGTTGGGAGGAAAAATATATACCTTAAACTTAAAAAAAAAGGAAGAGAATGGGGGTTGAGGGGGAAGAGGGTGGGAGGGTGGGACTGGAGGGGGGAGTAGGGAAGGGATTGTGATTGAGATTTAACTTGAAGAAATAAAAAATAAATTTTAAAAAAGTTTTAAAAAATTGCTAAGTTAAAAAAATATACAAATGCAGATTGAGGAGCTTAAGAAAAATCTGCCAAGGTACGTGTCTGGAACTGAGAAAATGCCACATTCTTTCCTGCTAGGTCTCCTCAGCCATTGTGTGTACCAGTAGAAAACCAGAAATTGTTAAATTATCACATGTAAAACAAAGTGTATGATGACAGAAACCTCCAAGAGAAGAAACAAAGAGCAGGAAGGAAGACATATGTCAGGGGATAGAGAAAAAAACCTCATTCTACATGACCTGGAACATGGGCATAGCATGGAGAAAAACAGCCCATGGGACATATGGATATTATACAGGGCTTTATTCAGAAATAGAATTAAGAGCTAGCTTACGTGGGCCAAGATTGCTCAATTCAGGCCAAGGCTTGTTAAAATCCACGTGGTGTCTGTGTGCTCAATTATATTGGCTGGTTAAGGACAAACAGCAGGCAGCCCATTAACGATAATCTAAATACTGATAAACAATTTAATTAATTATTTCTACAACTGTAATATTCTTATTTCATATTAACCCTCTTTGAGTATATTTAACAAATAGAATATCTCAAAATTTTCAGTAGACATAATTCATTTTCCAGTTATAATCCATATGGATGATTTTATGAGACATACAGCACTTGATTAAGTTTAAAGCTGAAGAATAAACAAATGAGATTAAAACTCAGTTCATTAGATTAGATGTAACAGTCATTTAGAAGAATGCTTTTGGATATTAATAGTATTTACATAAATATAATATGTATCTTATTCTAACAAATGACATTTGTTTTACAAAATAAATGTGAAATGTATATTCAATTATGATTAAATGTAATGTTTCCTTCATGTTGACATCACTTAAAACTTTACATTTCTATATGAACATTTAAAGTGCCTCAATTTAATGCAAACAAGATAATAAATCTTAATGATTTAAACATGTATGTATATAAAAATATTTTTTAAATGAAGAGAAAAAGAACATGAAGTTGGAGGATAAAGAATTATGGAGGATTTCAGAGGCATATAGGAGGGGTACTATGAGAGAAATGAATTGGATGAAAAAAATTTTAACAAGATATTTTAAAGTATCAAAATGGAACTCCACATAGTGATAATTTACCTACTGGTTACTATGATGTTTAGTTTTTAATTTTCATTTGACATAACCAAGTACGTGAGCAGATCTTTGGAGAATTGTCTTAACTCCCTTAACTGAGGTGTGGAAAGATCCAATCAAAATTCATTGGTACCTTTGTTAGTGATCTGATAAAAATGAGCATGGAAGAAAGAAAACTCAGAGGGTATTCACACTTGCTGGTGAGTCCATCTACTTTGCTATTGCTGCTGTTGCTGCTACTGCTGATATTGCTTCCTCCTGATTCCTGATTGGCTAACCAATTGTAATTACACTGTACTAATACCTATAGACATAAACTTATTTAAATAATATTTTAAAAATATTATCTTAAAATTATTTGTTCAAGCATATAAATTTGAATCTTAATTTTTTCTTTTTTTTAAATATTTATTACTTCAGGTTACATCCTCACCACAGTGCCCTCTATCCACCCCTCCTATTTCTGCCCTCCCACCCTCTATCTCCTATCCGTTCCATCCCACTCCTTCAGAGTGGAGTGTCCCTACATATCAGTGCTCTACCCCAGTTCAGTAGTCATATGAGGGCCAAGAGCATCCTCATACACTGGGGGCCAATAAAGCAGCACCACTAGGGCAAAGTTTCTCATTGATAGGAAATAAAGCCTATATTCATGTTCCCTTTGGTCATTGGTTGTAGTATAGTTATCCTGTACTATGTGGTTAAAATCCGATTATAAGTGAATAGATGCCATGTGCATCCTTCTGAGTCTGGGTTAGATCACTCAGGATGAGCTTCTCTAGTTCCATCCATTTGGCTGCAGATTGCATGATTTCGTAGTTTCTGATGGCTCAGTAGTATTCCATTGTGTAGATGTACCATAGTTTTTTAATCCATTCCTCGGTTGAGGGGCATCTGGGTTGTTTCCAGTATCTAGCTACTACAAATAAGGCAGATATAAACATAGATGAGGAAACGTCTTTGTGGTTTGGTGAGGAATCATTTGTATGTATACCCAGAAGTGCTATGGCTGGGTCCCAAGGCAGAGCTATTCCAAGTTTTCTAAGATATTGCCAGACTAATTTCCATAGTGGTTGTACAAGCTTGAACACCCACCTGCAATGGAGGAGAGGTCCCCTTTCTCTACAAAATTGCCAGCATGTGCTGTCATTTGAGCTTTTGATCTTAGCCATTCTCACAGGTGTGAGATTGTCGCGTCCCCCCTTGTCCAGCAAGGATGACGCAACTCACAAAAGCTTTTCTCCAGCAGTTTATTCAGGTCCCTTGAAAACAGTCTTCCGAATAATGGGGCAGATCCAACCCACAGGCTAAATACTAAATGAACAGCCAGTCAAGTAAAGCCAAGTGGTGCTATCTTAGAGGTCTACGTATGCAGAAGCAAGCCAGATCAGCGGTCTTTGCCAAATATGAACTTATTATCATAGAGAGCGCTCATCGTCGGGCTGGTGGAAGGCGGAGACCAGCGCCATCTTTAGGGCGCGGCACTTCGCAGCTCTCTACAGTTCCTCCTTTTTTATTTTTTCTAAAGTTGGTAAAAGTCCCTGGAAAGGCTTCGTAATCCCTCTATCTGGGGATCTCACGGTGGGCCTGAGCCTATAGGAGGGCGGTGCTCAAACTCTTACCCGTCTCTGGGTCAGCCTCCCCACTCGGGACTGCCCTGTCTTAGGTGGCCGAGACTTACCCGTCAACTCCGTCACTGACTTGCCAGACCCTAATATCCGTGGAACGAATTCCTCAGTGGGCAGGGACTATGCTTAGTGAAGATTTACTTTACAGCAGCAAGCCATGCCTGAGGGGACTGGCCCGCCTCAATGGCGACAAGGGCTTGTATAATCATGGCTGCATTACGCTTTTGTGTGGCTCTCATTTTGTAGCTGCACCATAGGCAAACCAGAGAGGCTAGCATTATTAGTATCGCCAAAGAGCCTACACCCGCCCACTCCTTAAGATGATCCATAGCCGTCTGTATCCAAGAAGTCAAGCCAGTAGCCAGGCTCAGATCCACCCGAGTGGAGTTGATGTGGATGATTGTCGCTCTCAGCTCTCTCATCAAATTTTCAAATTCAGCCGACCAATCCTGTAAGAGGAACTTTGACAATTGTCTGGACAAATTAGCAGCTTTTGTATAATTTTGATATTGCACGGAAGTAACACACAAACCTTGCAATTTCCACTCACACCCCAACTGTGCTAGTTGCCAAAGAGAATCAATCTGTTCTTGTATTAAATCTATACATTGATTAACTATCATAAGACCTCCTTTGAGATGAGAATTCATAGAGGTCTGAGTATCCAATGCCTGTGCCACAGTGGCTGAGATGTTATTCAGGGCATTGGCAGTCTGTATAGAACTAGACAAGGCAATAGCTGAGGCAGTAGCTCCCACAGCAGCAACAGTGATAGCAGTAACAATAGCTGCAGTGATGCCAAAATCTCTTTTAAATCTGAATAGCATCATGGTATTAGGAGCCTCTACAGGAACTGGTACATATCGAGGCATTCTAGTCACCACAGCCACAGGAAAGGCTGTGGCATTCCAGCATAGGGCATAAAAACATGTGCCTGCAGTGCATACTAACTTTTCTTCACCTAAGGATGCACTCCCATTACTTACAATCCACAGAAAAGGAGGCCAGAGACATACTGGCGAAGCTGAAAAGTTCTTGTTGCGGTAAGAATGAAATCAAGAATTCCAAGTACCAGAGCCACTACCGCTAGAGAAATCCAATCTGATAGCAGACCCTAGGGAAAAATTACCTCTTTGATAAATTCCTCCTCCAAGCATAATGACAGGTCCCAAGTCCATGCAACTTCCATTTACTCCACACAAAAGCCACAAATCAAAAGGATTGGTGGCAGTCTGCTGAGGATCCCTAGTAGATATATCAAGCATTCCTGTACAAGACTTATTCACTCTATTACTAATCATGGGGCTAAAGGAAAAATAATCTTGTTGAACCCAAACTGCTCTGCGCTCCTGACATCCAGTCCAGGGAAAAGGTCCTTCCTCTCCTGTGGATCCTCTACAAAAAGGTGCCCAGCGTGGCTGTCTGGGGGGGTTCCGGTCAGAGACTCGTGTGGGCCACCATCCTTCAAGACGAAAACCATTGCCTGAAAACAAACCACCACTCCTACCCCCAAACCTCAGTTGTGGTAAAAAATATGCTGACTGCTGAGACAATTTAATGCATTTTGTATCATCTGACCTATTGAAGCTCATTAAAAAGCACAAACTACCCTTCAAGCTGACAT
Source organism: Lophiomys imhausi (assembly GCA_907164525.1). NCBI lineage: Eukaryota > Metazoa > Chordata > Mammalia > Rodentia > Muridae > Lophiomys > Lophiomys imhausi. The sequence goes on along the minus strand of CAJQZJ010010085.1, from coordinate 1,944,795 downwards.
TTCTATTACCTTCTATAGGGCTTCTCTGATCATCAAAGGGAAGGTAGGGTAAGCCTAGGCTTCTATTACTGCTAAATAAGTGTGGAAACACAGTTGCATCATGTCTGACCGGCATCGGCTTTGGGAATATCGACAGGATCCCCCATCTCGGCTTGGTCATTCCTGACATACTCACTGCTACTAACACCAGGATCCATAGGAAGGTCTTCATGACGAATCTTCCTCACAAGGCGCTCAGGCACCCACACTGGATCTTGTTGATTCTGAGGAAAAACACAAACAGACCCTCTCGCCCATGTTAGCACAGGGTCAGGCCCCCGCCAAGAGCCTGTCAAAATATCCTCCACTTCACCATGCTTTTAGGTGAACCATGGGAATCCTGATGTCTGTCCGCTGCTGAGCAGCCTTGAGCATCCAAATTGAAAAAGTTTAAAGTAAATAAGGCTAAAGACATTCTTTCCTTGGGGGAACGGCCTTGGCCTATTCCCCCTTTTTTTTTTTGCAAGCATTCTTTCAAGGTGCGATGAGCACGCTCCACAATTCCTTGTCCTTGAGGATTGTATGGTAATCCGTGATTAAGCTGTACCTCCATCTGGTTACATAAGGAGACAAAGGACTGAGCCGTATAGGCTGGTCCATTGTCCGTTTTTAGCTGCTGTGGTTTTCCCCATGCAGCCCAGGCTTCTAAGCAATGTCCTATGACACTGCAAGCCTTTTCTCCACTCATAGGTGTAGCATGTATGATACCTGAGCAGGTATCCACAGATACATGAATATATTTTAAGGTTCCAAACTCTGAAATGTGTGTAACATCCATTTGCCAGATTTTGAGTGGTAACAGCCCTCTAGGGTTCACTCCCACACTGGGAGGATGATGATGAATCACACACTGAGGACAGTCCAAAACTACTTGTCTAGCATCTGCTCTAGACAAATGGAATTTCTGCTGTAGAGTTTTTGCATTTACATGAAATAATTGGTGAAACTGTCTGGCTTGATCCAGGAATGAGCTCCAAAAAATGCATTCCATCCTGGTCCATTGATCAACTTTATCATTACCTTCACTTAATGGTCCAGGTAATCCTGTATGTGCTCTGATATGTTGAATATAAAAACACCTTTTTCTCTGCCAGATTAAAACTTGTAACTCTTGTAATAAGGCACATACAGTACTACTATTCTTAATAGGACCTGCTAATTCTAATACTTTCAATGTGTTGACCACATAAACTGAATCTGAAATCAAATTGAATGCAAATTGACATTTTTTAAACACCTCAATTACTATTTTCAACTCTACTATTTGGGGGGAGCCCGGTTGAAATTGACATAACACGGGCTCTTGTCTTTCTATCAAATAGGCTCCACAGCCTGTCTTTGAGCCATCAGTAAACACATTTGGTGATCCTTGAAGTGGTACTGCTGAAGTAATCTTAGGGAATATCACTGGGTGCTCCTTAAAAAATGATAGCAATGGATGTTTAGGATAATGGTTATCAATCACTCCTTCAAAGCTACATTGCAATATTGCCCAGTCATCTACAGTGCCACACAAAATCTTAATTTGATAACTGGAATAAGGCACTATTATACTGGCAGGAGCAACTCCAAAAGACTGCAAGCATTGTTGGATACCATTCAAGGCTAAAGCAGCAAGTGCAGTGGGATAATGTTCTATGGATTTTTTCGGAGAAATCTTTGAATAGGTCCATAATAATGGTCCGTCCTGCCATAACAATCCTGTAGGTTGACCATAGGTGGCAAATATGCACAATGCAATGGCTGTCCTTCTTGCCATCTTTTTAGGAAGGCACTCTGTAACCTTTCTTCCACTTTACATAAAGCTTTTCTTGCTTCTTCTGTTAATTGCCTAGGAGAATTAAGTGCTGAATCACCTTTCAAAATATCATATAGAGGTCTTATTTCATAATTTGGTAGCTTTAAATAGCCTCTTACCCAATTGATATCTCCTAACAACCTTTGAAAATCATTTAAAGTCTTTAAATTATCTTTTCTTATCTCAATCTTTTGAGGTATTATCTTTTCAGGTCCAACCTTCGCTCCTAAATAATTAACCACATTTTCCATTTGAACCTTATCAGGAGCAATAAACAACCTTTTCTTTTTTAATAATTGAACTAATTCTTCATAGGCCCGATCTAACATTTGTTCACTCTTAGCTGCCAGTAAGATATCATCCATATAATGAACACATCTCAAATCTGGAAAATTCTTTCTCAAGGGAGCAAAGGCTTCCCCCACATATACTTGGCACATAGTGGGGCTGTTTGCCATGCCCTGGGGTAATACTACCCATTCAAACCTCTGATCAGGTTCCTCATGGTTACAGGATGGAACAGTAAATGCAAATCTCTCACTATCTTTGGCACACAAAGGGATGGAGAAAAAACAATCTCTTGTATCTATAACTATAATGGGCCATGAGGCTGGCAAAGATGATAAAAGCGGCAAGCCGCGCTGCACTGGGCCCATGATCTGCATTTGTTGATTTATGGCACGCAGGTCATGCAATAATCTCCATTTTCCAGATTTATTTTTAATGACAAAGATAGGTGTATTCCAGGGAGATACAGATGGTTTTATATGCTTTAAAGACATCTGTTCATCCAACAAATCTTTGGCTGCATTTAATTTTACAGAGGAAAGTGGCCACTGAGGAACCCATACTGGATCCTCCATCTTCCAAGTTATGGGAATGCCCTCCTCAGTGGCCCCTAGGAAAAACCCAGGCCCTGTTTCTTTTGTCTTTGCTGCATAGGTATGGGACTCTTTCGTCCTTGCAAATATTTTCCTATTCCAAAGCCTGGAGCATATCCCATTTCTTGCATCATACATTGGGCTGAATCAGAATAGTCATTACTTAATTTAAATCCCATATCCTTTAAAAGGTCTCTTCCCCAAAGGGAGATAGGGAGCTCAAGTACATATGGCTCCATTTCTCCTGAGTGGTTTTCTTGGTCCTGCCACTTTAATAACCTTGCACTCATATCTGGAGTCTTAGCATAACCCAGGCCTTGAAGTGTTTGAGAAGAGGCTTGTACGGGCCAACCTGAAGGCCAGTCTTTCTTTGCTATGATACTCCTATCAGCCCCAGTATCCAAAAGGCCCAGGATCGTTTTACCATCAACTTTTAACTCTAAGACAGGGCGTTGGTCCAAATCCAGGGAGAGAAAAGTCAAATCCGTGCCCGTGGACCCAAAACCATCTTTTCCTCTCTCTCTATCCTTTGCTGCATAGCAGTCATGTAAGCTCGGCAACATAATCAATTGAGCAATTCTATCTCCAGGAGAGATAGCCGTTATACCACGGGGGGAGGCTACCATGATCTTAACCACTCCAGTGTAATCTGGATCTATAACTCCAGGATGGACAATAAGTCCTCTCAAGGCTGATGATGACCTCCCTAACAACAAACCAACTGTACCAGGTTCAAGGGGTCCTTTAAAATCTGTTTCAATTAACTGGACCCCCATTTGGGGTGTTAATACGAGTCTGGTGGTGGAACAGAGGTCCAATCCTGCTGAGCCTGCAGTGGCTCTCCGCGGTCTCTCAGATGGCGGAGGGTTGGCCATCTCTCTTGATTCTGTTCTTTGTCCTGATTCTCTATTGCCCCATATATTTGTGGGCCCTGAGGTCGTGGGCCCCGCTGTCCGTTTTTTGGACGAGCGCTACCATAACCTTGAGTTAAAGGCTGGCCATGGATTTCTATCATTGAACGGCATTCATTAACCCAATGGTTCCCTTTTTTACATTTTGGGCACAACCCCGGCCGCCTGGGGCGTTGTACACTTCCTGTACTTTCTGTACTCCTTCCCCTGGGGCACTGTCTTTTAAAGTGTCCCATCTTGCCACACTTAAAACAAACTCCTGAACTTCCTCCACCTTTTCTGGCCAACTGTATTACTGCAGCAGCAAGACCAGCATTAGTTAACGGCCCTCCAAGCTCTCTACACACTTTCATCCAGGCCTCTAGGCCTTTGTTCTTATAAGGGGTGATAGCAGCTCTACATTCTTTGGTACATTGCTCATAGACCAACTGTTTTATTAGTGGCAAAGCAGCATCCGGGTCACCAAAAATCTTCCCTGCTGCTTCCACCATTCGTGCCACAAAATCTGAAAAGGGCTCCATAGGGCCCTGTAGAATCTTAGTTAAGTTCCCACTCACCTCCCATTTATTAGGGAGAGATCTCCAAGCCTTGATAGCTATCTTGTTTATTTGCTCATAAATCTGAATAGGATATCCTATCTGCTGGTTGGCAAATCTCCCCTGCCCAAGCAGCATGTCTCTATCCCAGGCTGGATTTCCATCTCTCTGATTAGTGGCTGCTTGCTCAGTGGCATACTCAATCAAGAAAGCTTTCCAGTCTAAGTATTGCCCTGGACTTAAGCAGGCACGGACCAGACCACTCCAATCACTCGGAGTCATACAATGTCTGCTTAATGCTTCCACTTGAGCTATTGTAAAAGAAGCGGTAGTACCATAGGTACGAACCGACTCTGCAAGAGATTTTACTACTTTAAAATCAAGCGGTTCCTCGTACCTGTTCCCTTGTGGGTCTTGGTATACCGGATAGGCAAACTGTAATTCTGTTCTTACTTGTGTCCACATCCCCGGGCAGAAAGATCTCCCTACTTTCAGGGACTGAACTGGCTGCTCTGTCTGAGTGGCTTCTGGATATGGAGGAGGAGTCGAAGGCGCTGTGGCAACAGCTTTGTTTACATCAGCTGCCGCCAGCGTGGCTGAAGGCGCTGTAGCGATGACTCCACCCATTCCGACTGCCGCTGACGTGTCAGGCGCCATGGCAACAGCTCCTCCCACACCGACTGCCGCCGATATGCCCTTCTGTTTTACTTTTTTCTTTTCCTTTTTTCTAATAACAGTCCTCTCCAACTGTTCTATTAGAGCGTGTAGCTCTCCTTCAGAATCCGTGCTCTCTGAGTCCTCTAAATCTCTAAAATCTCTAAAATTTCTAAGATCGGGATAGAGAGGAACTTTCTTTTTGTCTTCCTTTTCACTGTCTGCCTGCTCAAATCTTTCGCCTTTGTTACTTTCCTTTTCACTGTCTGCCTGCTCAGATCTCTCCCCTTGTAGCAGTTCCAAAGCTGATTCTCCCTCTTTGATTGCATTACAACACCTCTGATCTTCTAAACAACTCCTCACCATTTTCCAAATCGGTCTTACTCCATGCTTCAGAGTCCCCTGCTCCCAAGCAAAATCCAAGTCCCTGCCTAATTTGTCCCAGCAGGATACCGTAAGATTCCCGGACACCGCAAACCACGGAGCCACAGAATCGCATTCATTTAAAAATCTTTCTAAGGTAGACTTCTTAATCTTCAAATTCCTAGCTAAAAGTAGCTCCTGAAGAGCCAGAAAAATTGGATGTGACTGAGACAATCCCATGTTTAAAAATTTTACTTTAGGTTCGCTGCTTCCCCGCGAAACTTTACCTTTTGTTCGCAACTTCCTGCGAAACTTTACCTTTTGTTCGCTATTTCTGCGAAACTTAACTGTTTGTTCACTATCTCCGCGAAACTTTACCTTTTGTTCGCTATCTCCGCGAAACTTTACCTTGTGTTCGCTATTTCCGTGAAACTTTATTGTCCTGATTTATCCCAGGAACTTACCAAGCGCTTCCCCTGACTGCAGGAGTTCTGAGTCTTTTCTGGGCTCCCCGTACGGGCCACCACTTTGTCGCTTCCCCCCTTGTCCAGCAAGGATGACGCAACTCACAAAAGCTCTTCTCCAGCAGTTTATTCAGGTCCCTTGTAAACAGTCTTCCGAATAATGGGGCAGATCCAACCCACAGGCTAAATACTAAATGAACAGCCAGTCAAGTAAAGCCAAGTGGTGCTATCTTAGAGGTCTACGTATGCGGAAGCAAGCCAGATCAGCGGTCTTTGCCAAATATGAACTTATTATCATAGAGAGCGCTCACCGTCGGGCTGGTGGAAGGCGGAGACCAGCGCCATCTTTAGGGCGTGGCACTTCGCAGCTCTCTACATGAGATGGAATCTCAGAGTTATCTTGAGGTGAATTTCTCTGATGATTAAGGATGTTGAGCATTTCTTTAAGTGTCTCTCAGCCATTAGATATTCCTCATTTGTGAATTTTCTGTTTAGCTCTGTACCCCATTTTTTTATTGGATTATTTGTTTTCTTGGCATTTAATTTCTTGAGTTCTTTGTAAATTTTGGAGATTAGCCCTCTTTCAGATGTGGGGTTGGTAAAGGTCTTTTTCCAATCTACAGGTTACCATTCTCTTCAAATGACAGTGTCTTTTTCCCTACAGAAGTTTTTCAGTTTCATGAGGTCCCATTTATTGATTGTTGTTCTTAAAGCCTGAGCTGTTGGTGTTCTGGTCAGGATTTGTCACCTGTGCCAATGAATTCGAGGGTTTTCCCAATTTTCTCTCCTAATAGATTTAGTGTGTCAGGCCTTATGTTAAGGTCTTTGATCCACTTGGGCTTAAGTTTTGTACAAGGCATTAAGTATGGGTCTAATTTCATTCTTTTACATGTCGACAACAAGTTGCACCAGCACCATTTGTTGAAGATGCTGTAATTTTCCATTGTACTGTTTTGGCATCTTTGTCAAAAATTGAGAGACCATAGGTTTGTGGGTCTATTTCTGGATCTTCAATTCGATTCCATTGATCCACTGGTCTGTCTCCATAACAGTACCATGATGTTTTTATAACTATTTCTCTGTAGTACAGCATGAAATCTGGTATGGTGATACCTCCAGATTTTTTTTTAATTTTTATTTTTTTGTACATGATTGATTTAGCTATTCTAGGTTTTTTTTTATACCATATGAAGTTGAGAATAGCTTTCCAGGTCTATAAAAAATTGTGGTGGTATTTTGATAGGAATTGCATTAAATCTATATATTGCTTTGGCATGATGACCATTTTTATTATGTTGACCCTACATATCCATGAGAATGGGAGATCTTTCCATATTCTGATTACTTCTTCAATTTCTTTTTTCTAAAACTTGAATTTCTTGACATACACATCTTTTTTGCTTGGCTAGAGTTACCCCCTAGGTATTTTATATTGTTTGTGGCTATTCTGAAGGTTGTGTTTCCCTAATTTCTTTCTCAGGCTATTTAGTTTTTGTATAAGGAAGGGCTTCTGATTTTTTTGAATTAATTTTGTATCCAGCCACCTTGCTGAAGGTGTTTATCAGCTGTAAGAGTTCTCTGGTGGAATTTTTGGGTTGGTTATGTATACTATCATATCATCTGCAAATAGGGATAATTTGACTTCTTTGTTTCCAATTTGTATCCCCTTGATCTCCTTTAGCTGTATTATTGTTCTAGCAAGAACTTCAAGTACTATATTGAAGAGATGTGATGAAAGTGGATATCCTTGTCTTGTCCCTGAATTTAGATGAAATGCTTCAAGTTTCTCTCCATTTGATTTGATGTTGGCTACTGGCTTGTTGTATATCGCCTTTATTATTTCTAGGCATGGTCCTTGTATGCCTGTTCATTCCAGGACTTTTAGCATGAAGGGTTGTTGGATTTTGTCAAATGCTTTCTCAGAGTCTAGCAAGATGAACATGTGGTTTTTTTCTTACAGCTTGCTTATATAATGAATTACGTTAATGGATTTTTGTATGTTGAACCATCCTTGCATTCCTGGGATGAAGCCTACTTGTATATGTATGATACTTTTGATTTGTTCTTGGATTCCGTTTGCCAGTATTTTATTAAGTATTTTTGCATCTATCTTCATGAGGGAAATTGGTCTGAAGTTCTCTTTCTTTGTTTGGTCTTTGTGTGGTTTACGAATCAAGGTGACTGTTTCCTCATAGAATGATTTGTCAGTGTTCCTTCTGGTTCTATTTTGTGGAAGAGTTTGAAGAGTATTGGTATTAGCTCTTCTTTGAAAGTCTGGTAGAATTCTGTGCTGAAACTGTGACTTTTTTTGGAGGGGGTTGGAAGATTTTTAATGAATGTTTCTATTTCCTAAAGGGTTATACGGCTATTTAATCTGTTAACTTGATCTTGATTTAACTTCGGAAGGTGGAATCTATCAAGAAATTTGTCCATTTTGCTTAGGTTTTCAAATTTGGTGGAGTACAGATTTTTAAAATAGGACCTAAAGATTCTCTGGATTTCCACAATGTCTGTTGTTATTTCTCCCTTTTTGTTTCTGATTTTGTTGATTTTGATTTTTCCCTCTGCCTTTTAATTAATTTGGCTAACGGTTTGTCTATTTTGTTGATTTTCTCAAAGAACCAATTCTTGGTTTCATTGATTCTTTGTATTGTTCTTTTTGTTTCTAAGTTGTTGATTTCAGGACTAAGTTTGATGATTTCCTGCCTTCTGCTCCTCTTGGGAGTGTTTGCTTCTTTTTCTTCTTCTTTTTTTTTTTCCAGTTCTTGCAGTTCAGCTGTAAATTTGCTAATATGGGCTGTCACAATTTTCTTTTTGAAGGCTCTTAGTGCTGTGAACTTTCCTCGTAGCACTGCTTTTATTGTGTCCCATAGGTATGGGTATGTTGTGCCTTCATTGTAGTTGGATTTTAAGAAGTCTTTAATTTCCATCTTTAATTTTTCCCTGACACAGTAGTCATCCAGTAGAGAGTTGTTCAGTTTTCATGAGTGTGTAGGCTTTCTGTTATATCTGTTGTTGTTGAAGTCCAGTTTTATTCCATGGTGGTCTGATAAGATACAAGGGATTATTTCAATTTTCTTGTATCTGTTGAGTCATGCTTTGTGTCCGACTATATGGTTGATTTTTGAGAAGGTTCTGTGCGATGTAGAATAAAGAGTAATTTTTTGTGTTTGGGTGAAATGTTCTATAGATATCTGTTAGGTCCATTTGGTTCATGACCTCTGTTAGTCTCATTATTTCTCTGTTTGGTTTCTGTATCAATGACCTCTGTCCATTGTTGTGAGTGTAGTGTTGAAGTCACCCAGTACTAATGTGTGGTGATCATTATGTAGTTTAAGCTTTAGAAGAGTTTCTTTTACAAATGTAAGAACCCTTTTATTTGGGGCATAGATATTCAATATTGAGATATCTTCATGAATATTTCCTTTAACATGTATGTAATGCCCTTCTCTATCTCTTTTGATTAACTTCAGTTGATAGTCTATTTTATTTGATATTAAGATGGCTAATCCATCTTGCTTCCTGGATCCATTAGTTTGGAAAACCTTTTCCCAGCCCTTTACTCTGAGGTAGAGTCTATCTTTGTTAGTGAGATGCATTTCTTGTATGCAGAAAAATGATGGGTCTTGTTTATGGATCCATTCTGTAAGCTGGTGTCTTTTTACTGGGGAGTGCAGTCCATTGATGTTAATGGATATTAATGACCAAAGGTTGTTATTTCCTATTGTTTTGGTGTAGGTGGTGGTTGTGTGTTTCTTTTGGTTTAGCTGCAGTTGGAGTTTTTTTTGCTTCCTCTGTTTTCTTGAATGTTGATATCTTCTATGGGTAGGAATTTTCCTTCTTGGATATTCTGTAGGGTTGGATTTGTGGGTAGATACTGTTCAAATTTGGTTTTGTCATGCAATATCTTGTTTTCTCCATCTATGTTGATAGAGAGTTTTGCTGGGTATAGTGGTCTGGCTGTGCACCTATGTTCTTTCAGGAATTATCAGACATCCGCTCAGGCCCTTCTGACTTTTAAAGTTTCTGAGGGAAGTCAGGTGTAATTCTGAAGGGTCTGCCATTATATGTTACTTGACCTTTTTCTCTTACAGCTTTTAATATTCTTTCTTTGTTCTGTACATTTGGAGTTTCAATTATTTTGTAGCGAGAGGAGTTTCTTTTCTGATCTAGTCTGTTTGGTGTTCTTTATGCCTCTTGGAATTTTATTGGCATCTCTTTCTTCAGGCTTGGGAAGTTTTCTTCTATGATTTTGTTGAAGATGTTTCCTGGACCTTGGAATCAGGAGTCTTCTCTTTCTTTCTATGCCTGTAATTCTTAGGTTCTATCTTTTCATTGAGTACTTGATTTCTCAGATGCTATGGGTGAGAACTTTTTTTTAGATTTCTCATTTTCTTTGTTTGTTGTACTGATCCCTTCAATCGAATCTTCCACGCCTGAGATTCTGTCTTCCATCTCTTGTATCCTATTTTTGATATACATGTCTGTAGTTCCTGTTCTCTTCCCTTGGTTTTCCACCTCCAGGATTGTTTCTGCTTGTGTTTTCTTAATTGCTCTACTTCCAATTTCAAGTGCTTGAACCATTTTATTTGTTTTATATGTTTCCTGTTCCAATTTGCATGTCTTTGTCTGTAAATCTTTCAAATCTTTCATTGCCTTGTCTCTTTCCCATTCATGTTGGGCTGCATTGGCTTGGAGGTCTATAATGGTATTCTCCATTGCTTTAATTTGTAAAATTGAGGATTCTTTGTATTCTTTCAGTGATTTAATTTCTTGAAAGGAATCTATCATTTTTTCTAAGTATAGAGTTATTATCATCTCCATGTGTTTTAGCTGTGCTGGTATGCTCAGGGCTTGCTTTGTTAACCTCACTGAATTTTGTTGGAGTAATATTTCTTTGATTTTTGTCAGTTTTCTTCTTTAGCTGACGTTTAGCCACCTGGTTGTCCTAAGCTGGTTGTTCTGATGTCTTCTGTACTCTTTCAGTGGCACTGCCAATCCTCCTTAGCGTGTTGCAGTGACCTTGCGAATATTGGGAACTCAGGTATCCAGGATGTACCTCTCTCTGCCAGATGGGGCTACCTCCCATGACCCTGCAGTGGTCAGACCTGTGGGAGACTATACTGAGCAGCCCTCTGCCCTTTCTGAGCATAATGTTCTTCCAAGTGATTGTATATCCTGTAGAGGGACCTTTATGTTCAAAACCTTTCTGGGTAAACACAGATATGCTTGTGCCTCCCTGCCAGCTGCTCAGCTGGAGATAATTCTTGGTGAACCTGCTGTTCTCTTGTTTGTAATGCCAGTGTGGAAGCTGGGTACTTCAGAGGCTGGTGAGTACCCCTGTCTGAGGTTTGGAGCTATTGCTTGAGTATTCGCATGGCTTTTGCCTGCTTCTGTGGCAGAGTCTGCTCTGGCCTCTGTTTTAAGCCAGGCTCTGGGCTGACCTCTGCTCTGGGTCCAGGGTCTGTACCCAGTGCCACTAACCTCTGCTTTGGGTCCTGAGACTGTGTGCCTCGCCGCTGGTCTCTGCTTTGGGCTCTGAGGCTGTACTCATACCATTGACCTCTGCTTTGGGCCTTGACCCTGTCCACTTGCTGGGTTTTTGAGTGGCTCTTGCCCACTTCCCCAGCGCACTCCTTGGCCTGGGTTCTGGACCATGCCACACCACGCCGTGTCCCTCAGTCTGAGTTACACGCTGCAACACACCTACTGCCTGTGTCCATGCTGTGCTGCACCCCACTGCCTGTGTTCCCTGCCCTGCTGCTCACTGCTGCCTGGTTCCATGCCCTGCTTCTCATTGGTGCCTCGGTCCATGCCAAGCTGTGACCCGCTGCCTGTGTTGCCAGCCGTGCTGCTCCACAAGGCCTGGGTTCCATACCATGCTGCCTAGGTCGAGCTGCATGGTGCCCAGCTGCCTAGATCTCTGCCCTCTGCCACACTGCCTGGGTTCCCTGCTGTGCTGCTCCTAGCTGCCTGGATCCCTGGCGTACTGCGCCCTGGCTTGGGTTCTGCTGCTCCCTGATGCCTGTGGTCCCCACTGCACTGCACCCTAGGGTCTGGGTTCCACACTATGCTGCACCCTGCGGCCTGGGTAGGTCTATTTACCTTAGTGTCTGAGGGTCCCACTAGGGACACCCACTAGTCCCTGGGTTCGCTGAGTATGACCCTACGGGTTCACGCTTGTCAGGATGTTGTTTAGCTTGTTTATATTTCTGCAATATTGTAGCTATTTTTTCCCAGCTCAACATGTGTCCCTGCCAACTGCCACCATCTTGGATCCCTCAATTTGTTAAATGATTTTAAGCTGTTTTTGAAGTTTTGAGTTTCTACACAAAAGGTAGCATTTGGTGTTTGGGTTTTTGTACTTCATATTTAATGCATCTTCAATTATTCTCAGCATTCAACTGTTGGTAACATAGTTGGAGCTGAAGCAGCTTGAAGTCTCAGCCCTTAGTGATACTAGTATGAGTTTCAATAATAAAAATCTAGGCATGATCTGAATCCCTTTTACTTTTATGATGACTTATCATTGGTTGGTTTCTACCTGATTTCTTATACCTGAATTGTACCACCAAATTACCATAGTTTCTATGAATAAGTATTATATAACCAAAGCAAAATGTAAACCGAAAAGAATCTCTTTCTTATGCAAATTTACTCATCTCTTTTAGAGGAACTAATTTATATTTGTAAAATTGAATTATGATTCTTTTAATTGCATATTGATACCCAAGTATAACATCTTGTAGATTGAAAAAATATATGACCATAAATGCTTTGTATGGGTAGTCCCTATAGTGTCTTTGGATAATTTATCTTGTAAGAAATACTGTTACCTCTTAGATGACCTAAGGAATATTCTAAATTATGAACTGCCATTCATGAATTTCCCATTCCTGTCCTTAACAACTATAAAAATCAAATCTGCCATTTAACTATATGCTAATATCACACCATAAGTTTATCACTTATCATATAATTTACAGAGAAGTAACTTTTTGTAATCTTCAAATTAAGTAAAAAGTTGACTGTGTTAGTCCTCTTTTGGAGTTCTTGTCCTCTCCAGGTTCCTCTATACTTCCCCCAACTCTTCACAAGAATCTCAGAGCTCATTCTAATGTTTGGCTGTGAGTCTCTGCATTTGTTCCTATCTGCTCCCAAATGGAGCCTCTCAGAGCAAAGTTATGCTAGGCTCCTGTTTGCAAGCATAGTAGAGCATTATTCATGTCTACGATTGGTTCTTGCCTATGGATCTCAAGTTGGTTAGTCATTCCCTCAGTCTCTGCTCCATCTTTGTCCCTACACTTCTTATAGGCAAGACAAATTTTGGGTTAAAGGTTTTGTGGGTGTTTTGGTGTCCTTATACCACCACTGGAAGTTTTGCCTGGCTACAGAAGGTGGACACTTCAGGCTCTATATCCTCCCCTGGTAGGGGTGTAAGCTAGGGTCACCCCCAAAGACTTCCTGGAGCCTACACTTTCCCTGATCTCTGGCATGCCGTAGAAAGAACCCTATTCTGATTTCCATTCACTGTACTGGCCCTCTCTCTCCAGCTCTCCCTATACCTGATCTTCCACCATTCCTCTCTCCATGCTCCACTTCCCCTGCCCATTTCCATCACTCCATCCACTTCCTATGTCTATTTTATTTCCCTTCTGAGTGAGATTAAAGCATCTGACCTTTGGCCCTCCCCTCCCTTACTTATATCTACCACCCTTCTATACCCTAATCACTTCCAATCCCCTAACACTAGATAGGGTAGAAAGGTTAGACGTGAAAGGAGTGTTACATTCCTTGAGACAAGTCCAATCTTCATTGTCAGTGTATCTCCAATTTCCTGTCCCAGTCAAACTGCAACCACTATAACCAGAAGCAGCAGGTGAAGCAGCAGGGGGAGAAGTAAGTTCTTCAGTGCTCCTCCAGACCCTGTAGGTGCTCTCTCATTGATGCCCTCTCCAGAGTCCCCAGAATTCCAAACATAAACTATCTGCAGCTGGATAAAAATCATGTCCCTAGAAGAGCATAATTCTAATAATTATCACTTGCTGGGAAGCAGCATTTATCCCACACCTGGGATTAAAACAAAAAAATATTCATATAACGTAACTTTTTTTGTTTTATTCTCACTACAGCACATGTAAATGGTTATTTAAGTATTTCACTTTTCTTTCTCAATAACAAGTTACTGGTAATCAAAGTCATTTATCATACTCATGAGTTTTGTCTTGCCCTATTACATTGATCCGTCTATAGCACCTTGCTTGTAAATCCCATGACTAAATTCTGATCCTGAGTTCTTCTAGACTCCAGTAGGATGCTAAGGTGTATAAACAACCTTTCTCTAATGGTGCTGTGCTGGAAAATTGCTGAGATTGCCCTATATTGAACATTTTTTTGTAGAGGATGAAATAATTTACCAGGTCCTGAACAAATTAGGACAGGCCTCTGGCCACTAAGCTTTTTCTTCTATTGCTAAAATCTTTTTCCAAGACTGAAAAATCAAAATGCACATTTGAATACTAGTGTAACCGAACTTTTAAATTATTATTTAACACCTATTTATTTATTTACCAAATTCACTTATAACAAACACCAACAATTCCTTAACTATTAATCCTATAAACTCTTACAACCCCTTTAACCTATCCACTAAACCTATTGATAATTATTTTTCTAACCTTTTAGAATGATACAGTCTCTGGGGCAGGTCCTCAGTTGTCAGGAACACAGTCTTTGTTGTAGATTCTTTAATGAACTTAGCAGTCCTTTTTCTGGATCTCTCAGATGCAGGTTCATCAGGGTAAGTTGGTTATTGCAGTCTCACCTTAAATAAGACTTCATGCTTTCTTCTCTGTGGGAGATCCCAGCCTTCTGCAGGACAACTTACTTCTTTTGAATCAGGAACTCAGCTGTTCTGCCTCAGTCCTTAAAGCCAGGCACAGTTTCCTTTAGGCCACTGTTCGGACAGATCAAACCCCTCTAGGCAAAAGCTGAGCCACAGGGTTTAGTCCTTGGCCTTTTGGTGTCTTGTTCAGGCTTTCTTTGCTCACCCGCTTCTTTCTGCTTCAGGGAGAGAGCTGGCCATCAATGGCCAGCCCTTTTTTCAGCAGGACTCTTGGAGCTCTCTAGCATCAGGGGCTTCTTCTTCTTTCTGGGCTCCATGCACTGTCCTTAAATAGGAGGAACTCTGTTTCAGCTTAATTTGGGCTCCGCCCACTTAGCAGCTGAAAACAATGTCAGGCCAGATACTTTGTTTCTTCAAGTCCATTAAGTCTTTCCTGTTTTCCTGACTTCAACCTTGTTTTTCAGTCTATTAAGTCTCCTGTTTGTTTCCTGTTTTTAGTCCACATGCTGATAATGCTCTTCATGCCCCAAATTAAGAGACAGTATCAGAAACCCCTATATATTTTCTAAATCTAATTTATCTAACCCCTACATACTAGTCTCCTTCACTCCAATATTCCCAGGCTTGAAGGCAGCTGGGATTCTGCTACTTCTATATGCTTTTCACTTAGCCACCATACATATATCTGCAGCCTCTCCTCTCCTGGGAACATGGAATTATTTGAGTTCTCTGGAGCATAGCTGTTGATATGTTAAAATAAAATAAGCAATATAGAAAATCCTGAGACTCCTTCCTCAGGGTAATATCTGACCGTTCAGACACATTGTTTGTGTGTAATCCAATTTGAATGTCAAAAATACTGCATAGGTATTTCTTCTTTCACTCCATCTGTAGTACATTTTAATCTTACCCTCAGCAGATGGATGCCTACAGTGGTACAGGGCAAAGGGCAAGACTTAAAAAAGCGAGAGATAAAAATGCTGTAATTGTAAAATCAATTACACCTTTAGAGAAGCTTATTTCAAAGCTCTTCATATCTGCTTTACAAAACCCATTCTTCTTGTTTAATTTACTTAACTATTGTACTTTGTATATATTTCTTAATCTTCTTAGATACTTAGAAAAAAGAATACAGCACATTTTTGTAATGAAACAGCATTTTTCTTACCACACAGTCAACTCCAAAAATAAACACTTACTTAAGAGCTTAGCTTTTAAAGGTTTTCAGCAATTCAAGTAAATACAGAGATTTTTAAGCTTCCTGAGTAAGTTTTCAACCAGAAGCATGCCCATCAAATCCACTCTTCAGTCAAGATAGAGAAGAATTTATTCAGCTTCAGAGAATTCGCTTTTCAGTAAAGGTTAGTAGCCCACATTCTGGGGATGACATAGGTCTGATTACTATATTGACATATACACTTTCCTGTGTCCTTAAACCTCAGTGGAGTGGAATCCTAGACCACATGCTATGTAGTCTGGTTTTACTAAATATAGTGCTCTAAGATTAATGGATAATTGCTACATATAATATAATCTTTTTGAATACTGGGTAAATATCATTTATCTCTTTTGTAATTTGGTGCTATTATAATGATAACATGAATATTCTATTTGTTCTTAGGGTTCCCATGTTTATGTATTTGTTTCTTTTTGCAGGGAATACCTAGGAATAGAAAAATCATTGTGCTATAATTGAGAGGTTAACTTTAAATTTCTGATAAACTTCCCACTTCACAAAGAAATTGCCTTTATACTCAACCTGATGAATGACTGTTTTAGAGTTCTATACTTTTTTACTCAGGTTCTGCTGTTGTCAGACTTCAGGGTTAGCTGCCCTGTGAGTCTGTACTATTTTTACATTATGGGTTGAAAGTCTTGTTTTCTTTCTTGCTTGAGAATAAGGTGGACAACATTCTTGTCTATTCAATAATCACTATGTATCTTGAAATTGCTTCTGGTTTTATTGTGTCTCTTCTTACTGCAGAATAAAGGTATCATTACATTTCGAAGGAAAGCTACTTGCTGGCTTTATTTATATTTTTGTATAAATCTATCCAAGTCAGTATATGGGCCTCAAGTTCTTTAATTTCATATCAAAGGAAAGTTGTGTCATAGAAGTGTATATAGCATTTAAACCTATTGGAAAATTTCTAGATTTTCTGTTTTATGAATCGCTATATTGAATGGTGACATTATCCATAAAGTTAATGTACTGATTTTTTTTTGTCATGGAAAGTCCTAGAAGTAAAATTGCTGTCTTTTGGATTTTTTATTATTACTTATTGTTTATATTCTAACTTTCTATAAAACAAGTCCATCTTTATTACAAACTCCTTAAATATTGATCTTTCAACATTAAAATATTTGACAGCAATCAAAGCAAAGTATTTCATTTTGTGGGGTATGCCTTTAATACAACCAGAGTAGATCTTGTTTACTCCTTCAAATATTTTGTGCTACTCTTGCTAGCACATCATGCAGACAGAGCAATATTGTGGGTCACAGGATCTGGAGCTGGGTTGTTGACTACCTTTCTCCTCTGGTAGTATGCAGAATTCCTTCCAGTAGTATGAACATTGGTAGAGGTGAAGGTTATAGTAAGATTAGACACCAACACAATTTTTCCACGTGCAATGAGATATGTAGGCATTATATTCAGCAACAGGGCCTTAACATCAGTGTGTTGAGAGCAACTAATATTTTGGCAATAGCCATAGTCATTTGGAGTTTTCATGGGGCCCCTTTAGCCAACAATTCATTTCTGATAGTGACGGTATCTCTCTGGAGGGAAAGATGTATATGGGGAGTTTTATGTCCTTCATGTGATGAACACATTTATATTTCTTTCATATATATATGTTTAATGTACAAGTAGGAAAAAAAGGCCTCTGGTGAGGGATGAGAGCTACACTTACCTTTGGAAATAAGGGTAAGTACTTAGAACACAATTCAAAATTATTTTGGTTTAGGAGATGGGTAGTATTTGGTTCTCGTCTAGGATCCCTTACCTCACCAGACATGGAAAGTTTGGTAGGTTTATAGTACTAGGTATGAATTCTCTCCTACTAAGAGAAAGCATATAGTCCAGTAAAATACTTGTTGGCTACTTTCAATATATTAGTGCCACTATGACATTATTGGAAATATCTTTCTGTGATGATCATTAGTGTTGTTTATAGCCTTTATAATTTAAAAGGATTATGAACTACTTTTCTGCCTCAGGACTTTCAGACACTATGGGTTTTAGTGTTTATAAAAGAACTTTTCAATTTAGTTCCAGCTTGATTCTGACAAGCACTATGTTAACAATTGTGGTGTTTCCAGCAATGCCATCTTACTTTAAATTCTGAGGAAAAAAAAAATGAAAGAAAATGAAGGGTAGTATCCATAACCTATACAGTTTTAGATATCTCTTGTACTCACTTGACTAAAACTGGAAGTCATAATTTCCATGCTTAGCAAAGATGATGTCTTGTTAGTGTCTATGGCTCTTTGTGGGAGCACTGTTATCTCCCCAAGTGGTTTAATATTAATATATATATTTACCATATTTTAAGTAAACATAAAATCATATGTTCTCTATGTATTTCTCAAACATCCATATTTTTCAGATTAGTAGTCCACTTCTATTTCATTTTATGGAATATTTTTATTTTTAAAATTATAATTATATCCTTTTCCACCCCCAACTGATCCCATGTATCCCTGGGTCTCTCTAAAATTAATGGCCTCTTTTTACAAATTGTTGAACACACACACCTATATATACACATATATATGTGCAAGTAGCATTATAAGGGATGAGATGTATATAGATGTATATGTATATATACTATACATATATGTATGTGTGTATATATATGTGTGTTTGTGTGTGTGCATATATATATATATACACACGTACTTCTCATTCCATATAATATATAACACATATGTCTACATATCTATATTTATATAAGTATGGACACATATATATCCTTCTTAATCCATATAATGCTATTTGTGCATATATAATCTCAGAGCTAATCAACAATTGCTTCCCAAGGGAAAGCAATTACTCCCATTCTGAACATTCTCAGTTACCTATATTTTTTCTATGATTGAGGTCTTGCAGGTTTTCCCCTTACATGTTAGCATTCCCATTGGTATTATTGTCACTATTTAAGAGCCATGTTGATAAGTCTTCGTGATATAACTTGTCTGGTATTTCTAGGAGTTACAATTTCACAGGAAATTCACTGTTTCTCTCATTGTTACACTCTTTCCTCCAATCTTACACATTAATATATGAGCTTTAGATGTGGGAGTTGTATTGTATTGTATATTCATGGCAACGGGGCTCCACATCTCTGGATTAATTGGGTGTGATTTTCTACAATTGTTTCAGTCTATTGCAGGGAGATGTTTCCTTGATAAAGGCTGAAGACTACACTTATCTGTGAGTATAGGTTAAATATTAACAGTGTAAGTAGGGATCATACCAGTTTATTAAAGTGGTGGTTTTAGATTTTCCACCAAGTTCCCTGACTTCAGTGTCCTTGGGTTGTAGTCTAGGTTTCCAGTACCAGCCATGATTTCAATTTTGTTGATTGGATAATACATCCAGTTAGACAACTGGTTATTACCCCCAATAGTGCAACCCACTATTGTACCTTTAAGGTTACTGTGGCATGCTAGTCTTTATTATGGTTCATAGACTTCATGGAGAGGAGATTTGCAAGTGAGGTCCTCTAGCTTCTATTTACAAAGGGTATGGTGACTTTATAGTGACTTACCTTCTACTCTGGGAGGCAACCATGGGTATTTGCACAACATTAACAACCACTCAAATGGGCTTTTCATGCTTGGTGTTGTAATGTCATTAGATAGACTATGGTCCCTTGGAGGAGACTTGCCAGTCCAGGTGATAAAATTAAATTTAAACTATACATGTACGTATTTGTAAGTTTAGGTAGATGATAATATTATGCCTTAAAAGTTTTTCATATATCCTTACTATTATAATACTCTACCCCCTACTTTAATTGTGTTTTTTCCCACTTGCCACCCTAAAAAAGTTTCCAAATTTTCTGTTTTCCTCTTCAAATCACTTGTATTCTGTTATTCTTGTCATTGCCACCTGTGGTTCCCTTTTACTTTTCTTGTTTCTGCAGTCACTCCAGGCTTATAAACTTACATCTGAAGACCTGAACTAGGAGCCTCATATGATAGAAAATATGTGGCTTTGGTGTTTTGGAGATTGAGTAATCTCACAGACTATAAACTTTTCTAGGTCCACCAATTTACCAACAAATATCGTGACTCATTTTTCTTCTTGTGGATAGTATTTCAATATATATATGTAGGACCTTTTTATTATCCATTAATCATTTGAAGGACATCGAGGTTGTTTCCATGTCTTACTCCATGTCCTATTGATGTGACTATGGATGTAGCAACTCTTACAAAGAAAAGCATTTAATTGAGAAATGATTACACTGTCAAAGATTTAGTCCATTCTCATCACAGCAGGGAGCAAAGCAGCACACAGGCAGGCATGGGACTAGAGAGGTATCTGAGAATTCTACATGAAGATCCACAGGTAGCTGTGAGAGAAAGCCACTGGGCCTTGCTTGCTAGGGCAGTTCATGCATCCTAATCTTTTCAAGCAATTTGCTATTTGATGACAAAGCATTCAAATATATGGAAATATGGTAACCATTCTAATTCAAACCACTACTTTCCATTTCTTATTATTGTGAATAAAGGAAGGAATGAAAATGTCTGAGCAAGTATCGGTGGAGCACGAATCTTTTGGGTATATATCAAGGAGTGGCTATCTATGGTATTTGTATACATTTTGGAAGTTTTTTATTATTTTGGTTAAGAAAGAAATGGATACTTTCATTGGAATTGCATTGAATCTGTAAAGGACTTTTGACAGAATAGCAGTTCTCACAGTGTTAATTGTACAGATCCGTTTGTCTGGGATATCTTTTTATGAATCTAGTGTTTTTCTTTTTTATCTTTTTCTTCAACAGTTTCAAGTTTTTATTGTTTAGATCTTTTACTATTTTTATTCCTATATACTTTATATTTTGAGGTTATTGTGAATAAGAGTATGCTCATGATTTCTTTCTCTGTATATGCTGTTCGTGTATAGGATGCCTGATTTTTGAATGTCCTGTTTAGATCTTGCTACATTGCTGAGATACTAATCATTTCTAGGAGTTTACTGGCAGAATATTTTTTATATCTTATATTTAACATTATTTCTTCTGTAAATATGTAAAATATTTTAATGTTCCTATTTATATGCACTTAATCTCCTTACCTTTCTTTCTTTCTTTCTTTCTTTTTTTTTTTTTTTGCTAAAATTAGGGCTTCAAGTACAATATTGAAAAGAAGGAGGAAGAGTGCATAGTATGATATCATTCCTAATTTTAGTAACATTAGTGAAGATGCTGTTGACCATAGATTTCTTTTACATAACTTTAATTATGTTGAGTATATTTCCTTTAGTACAGTTCTTTCTAGGACTTCTATCAAGGATACAGCACTTCTTCTGCTTCTAATTCTGCTGCTTCTTCTTTGCAACCATTGAAATGATCCTGGTGTGACTTTTGTCTTTAATTCCATTCATGCAATTTATTATATTTATTGACTTGTGTTGCATTATTCTTGCATAACATGGAGAAAGCCAACTTTGTTGTGACATATAATCTTATGTCTGTTCTTTGTTTGCAAACATTTCATTGAGCATTTTGGATCTGTTTTTGGACCTGTAGTTCTCTTTTCATATTTTGTGTTTATATGGTTTTAGTATTAGAATTATACTGTGTTCCTGGAATGAATTTCAGAGTGCTTCTTTTGTTTTTATATTTTTGAAAAGTTTAAAAATAATTGAGTAGATCATTGAAGTCTGGTAGTAGAATTATATTTTGAATTTTTCTGGCCCTGAACTTTTATTTAAATTAAAAGACTTTATAATAGGTTTAGAATATCATTTATTAAGGGTCCGTTTAAGTTATTGACCTCATCTGTATTTAATTTCAGTGTTTTACTTAAATCTAGAAATACTTTCATTTCTTGTAGGTTTTGGGATATAGTGGAGTAAAGTTTTAAAAATTATTCTCATAATATTCTGAATGAGTTTCATATCTGTTGTAGTGATTGGCTGTTTATTTCTGATTTGATTAATTCTCTTTTGGTCAGTTGTATCAAGAATACAATTATCTGGTTTATTTTTCAAGGAACCAACTCTAAATTTTCTTGATACATTGTCATCTTTTCTTTGTTTCTATTACTATGGAATTAGGTTTGGTTTCTTGAGTAACATCAATAAATCATTTATCATGCGTCTTCTGCATATTTAAATGTGTGTACTTACAGCTGAACATTTCACTTGTGAGACTGTTTTTAATGTGTCCCAGTGGTTTTGTTGTGTCTCATTTTCATTCAGTTCCATAAGACTATTTTTTCTTGACTCATTCTTTGGCTCCTATATCTTTCAGTAATGAGTCATTTATATTTAGAATAGATTTGTTTGCCATTGATTGTAAGTTAATATACAATGATCAGATATGATACATAGTTTTTTTTTTAAAGTAATTAAAATTCATTCTTTGTCGCAGACTGTCATTTATTTTAGAGAAGCCTCATGTGTTTTGAGCAGCATGTATGTAGTCTTTGATGTGTGGGTTAAATATTCTGTAGAGAACTTTTCATTCCATTTGATGCATGAAGTCATTTAATTTTGGTGTTTCTTTGATTTTTTTTTTGCCATAATGGCTTGTCTAATCAAGAAAGTTGGATATTGGAATCCCCTATTTTTAATGAGTTGATGTTAATTTGTGTTTTTTTTTTTTAATTTAAGTAGTAGACTTTTTAGGAAATTGGTTTCACCTGAGTTTGGTGCCTACATGTTTAGGATAGTAATATCTTCTTGGTGAACTGTTCTTTTGTTGAGACTGAATTTCTATCTCTTGGGATTTATATTAGTTTGAAGTGTATCAGATAAAGAGTTGGCAAAGATCTCTCTTAATCCATGGGTTTCTTCCTCATTTCAATGATTGTTTCCCTTTGGGTAGAAAAGCTTTCTGTTTATATAGGTCCCATTTGTCTATTGTTTGTTTCAATTACTTAACAAACACAATCTTATTAAAAAACTATTTTCCTTCATCTATACTTGAAGGATATTGTCCATGTTGTCTTCTGTATAATGTAACTTTTATTTGTCAGATGTAATTGTCATTTTAGAGGCTTACTGTTGTATAAGCTTACCCTTTCTAGCTCTTTTTGAACTCCGGCTGGTTCAACTCAACTGTTCTGGCTCAACCTTCTCTACAAGCTGACTGATTCAACCTGGATTCTTCCAGCTTCTGACTGAGTTGCTCTGCCTGGAAAAAGTGCCTCTAAACTCCCTGGACTCAACTGCACTTAATTCCACTACACTGGCTTCTAACTGCCTGACTGAACTGAACTAAATTTTCCTAACTCCTTTCTCTCCTGTACTCTCTTTTTTATTGAACAGTATTTATTTATTTATTTGGTCATTTATTTATTTATTTATTTATTTATTTATTTATTTACTTTTACTTATTTATGTTTTTTAGACAGGGATTCTCTATGTAAGAGTACTGACTATCCTGGACCTCACTTTGTAGAACAGTCTACCCTTGAACTCAGAGATCCTCCTGCCTCTGCCTCCTGAGTGCTGAGATTAGAGGTGTGTGCCCCCACATCCAGCCTGTACTGAACTCTCTAGTGTACTCTACCCTACTGAATAGTCTTCTCTACTCTCTACTATACCCTACCTAACATTTCAATTCTACTGTACTGTTCTTAAGTAACAACTCTTTTCTCTCAGTTCCCCTGAGAGTTGGGGAAATCCTATATTTGACTGATTTTTCAAAAATTTCTCTGATTCATCACCTTGTCTACCTCTCAGGTAGATGTTCTTCCAAACATATATGCTTCCTTCTACAAACTAAGTTAATTTCATTGTTTGGGATTAAAGGTATGTACATAGGGCATGTCTGTTTTCCAGCCAGAGGTATTAAAGATTCATCATTCCAGGTGGATCACACAGACCTAGAAGGCCTTTGGATGTAATCCTTTCCAAGAGCAGCTATATATTATGTTGCTGGATTAAAATTCCTCTACATTCTATTCTTCTACTGCTTTCAGTATTTCAGGCTATATGTTGAGCTCTGTGATTTACTTTAATATTTATATTTGTGCAAGATGATAGATTCAATTCATTCTACTGCATGTGGATATCTTATTCCCCAAGCACCATTTGCTGAGGGAGCTAACTTTTATCTAGTGTGTGCTTTTGGGTCTTTGTTAAATAGTAAATGGCGGCCGGGCGGTGGTGGCGCACGCCTTTAATCCCAGCACTTGGGAGGCAGAGGCAGGCGGATCTTTGCGAGTTCGAGGCCAGCCTGGTCTACAAAGCGAGTCCAGGACAGCCAGAGCTGTTAAGCAGAGAAACCCTGTCTTGAAAAAACCAAAAAAAAAAAAAATAGTAAATGGCTTTAGTTATATGCACTAATGGTTGGCTATTTTATTTGGCACATTGATCTACATGTCTATTCTTCCAGTACAATGTTGTTTATATTATTATACTTGTATAATCTATCATGATTTTTGCAATCTATATCCCTCCATTATTGTTCCTTTTGTACAATATTAATTTGACTACCAAGGAATTTAATATTTCTTATAAATTTAATCTATTTTTATTTCTGTGATGAAAATGTTGACAATATTGATTAGGAATGCATTATATCTCTGAATTGCTTCTGGTTAATGTTTATTTTCATAATATTAATTCTAGTAATCCATTCGCATGGAAGATTTTTCCAACTTGTAATGTCTTCCTCAATCATTTTCTTCAGTGATTTACTGTTTTCATTACATGGATCTTTTATTCACTTGGGTAGGCTTATTCCTAAAATTTTGTGATTTTATTCTCAGTGTTTTTGTTACTGCTCTATAGAAATTCACTGTGATTTATACAAACATTCTCTTTCTTCTCACTTTTCTGAAAATGTTGACTATTTCTAGAATTTCTATGAAATTTTGGATATTTGATATGTATAAATATAAATCATTTCTTCTTAAAATAAAGATTATTTTACTTCTTTTCATAATTGTGCCCATTTATTTTCTTCTCTTTTTTCTTATTATTGCAGCTAGTGCTTGAAGCACTATATTAAAATTGTTAGGTATAATAGACAGCCTTGTTTCATTTGGTACTTTAATAGGCTATCTTCACCTTTTTTTCCCTTTAGGATGATATTGGCTCTGAGTTTATTATGTTGTGGCATATTTCTACAGTCTTTCTTTCTCTAAGACTTTTAACAGGAAAAAAAATGTTAGATTTTTATCAATGGTAAATATCAAGATGGTTTCTGTTTAAGATTTACAGTACTCTGTGAAATGGTATAAAATCAGAGTTTTAGTTAAACCAATAAATGGGTTGTTTTTCTTGTCTAAAGAAGAGAATCTAAGCTCAACTTTGGACCTGAGTGGAGTCATTACTTCATGAGCTGCCAAAACCAATACTTAATTTTGTTTTTTCTCTCAGAAGTTTATCATGCTGGGTCTGATGATCACTTGAGCAGAAGATTCTATCTCAGGGAAACAGATAGACCTAAAGACATTCAAGGAGTGGAATGAACAATAATCCTGTTAATAAGAGAGTATTCCTATAGCTGCTGAAGCCCTCCCATGTTTCAGTTGCTTGCTGAACTTCATTAGTAAGTTTACCTTTCTCTTTTTTTTCTTCATTATATCTCCTTTTAATATATTAGCTGAAATCTTTAGTATATTTCTCTTGACCATCTGGGATTTCTCACAGTATTCTTTGAAGAAGTATATGCCCAGGCTTTCTCAACTTTCTTGAAGGACACCATTGCTGACCTTCACTCTAAATCTATCAGTTTTTCTATTCTTTTCTATTGTCCTTCTCATGGGAGTTGTCAAAATTCCCAGTTTAGCAAATCTGTTTTGTTTTGTTTTTTTGTTTGTTTGTTTATTTTTTGTTTTCTCTAGCTCTAAGGAAATAATCTGTGAATTTCCCTTTGAGTCTGATTTTAATGTTTTTATTAATCTAAGATCCCACAATAGGGTACACCTATATAGAAAGTTTTTTTCTTTTCATAATATTTTCCAATAGAGTATTTTCTTTATAGCCTAAATGAATTTTACAATTATTTTCATTTGTAAGGTAAACATGCAATAAAGATATTTAAATTTACATTCAGGGTATAAGTTCTCCTTATTTTAAAAAATTGCTCGAAAAAAAAAATTGTGTGTGTGTATGTGTGTGTGTGTGCATGTGTGTGTGTGTTTATATTCTGTTTTACAAAATATTCAAAAATTATGAGTAAGTTTTGTTATATTCTTTTTTCTCTTCTGGTTTTGTCAATTTTATACTTTTTAATTAATGAAGTTCATTGGCTATATTGACTACTTTTCCAGTTGCTGTGGTAAGTACCCTAACAGAAAAAATAATGAACGGAGTGTTTATTTTTGACTCATACTTCTAAAGCAGATCCCATAACAGCAGATAAGTGATGGTGTCAGGAGGGTGTGGTAACTGGTCATATTATCAAGATAGATGTAAGCATATTTTTGCATTAATATCAGTTAATGAAAATATTCTTGTATGTTAATGTTGGTGATTACAATGTCTTTAGTATTAAGGAGATCTCATTTTAGAATCTCCTAGGATCCCCAGGCATAGTGAATTTATCAAATGAATTCATATAAGACACAAAGTGTAGTATAAATGGAGTTTGTTACAGAGTGGAGGAAAATACTAACATGAAGTAAGTTTGACCAAATGGATACTAGTCAAAGGGACCATTGTAAGAAAAACATGCTCAAAGGCTAAAAATGATCAATAGCCAGCAGGTCCAATTGTAAACATACGGCATTTCTTAAAATAATTAGAACAAATAGCTTCTTTGAAATATGGATTTTGCCAAAGTGATTGGCGGGGACATTTTAATTAGTTCTTATGAAAACTAAACTAAACTAAACTAAACTAAACAAAACAATATTGTGTTTGTTCTTTGCCAGAACGTCTCTGGCTAGGTAGTATTCTTATGATCTCTTGGGCAATAGAGAAGGTCACGGCTCCACCCAGGATTTGAGGTAGGACTCAAGTATAATTCTTTTGAAAAGTGTTCAAATTTTCAATTTCATTTCCTATCATTAAAAGTTGCTGATTAAGAGGATAGACTAAGTCCTCAATGACTTTAGCACATATTGTTTTTATAAAAAGCCAAATTATGTTTTGAGCTTAACAAATAGCAATATTATCAATAATAATGAAAATTTTAAATGTGATAAATTTGTTAAATGATTTTAACAGAAGGGAGTATATGTGGTACCTTCATATTCAAGTAAGTAGTCTAAAATTCTTTGATTCTATAGAGCAACATAGGAGTATATTTTGTATGAAATATGTTTTAATTAAATAAGTTGAACTAGACAGGAACTGGGGTGATTTCTCAGTGGTTAAAGCACCTGCCACCCAAGCATGATGGCGAAGTCAATTGAATTTTTTTTTTGGTGACAATTTAAATTTAAGGTGGTTCTGGATGCCTGCCTGCAATTCCAGCCTCAAAAGAGAGACATAAAGCATCCCCTAACTCACAATATGCTAGACAGTGAAACTAGACTTTTGGTAAACTTCAGGTTTGTCTGAATGTGCTCTTTCATGAGGAAGTTGTAAGGACATTCAAGGATGATTACAGACACCAAACTGACACCTCCCCACTCATATGCACACATATGTATGTATGAAGATATTAAAACAATACACATCCAAAACAGACAAATAAAATATCCTAGATCAGTATCCATAGGAAGAAATGAAACAAAATATAAAGTATTACTTTGAAATTCTGAAGAAACTAGTTGCAGTGTTTACTTTTGTTTACTTTTGAAAGTAAATGGATTTTTTAGTGAAACTTATTACAAAATAGAAATTTAATAAAATTGCTGAACCTCATATACTAAATAAATATTTATTTATTTATTTAGTATATGAGGTATATTATTTATATATGACAATAAAAATTGTAACTTATTTATCCCCAAAGCACTGAATTATGTAAAGTAATGAAAAAAAAAAACCCAACCAAATAAACTGATATATCAAATGAAACAAGAAAAAAAAAAAAAACCCGATCCCCAAATATTGAAGAGTTGGTGACAATTGCAAGTCATTATTATAACTGACATCTTTAGTTGTGGTTTTTAAATTTCTCATTAGGATAAAACTTTATGACTAACTTCAATGGAATGAAGCCAGTTTGGGATAGAAGCAACCTGCTTAGGAATGACTTTTACTGCCAGTCACATGACAACAAAGCTGTTTTTAAAACAGTGTTGTGAGACTACTGATGTGCTTTTTAAACCTTAATTACACATAATAGGTACTCTGCTACTCATTGCTTCAATCTTCTTGAAGAAAATGCACAGCTTCTGAAGTTGTTGACTAAGTTGGTATTTGAAATAATTACGTGTTATTTTCAGTTCAGTGATGGATGGTATATTTTAAACACTCTTGAAGTTGATTTTTAAATGGGTAAATGTAATGATATAGCTTTTACATTATGACGCTCTCCAAAACTCACAATATGCATAACACAAAATTTTAAAGACTCTAACCTATATTTTTGAGGACTTGGAAGAGAAACTTGAATTCAAATGAGAAGCAAAACATCTATTCAAGATTTTGAATAACTAAAAAAAAAAAGTTATGTATAGTTTTGCAAGATATGGACTACTTCAATGAAGTAAGAGGGAAATAATATTCATTTGTATATTAAAATTGGAATATCATTTGCAATTGTTAATTCAAGATATAAGAGCAATTTAAAATAAAATATAATAGAAATATACATCATAAAAGAGACATTAATATATAGGGATTATTTTAACTTTCATAGGAACATTGAAACAAAACCACTTTCATATCACATTCAAAGCAATATGTTACTAAAGGCAAAACTTTCATCTCCACAGAGTAAACTTGGAATAAGATAATATGTAAATACTGACCAACATTTATTATTGGTTGAATTGATATAGAATACTGACACTATGTGAAAATATAATCTTAATCAACCACCGTGTAAGAAAACATCACATAAAACTGGCTAAATAAAGCTTACATTTCTAACAATATTAAAGTTAGTGTATAAAAATTTAAACAAACAAAACATAATTTACATTAGAAAGCAAACAAAGTTATTTTCCCAAAATTTTATAAGCCTAATTAACTGAGTGACATTGAAATATTTTAAAGTTTAAGATAATTTTCTTAACCCCTTGCTTCAAATGTAGACAGAATGCTGTCCAAATAAGACAAAACTTGGAAGTAGGTAAGTAGACAGCCTAGACAGCCTAGCTCTGCCAAAACAGGGTAGGCAAGTCTTTCATAATTCCTGATCTACAATCAATGTCTGTCAGAGAAATGGGGCCAAATGGCTGAAGATTGATGCTGTAATGTATGGAGAGAAAATGGGAATTGTCCAGGCAGCTACTGGTATGTCATTTCTTAGTTTTGGAAGCTGCAGGCCCTGCACTTCCTATATAATCAGATATATTTATCCCTCTCAGGTCTCTGAGGTGGTTGAAGAATAGATAGCTAGAGTCTCATAGTTAAATTTTGAGTTGTTTAGGAATCAAGAGGGTGTTCTGGATCTAATAAGATGTTTTTAAAATTGTGATGCAAGTTAGTATGAAAACTGAGTTAGATATAGAACTTTAAATACATGGAGATGGTTAGCTAGTAGAAGGTTAAAGTCAGGTGCCAAATACATATGGACTGGACATTGGGAATGTATGCTAAGCCATATAACTCTCATAATTGTGGACTATTTATTTCTGTTGTTTTGTATTGCATTTATTGTTATAAGAGAAAGAACCATTTGTTGGTCTGAAAGGGGGAGCTGCTGGGGGGGAAGTTATACCTTAAACTTAAAAAAAGGGAAGAGGATGGGAGGTTGAGGGGGAAGAGGGTGGGAGAGTGGAACTGGAAGGGGGGATAGGGAGGGGATTGTGATTCAGATGTAACTTGAAGAAATAAAGAATAAATTATTAAAAAAGATAATTTTCTTTAAAAAAGTATGATAATGATTAAAAAGACAGTTTTCAACATATGCATAAAAAAGAAAGTATTGGATGAAGAATATTTTCTAGCCTGTATCTTGAAAATAGTTTTTTTCATGTTTATTTATTACTTCAGGTTATATCTCCATCACAGTACCCTCTTTCAACCCCTCCAAGTCCAGCGCTCCCACCCTCTACACCCATTCCTTCCATCCCACTCCTCCAGAGTGGAGTGTCCCTACATATCAGTCTCCCATTCCAGTTCACAGTCATATAAGGGCCAAGAGCCTCCTCTTACACTGGGGGCCTACAAGGCAGCACCACGAGGGCAAAGTGTCTCATTGACAGGTAACAAAATCTATGTTCCTGTTCCCTTTGGTGCATTGGCTGCAGTATAGTTATCCTGTACTATAGGGCTAAAATCTGATTATAAGTGAATTGTTGCCATGTACATCCTGCTGAGTCTGGGTTAGCGCACTCAGGATGAGTTTCTCTAGTTCCATCCATTTGGCTGAAAATTGCATGATATCGTTGTTTCTTATGGCTGAGTAGTGTTCCATTGTGTAGATGTACCACAGTTTTTTGTTTGTTTTTTATCCATTCCTCGGTTGAGGGACATGTGGTTTGTTTCCAGTTTCTAGCTATTACAAATAAGGCTACTATGAACAGAGATGAGGAAATGTCCTTGTGGTTTGTTGAGGAATCATTTGGATGTATATCTAGAAGTGGTATGGCTAAGGCTTGAGACAGAGCTATTCCAAGATTTCTAAGATATCGCCAGACTGATTTCCATAGTGGTTGTACAAGCTTTCACTCCTACCAGCAATGGAGGAATGTTCCCCATTCTCCACAACCTCACCAGCATGAGCTTTCATTTTAGGTTTTGATCTTAGGCATTAGGGATAACTCCTTTGTGAATTCTGTATTTAGCTCTGTTCTCCTTCTTTTTGATTGGATTATTTGATTTCTTGGCATTTAATTTCTTGAGTTCTTTGTAAATTATGGATATTAGCCCTCTCTCAGATGTGGGGTTGGTGAAGATTTTTTCCAAGTCTGTAGGCTGCCATTTTGTTTGAATGACAGTGCCTTACAGAAGATTTTCAATTTCATGAGGTCCCATTTATTGATTGTTGGTCTTAGATCCTGAGCTGTTGGTTTTCTGTTGAGGAAGTTGTCACCTCTGCCAATGAATTCGAGGGTTTTACCCAATTTCTTTTCTGATAATTTAATGTGTCAGGACTTATGTTAAGGTCTTTGATACACTTGGACTTAAGTTTTGTACAACTTGATACGTATGGGTCTAATTTCATTCTTTTACATGTTGGCATCCAGTTGGACCAGTAGTATTTGTTGAAGATGCTATCCTTTTTCATTGTAGGGTTCTGGTTTCTTTGTCAAAAATTAAATGACCATAGCTGTGTGGATTAATTTCTGGGCATTCATTTCGATTCCATTGATCCTTATCTTTAGACATTAGTGATGTTACATTATCACACATCTATTCATAAATTGGAATAAATTAATTGATCACTTTTAGCTTTATATCCAAAACAGAGACTATTTTAACTCTTTCTTATTTTTTTTTTGGTTTTATATTGTTTTTTAATAAACAGCATTTTCTAATGAGAGTCAGAGACATATGGAGTTGGGGTGGGGCAGATAAACTGAAATGGCAGCAGCTTTCAAGAAAAATTGTTATGACAGAGACCCTTCCATGTTGGACTGGTTGGAGAAGGATCAAGGGAACATAACACAGAGGAAGAGAAAGGGGGAAAAGGAGATAAAAATGGTGAGGAGAAGTTTAAGACTGAAGAAATGGGGACAATGAGGAGGATGACAGTGGCAAAGATAAGAAAAAAGAAAAACCAAGAAGATTAAGAAGAAAGACATTGATTAGGAAGAATTGAATAAGATGTGGATCGGAAAGGATGAATATGATCACATCTATAATAGACTGACCAAAGATGAATAAGGCCAATAGGCAGTCTAGGTGCTTGTATAACTAGGATTATTTTGCAAAACATGTTTGAAATGTTAGGCAACAAGTTTCCCAACTGGTTGGTAGCTGAGAGCTGAAAGTCAGGGAACCACATGCCTTCATGTACTGGGAAATACTCCGTGAGATCTGAGGTGGCAATAGTTTCACTTTCTCTTTTGGTAGGAATCCAGGGTTCTGATTGGAGGTATACTGTAATGACTAACACTCTAAGTTGACTTGGTATTAGGGCTATTTTTCTCTGGAGCTGTCCATAGTTTCTACTCTGTTCCTAGGACGTCAGGAGTGTGGCATCATTCAATTATTAGATTGACACTAGAAAAACTTTGGAACTGGCCAGTTGTCCTGCAATATACTACTGTTTTTGTTGTTGTTTTTCTAGGAAGTAGAGTGGATGTTGTCCTTTTGTGTTTGTTTGTTGGTTTATATTTGTTTGTTAGTTTTGAGCACTTCTCTGTAGAAAGTCATTCCAAATGAAGGGCATTGCTCTTTATTATTTAGCAAGCTACTTCAAAACTTTTTGAAAATGAGAAAAAGAACAGCATCAATCTGTATGTCCCTTGTATGTTCATCATAGATAGGTGTGATGAGCTGACATGGGAATACCACAGACATGTCCCTGAACATCTCATGGAAAATGCTTGAGGACAGGAATATTGTGAAAGTCATCAACAAAACGTGAATAAGAGCCTTGAGCTCTTATTGATGAAGCATACTTCAAGAATTTCTCTGAGTTCTGCTAACACACTTTTCAGTCTTGAGATAAAATGACATCCTGTCAGAACATATGTCTTGGATGAAATTCACAAAAGTCTATCTATTATATCACTAGTCAGAGTAATTCTATGGAGCATGCGCAAATCAGAATTTTGCTGTCGTGTATGTGACTGTGTTAGTTGATGAGTATTGCATACAGTAGCTTAATACGTTTGATGGAAAGAGGCTGGTCTCAGTTGTAAGGAGGGCTTGGACCTACCAGATGAGGAAGGAAAAAAGAAAATGGAGGAGAAGGCAAAATTTGAGAATCTCTGTAATCTCGGGAAGGAAAGCTTGGGCAAAAAGGTTGATGAGGTTTTCTTTGAGGCCCTGACATCAAGTCACAATTTTGAAAAATCAGCTTCTAGAGTAGCTGCAGTTAGTTATCTGTCACTATCAAAAAACTAAGTGACTATATCTAAAAGGCTTGTGTCTTCGCCCTTCTGCATTGTGACAAGCACCTATGGCTGGACAGCTAATGTTCAGTGGATCATGAAGGCCCAGGCATTTAAGACAACTACATAATGGTCTACATAAATTTACAAGAACTACCTATACCTTGATTTTGCACCACTCCATTTTGCAGACTCCCCAGCAGAATGTTTAAGTGAGCCAAAGTGACAACTCTGTGAAGGACCTGGTGATGCTTCTGTTTGAAACTGTTCTAGTGTAGTTCTCTACTTCCTCCTTCAAGACTCCCTCGACTCACTTCAACAACATCTGCAGCATGATCACACAAGGCCTGGTTGAATAAGAAGGCTTGTGATACAGGTGGGAAGTCATTGAAATGTCTGGGCCCTTGGACATACTTAACGACATCTTGTTCAAATCAAGTCTTTTTATTTGGTCAGTGATAAAGATAAGATTATAGCAGAGAAGCCTAGTGCTGATGTTCCTGGTGAGATCCTTTCACTTGTAGGTGATAACGGTGCTTATTGCATGGGAAAAGTATGTTAGAGATGCCCCAGGGAAGTTCATGTACTCTACCATTTCCCTGTGCTTTCAGCAGCAGCCTTGGTTGGCCTTGACCTACCTTGCTTTCTGCTCATATTTAGAGAATATCTTCTATCCTGTCCTTGTGCCTTAAGGCAGGAAAATCCTCTCCCCCATAACTGGAGGGTTGGGTACTGTGTTTTTTGTTTTTGTTTTTGTTTATTTTGTTGTGAAGTTAAAATTATGAAAAATGAAAAGATTCAGTTTTATAAAGAAAAAAGAATAATGGCAAGCTATCTTTTAAACTTTATTATTAATTTTTTCTTTTATTTGTGAGATTATAATACTTGTTCCTTCTTCTTTCTCTTTCCAAACCCTCCCATACAGCCCTTATTGCTCTCTTTCAAATTCAATGTCCTCTATTTTACTATTTGTTATTACATACACACATATATACATACATACATACATATTCATAAATATAAAATTCAGTCTGTATAATGTTTCTTGCATGTATGTTTTCAGTGTTGACTATTGGCTATTGTATAAACAATTAGCATGATCTTCCCTGGTAAATATGGTCTTCTTAATAAAATCATAGGTCATGAAAAATTGATAGGAGAAAAAGGTAAAATGCTTAGAACAATAATAGAGAAATAAAATGTTTCACTACATAGAAAATACTTTGCTTCATCTATAAAATAAGATGTATGAAAGCTATGCAGTGATCCAATACTTGAACAAGGTAGACTGTATTCATTGTGAACAGGGAGGCATAAGACAGAAATAATAGAACAGAGATGTGCTCATCAAGGAAGGACAAGTGAGGAGGGAGAGAGCAGCTGGCTGAAATGAAGATAGGAAGGAAGAAACCTTTGGAGAAACCAAAATGGCTGACACCCTGAACTTGGGCTTTTGGAGAGTTCTGTAAAGATGAATCCCTGTTGTTGAAACATGTACATACCTTTTTTTTGTCCTAACAGCTCTTCCAAACCAGTAGGATTATGGCAATTTCTGTTGTACTTAGTTTCCCTGTGATGGGAATATGAACTGTATAAGGGATTACTCGTATCTTCTGAAGTACAAGATGATTCAGTAGTCTCAATGAAAAGTAGTCAAAATGCACAGTGCTAATTCTATGGGAAAAGTGGTGTACTTTTTGTCAGAAAATGTAATGAACTCATATAGTGATTTAGGAGGAATATACAGCCCATAAGTTTATTATATATAAGAAAAAATCATGCAATGTTTGTAACATTGATAAAAGTATTGGAAATTTGTGCAGAAAGACCAACATTTATCTCTGTTTTTAAAGCACATTTTGCAATTCTTTGAGCAAATTATGTTTTAATTATAGGAAGTGATTAATTATAACAAAATGTCAAATAAAATTTTATTGCTAATTTCTTTTTAATTAAGTTTCAGAAACAACCCTGTGTGTGAAGCATATTTCTGACACTGATTAAAGCATTAATCACATAATGCTGCCGGCATTAGCCATAGAACATGCATTTGTTAATACCTTAAGGGTTAATCACACTAACAGAATTTAACAACCAATTGAAAAATAATGTACCTCAATAGAAATGTCAATGTTATGAAAAATGTCTCACAGTATTTAACATGCACCATATTAAAATTCACTACTATATATTATATGAACTGTGCGACTTCAAGTTGACTTACATGTAGCAATCAATTCTGTACTTTTTAAATTATATTTTAAATTTCTCTGATAGCACAGACAATTCCCACATGACTCCTGTAATCAACCCAGCCTGTTATTAGCATCCTGTATTAGTACTGCACACTTTTTACTTGTTTACACTCCCCTGCTGTACGTCATGAACAACAACAACAAAAAAAAAAATGTGGTGTTATCACTGTAGTTATTTCCTTTCCTGTTCCAGGATATAGTGTACTTATTTGTCATAATTTTACAATTTTTCAAGCTCTTCAAGCAGAGAAAGTTTCTCACATTACCCTTGATAATGATGATTTGATAATATTGAGGGAAATTGATCAAGTCCTTTGTAGAGTCCTTCTCAAAAACGCAAACATATGTGTTCTTTCCCTTATTAAAACATCTGTATAATCAGTTTTGGGGAGGAAAGCTGTGGTAAAATGTCACTCTCATGACTCATAGTGGGATGAACATCATCAACAATAAATGAGTGTTAGCATTCACTATGACTATTTTACTTACATGCTTTTGTGAAGAGTTTTCAATACACAGTTTCTCTTCCTGTTTGTCTTTCCATACAGTGCTTTGTGGAAGGAAGTGTCGATGATTACTGCACACTCCAGTGCAGAGTTTTGCTTGTACTCTTAGCATGGACTGTGTGGGAAACATTTTAAAGATCCTTTGCTTGGGGGATTTTTATCTACTGCAGCATTTATTAATTTAATCAATCATTTATTTACATAAACATTCAGTCACAAGTTTGTTTTTAAACTTTTGGCTACAATTTAAAACTGCTATATAATTAGTCTCCAGCACAAATTATTATAGATTTAGCATTAGGTATTTTTTCAGTCACTCACTGTCCTCTTTAATGTAGACCAATGTTGTTACTGATTGAAGTTTTGTTACTGTTTTTTTTTTTGAGTATTTCTTCATTTTGTGGTATTATAAAGTATCTTAGGCTCACATCTGTGTCCACCCACAGTCCTGGAAGCACCCAATGTTTCTAAGGAACACTTTATCATTTACTGGGGGTTCATATGAGAAAAAAATGTTCTTTTTTTCTAGGTATGTTTGTTGCTATTGTGGATTTTTCAAAGCCCTTCAAGATGACATATAAAGGAAATATTTTGAGTAGTCAAAATGTTTATATTCATTCTGTCTATGTAATGATTTGTGTCTATATAAAGAAACATGAACTTCTAAGTATGTCTCATATTCTAATAAATCAATCTGTGTAGCCTCCACATCTTGCCAGTCTTTGTACTATTATTTTAGTAATGATAAATTGGCTCTTAGATTATGTTCTTAAATTATTTAACTCCAGGAAACATGTATATAAGTGTCAGGATTATAAACACAAAGACCTTGAGTGGAAGTATCTAATACTTATGCATAATTTCTTTAGATATTTCTTTTAGTCTCTTGAGTTCATGTCCAAGGATGGATGTTGTTTGTCATCATAGTACCTCATTCACTTTCAGTAATTTTTTTCATATATTAAAATACAATTATAAATTCTGTCAAATTCTGAATACTTCTCATGAGACTCAAATATCTGAAATAATTATTTTTTATTTAAAATATATAACTTAAGTGGACATTTCTGCAGGATATGTACCTAATTTACTTAAGATGGAACATAGCACATACTGCTGCTTTCATGGGTGAGTTCTACCCAATATTTAGGGAAGAGATTAAATGAAATGTATACTGTCTCCTAAAATATAAAACAAGAAAACACCCCCAATTCCTTTTATAAGGTCCAGTTAATATGAAATACCAGTAAGTGAATGACTTTTCTTGGGGAGATGTGGGCAAACATCTGTTCACCCAAGAAAGGATATGACAAGAGCTCCACCGAGCAAATAAATCCAAGCCTATCTTAGTGAACCAATGATTAGGTTATGGGTGCTTACTGGAGTATGAGTGAGAAATTATATATAGAAATACAGGTTACTCAAGGCAGCTGCATCACCAAATATCTTATCCCAGCCTGGTTTAAGGGCTCCTAAAACTTTCTCTCTGGACTTCCTTGCATAGCTTCCAGGCAGCTACATCTAAGAGTCTCATCCAAAGCAACACTTTGCTACTTAGATCATCTTGGAGAGAATTTTATAAATCCTGTACTCTGAGATGCTCAGGCTTGTAAGCATTTGAGTGATATTATTTCCTAGAGATCTCTTATAACACCCTTTCTTGGGTGAACAGATATTTGTGCACAACTTCCCATGAACAGTTATTCAGTAGTTGGCATTTTATATTAATTCATCCTTATAAAATGAATTGAGGATGTTTCCTTGTTTCATGGTTTTGTAGATAGTATCCATTTTATTTAATTTGTTTTCTAAATATTGGGTAGAATTCACCTGTGAAAGCAGCAGTATATGTGGTGTTCCATTATATACATTATGCACTTACCATGTAGAAACTTCAATTTAAATTACATATTTTGAGTGTTCCTAGTTTCTATTCCTCCCTCCTGTAGTAATGTTTAATTTGGATAAAATAGCTACAAAAATAGCTAGTTATTCATAAAACAGATTAAGATTCTTAGAATAAAAACTAACAGGTTTAAAACACTGTAAATAAATTAAAGGTGACAGCTGTTCAACCTGGTTTTACAAACCTCCAAGAGTTGAAAAAACTTAGAGCTAAGGTAAAATAATGCATGGTGTTTGCCCATGCCTTTACCTGCAGCAGAGACAGGAGGATCACTATAGAGTTAGTTGTCTTATAAATTCTAGAGTTACAAGAAACAGGGTGGTGATGGTGCACACCCTTAGTCACATCATTGGGGAAGAATACACCCTTAATCCCAACACACTAGAGACAGAAACAGGCAGATCTCAGAGCTCAAGGCCACCTGATACAAAACAAACTCTAAACAGAGAAAAACTTTGATCCAGGGGTGGAGGAGCACTTCTTTAATCCCATCAGTTGGAAACCACATGTCTTTGATCCCAAAATTTAGAATGCAGAGACAGGCACATAGGATTTGGAAAGATTTAAGTTTAAAAGCTACTTACAAAAGGCAGGCTGCAATTCAAACAAATTGTCCTTTGAGATCTCAAAATATATACACTAAAGTAGTAGAATGTTAAAGTCAGGTGCCAAATACATATGGACTGGACATTGGGAATGTAGGCTAAGCCATATAACTCTTATAATCGTGGCCTATTTATTTCTGTTGTTTTGTATTGTATTTATAGTTATAAGAAAAAGAATCATTATTTGGACTGAAAGGGAGAGCTGTTGGGGGGAAAAATAAATACCTTAAACTAAAAAAAAAAAAAAAAAAGAAGGGAAGAGGATGGTGGGGCTGAGGGGGAGGAGGGTGGAAGGGT
The DNA here is from genome assembly GCA_907164525.1 of Lophiomys imhausi. Classification (NCBI taxonomy): domain Eukaryota; kingdom Metazoa; phylum Chordata; class Mammalia; order Rodentia; family Muridae; genus Lophiomys; species Lophiomys imhausi. The sequence continues at coordinate 1,906,471 of CAJQZJ010010085.1, read as the reverse complement.
GGGACTGGAGGGGGGAGTAGGGAGGGGATTGTGATTGAGATGTAACTTGAAGAAATAAAAAATAAATTATTAAAAAAAACTTCAAAGAACTATCTCTTATGGACATAAATGAATACTTAACAAAATATGAACAAATATTATTCAAGAATGTACATTAAGTAGAATTTATTCTAGTCTGCCTTAATGTTTATAAATCAGTCAATGTAATCCATGTAAACCTATTTAATGAGAGAACCTGATCTGGTAGTATCATTTGATAGAGAAAAAATAATTTGATAATATACATCACTGAGTTATTAAAATGAACAAAACAAGCAGAAGAAAGTTTCCTCAACTTGGGAAAAACCTACAAGGTATTTACAGTTAATTTTATAAATAACACTGAAAGCTAGAATGCTCTCCCACTAAGAACAGGAGCAAGCGGTGTATTCTTGCTCACTACTTCTGCTTAGTACTGTACTGGATGGTTTAGATATTAACATAAGCCAAGGAAAGGTAATGAAATGTAAATAATATTTTTAAATTCAATGCCAAATTCTAATTCATATTACTCCTCAAATGTTCACCTGGAAATCAATAATTTAGAAAAATTGAAAATATGTAGAAAAGAACAGTGACATTCAAAACATTTGGAAATCATGTATGTTAGTGACAGGAAATATGATTAATAGCTAAAGACAACTCACAAAACACTGTGAGAACTGACAGCAATTAAAGTGATCTCAACTTTATTACCTAGCAGAGAAATGTGGGTGGAGTAAAAACATTTTCTAATGGATACATACTAGGATACGTATAATTTAAAATTCTCAGAATACTAAGTGTATATTAGAGTATGAAGAAATTGGATATTCATACATTTTGGCAAGAATGTTAAATGTTAAGAACTCTTTTGCAATAGTTTTTCTATTTTCAAATAAATATGTCTTTGAAAATAATTGATGTGTTAAGCCAAAACTTAGATTCTGGTGCAAAAAAAAAAAAAAAAACACAACAAAGAATCATGGTATAAGTGCTATAAGGTTTGCACAGGAATCTGGATAAACATAATTCAAAAGACATTGCAGTATATGTGCACATAGAGTACTGTTGATGTGGAGATTGAGGGGCTGTGGTATGAGTATCAGCACAAATGTTTTCAGCAACATTATATTAAGAAAAACTGATAGATGCAAAATAGTTCATACTGTATTTACCAACTGAGGGTCATTTTGAAATGAAGGAACCAATGTATAATAACTGTAAAGTTTTTTTTTTCCCCAAGTTCAGAGGCAAGTGAGACTTTGTGGCTGAAATAATGTTTAGGAGTTTGGCCATGTATCACCTCTCATGTGTGATAGTGGGCCATAGTTGGATATTCTTGTAAGAGCACAGAGTGTTACACTTTAACTGATATTTTGTTCTATTCATTGCATTGAAAAAAAAAACAGAGAACGAGAAACTATTACACTACTCAAATCTAAGAGCCTCAAAAAAAAGAGAGATAGGTACATAGAGACTACGAGAGTAAGAAATTTATTCAGTTCTTGGACATGTTGTGTTGGTTTTGTTTTGTTTGTTTGATTTTTGCTTTCTAAGAGTGCTTCAAAATGAAATTCTTCATGATAGTCAGATTTCCTCATCTGAACCTTACAGCAATTATCTAGGCTAATTGTTTAGAATTGATAAACTTCCTCAAATGATATGGCACTTGTTCTTCTGTAAAAGTAATTAGATATGTAAAAGGTTTTAGTGAGACTGTTAATTCTCACACAGTCTTCTGCTCTAAGAGGAGATTATGAATGGCCTAACTCAAGATGGGATATTCACATAAATCCATCCCCGGCTAACAGAAGCATCTCCTCTGTACAGCCTATCCCTTCTAATAAGCACATTGCTTCTTCAACTAGCAAATCCAACTACTGTTAACTAATAACAGCATTCACACTAACATCCCACCCTATCTCCCATCTTTGATGTGCTTTCTCTATTTGTTCTATTCTGAAATTTATGGCAGATTGCCATTCTGAGCCTCTTCACTCTATATTAAAGTTTATCTTCTAGAATTATGTATGTAAGTATGTATATATGCATGTATTTTGAAAAGAATAGGGACAGAATTCACTGGATAAGCATCAACTAGAGTATGAAGGGATAGTGGTGACCCAAAAGGACAAGGAAAAAGTAAACATGACAACAATCATTTTCAAAGATAAAGAGAACACTTCAGTGTCACATACAAAAATACTGACGAATCTTTCAGTGGGCACACGCAGTTTTAGATATACTAGTGCAACTAACATTGCACTGGATTGAATATTGATATTGATGTTAAAAAGGGTGATGGCTGGTGTATTTGAAGAAGACATCAACAAAAATTGATTGCTATAAAAGTTGGAAAAATGGTTTTAGAGAACATTGAAATACAGTCTTGAGAAAAGGGCACAGGTTTGATACTGATGCCCATGAGAGTCAGAAGCCTACCACTCACTGCTGCATGACCCATTAGCTGCTGATTTGATACTGAATGACTTCTGTGAATGATAGTTGTAATTTATAGGATGAATGTATTTTATCTTTCACCTGATGATAAGTGTATGTCACCTTCAAAAATTAACAGTTATGCTAAGTCTGCACTATTTCATTAGAAAAACTAGGGTTGTTGAAACAAACAAATAATACCTAGTAGGTCAGTATATTGTTTACCACCCAGATATGTTATGATATTTTACAATGAATCTGTGCATCTTTATGGAGTTTTCATAGGCAGAAGTGAAAGATAGAAAGCAAAAAACAGATTTGGTGTTCTTGCTACACACCTTTCTGGTATCATTTCTTTTTAAAAATATATAAGTTTTATCTCTGTGTTTAAAAATCATCTAGTTAATTCTTGAACACACCATAAACATACTTAAAGGACAATGATTTTATAAGACATTAAAATATTAAAGGCTTAATTTTATAAACATTAACTCTAGAAATAAAACTTTAAAGAGCATATGGAAATTATTTATATTGTACCAAGTTTTAGCAATATATAAGGTGATTTTTGTCCTAGATTCAGTATAAAAAGTGGAAACATACTTAAGTAAATGTGCTGCAAACTGAAAATATTTCAAGCAAACTAGATCTCTCAAAGATAAGTTTCTTATAAACTACAAATCCTAGAGAACTTGTGGTTTTCAAAAAGAAACCCATTATTTAGCAACTGTTTGCTGACCTAAAGGGAACTACACAGGTTGCTCTTACAAGATGGGAAGGATTTATTGTTACTTACCTTGAGTGTCACAAGATAAAGTGTTCTATTAGGCTACATGTACACTTCTCTGCCACTTTTTTTTTATTAAAGACCACTGTGCCAGTCTTGAGGGATTGCTGGCATTGAAGAAGTGAAAAATATGTTGCCTGTACCTTTGCTTGTAGAGAACAGAGACAATTGGACACCAAAATCTATCTGATATACTGTCAGGATTTCCATTGTTCTACAGATAAACCTGGCCACTTATCTCTGAAAATAAAGGGTAAAAATGTTAGAATTTATTACATATGGACTTTTAATACATGTAGCAAAATTAATATCACTATGTACCCAGAGAGGTTATTTTAAATGTTATATATTGATTTTCACATACATCATTAAATCTCATTATGTGTAATGAATGCCTATGGCATACCACTTGTGTATACTGGTGTGGAACCCATAAAAGAAGAAAGTTACAGATGGAAAAACACAGGTTAAATAATGTGCATTTCTCGACTCATTGTGGAGAACTCAGACCAGGAATACTTCAAAGTGACACATCTAATGATAGTGGAATAATGAGAAATGCAGAAATGTACCAGTCAAAATAAAGACCCTGGTTCTGGTACAGCAATCTCTTCCTGTCATTAGTGATAAGCTAAAGTAGTCTATATTTAAGTGAGGAGAATAAAAAGGCTTTAGAAATACAAAACAGTATCCATCTTCCTTCTCAAATGATGCTGAGATTCCACTTAACTCTTTCAAATTCCTCCTCAGAGAAGTTGAAGGCCCAAGACCTGCCCGAACTGGAGGTAAGACTATATTCACTTCTACCACTACCAAGGCTACCTGTGACCTATGAAAGAGGATGTCAAGAAAGAGCACAGATTTGAGAACATCTGTTTTTTCATTCCCAGTTGCAATCTTTCCTTTGATATGCTATGATCCCATACCACCACTCTAAAGCATGATAGTCCTGGTCACTTAATATGTATTTTCTGCACTAAATCTTTGGAGATGCACATGGAAATTGGGAAAAACCATTCTATAAATGGATGTGACTATTTTTGAGACCCAACTGTACCAAACATGTCAGAAACTAAGGCTATAGGCAGGTGAAGTGACTATGCCTGTATTCCTAGCACTGAATATGGAAGACTTCCACAATCTGAGCAACACAGGAAATTCCACACACTTGTAAAAGAATGAAATTAGACCCATACTTATCTCCTTGTATAAAACTTAAGTCCAAGTGGATAAAAGACTTTAACATAAGGCCTGTCACACTAAATCTACTAGAAGAAAAAGTGGGAAAAACCTTCGAAGTCATTGACACAGGTGACAACTTCCTGAACAGAACACCAACAGCTCAGGACCTGAGATCAACAATCAATAAATGGGACCTCATGAAACTGAAAAGCTTCTGTAAAGCAAAAGGCACTGTCTTTTGAACAAAACGGCAGCCTACAGACTGGGAGAAAATCTTCACCAACCCCACATCTGACAGAGGGCTAACATCTAAAATCTACAAAGAAGTCAAGAAATTAAATGCCAAGAAACCAAATAATCCAATCAAAAAATGGGGGACAGAGCCAAATAGAGAATTCACAAAGGAGAAATCCCTAATGGCTGAGAGACACTTGAAGAAATGCTCAACATCCTTAATCATCAGAGAAATGCAACTCAAGACGACTCTGAGATTCCATATCATACCTGTCAGAATGGCTAAGATCAAAAGCTCAAATGACAGCACATGCTGGCAAGGTTGTGGAGAAAGGGGAACCCTCTTCCATTGCTAGTGGGAGTGCAGGCTTGTGCAACCACTAAGGAGGTCAATATGGCGATATCTTAGAAAACTTGGAATAGCTTTGCCTCAGGACCCAGCCATACCACTTCTGGGTATACACCCAAATGCCTCTTCACAGAATCATAAGGAAGTTTCCTCCTCTATGTTCATAGCAGCCTTATTTGTAATAGCTAGAAACTGGAAACAACCCAGATGTTCCTCAACCAAGGAATGGATTAAAAATCTGTGGTACGTCTACACAATGGAATATTATTCGGCTGTCAGGAACAATGAAATGATGGAATTTGCAGCCAAATGGATGGAACTAGAAAAGCTCATCCTGAGTGAGCTAACCCAGATTCAAAAGGATGTAAATGGCATCTATTCACTTATAGTAGGATTTTAGCTATATAGTAGAGGATATCGATACTACAGCCAACACACCAAAGGGATCATGGACATAGACTTTTTATTTTTTATTTTTATCTATTTTTTAATTCTTTTTTATCTGTTTGTCTGCTTATTTGTTTGTTTGTTTTTTAGTTCTCTCTCCCTGGCAATGAGACTCTTTTCACTGGTGGTACTGCCTCATAGAACCCCCAATGTATGAGGAGGCTCTTGGCCCTCATATGACCTCTGAACTGAGATGAGGGACTGTTATATAGGGACACCCCACCCAAGAGAAATGGGATGGAAAGGTTAGGGGGTAAAGAAAAAAAATGAAATGTGAAGTTTCGGCCTTTTGCTACTAATTGTCATAAACTGTTTAGGATAATTAAGAAACGCAAACTAATAGTCATGCAAGCCTGTCATTGTGTTAGGTACTGTGACAGTCTATTATACTTATTTTCTAAGCTAATCAGAAATCAAGTTGTTAAGATACAAGCAATATCTGCTTATCCTAATATAAGAGATAGATAGTGCCTCTTCAAAAACCTGAAGAGAACTGCAGAATATGGCATTCAAAGATGTTTTCCTAACTTTAGAATTTTTTGATATTAACACATGTCAACTCCAGACAGTACCCCCTATTCTACTCCAAGTAGAAGATGAGCATCAAAGAATCTACAGTGGGAGATGATTGAATTAGTGGCAAGCCTATCTCTTGGCAGGAAAAACCCCTTGCTCCAACTATAGACAGAATGCTGTCCAAAAAGGACAAAACTTGGAAGCAGGCAAGTCGACAGCCTAGCTCTGCCAAGACAGGGGAGGCAAGTCCTTCATAATTCCTGTTCTACAATCAATGTCTGTCAGAGAAACGGGGACAAATGACTAAAGAGCGATGCTGTAATGTATGGAGAGAAAATGGGAACTGTCCAGACAGCCACTGGTATGTTATTTCTTTGTTTGGGAAGCTGCAGGCCCTGCACTTCCCATATAATCAGATATACTTATCCCTCTTAGGTCTCTGAGGTGGTTGAAGAATAGATAGCTAGAGTCTCATAATTAAATTTTGAGTTGTTTAGGAATCAAGAGAGTGTTATGGATCTAAGAAGATGTTTTTAAAATTGTGATGCAAGTTAGTATGAAAGCTGAGTTAGATATAGAACTTTAAACTCATGGAGATGGTTAGATAGTAGAATGTTAAAGTCAGGTGCCAAATACATATGGATTAGACATTGGGAATATATGCTAAGCCATCTAATCCTCATAACTGTGGCCTAATTACCTCTGTTGTTTGTATTGTATTTATTATTATAAGAGAAAGAGCCATTTGTTGGACTGAAAGGGGGAGTTGTTGGGGGGGGAAGATATACCTTAAACTTAAAAAAAAGGAAGGGGTTGGGTGGGTTGAGGCAGAAGATAGTGGAATGATGGGACTGGAGGGGGGAGTAGGGATAGGATTGCGATTGAGATGTAACTTGAAGAAATAAAAATAAAGTAAAAAAAATAATAAAAATAAAGGAGCTCATTTGCATATGAAAAAATGAGACTATCTCTCAGGAATCAGAAAAAAAAAAGATGTGAAACAAGACTTTGTCTTCCAAGCATCATTGGAAATCATGAACCTCTAGGCTGCACTTTAGTGCAGTTCAATTTAAAAGCAAGTTCAATTCCTGCATCTAAGACACATTGCAGAAGAGATTTTGAAATTGTAAGAGCCAGGAGACTGTTGTGAGATTGGATCTCTTAGACATGTCAGAAATATGGTTACCTCAACAGAGACAACATCTATATACATACTAACATGGATGAGAGAAAGTTCAACAAGTCTCAATCCTGAGCATATAACTATAGGTAACCAAGGAATGCTGAGAGCTGGATAACCTTCCCTAGGGAAGAGCAGACCAACTTGTTATCTAATACCAAATGGTCTACTATGAAAACATACATATGAGTAGCATTATACAAACTTTGTATATGTAGGTTGTATTTATGTATGTGTGTATATATGTATATATATATATATGTATGCATAAATACATGCATAAAAATAAATATACACATATATGTAACAGTAGTTAAAGAGAAAAAAGAGGTGAATGTGGACATGAGTTCACATCCATAACCAAGAACATAAATGCAACTGATACCCTCTAGCAATGGAAAATTAATTTTTGTCAATGGTGTCTCACTGGGTATACTAACCACACTTCAAGGTGGACCCAGGAGACAGTGGCAGGTAGAAAAAGTTTAGCAGTGAAAACAGAAAGAACTCAGTGGTATTTTATAGATATTTCGCTTCTTTTTTTTGGGGGGGGGTATTTTTAGTATTGTTATATTGCTTGTATATTTAGTTTTATGTTTTAGTGTTTTGTAGAATTTTGTATGTGTCTTTTGTTTGCTAGCAAGAGAATATGGAGTTCAGTGGGTGTGAGTATACAAAAGGTTTGAGAGGTATTGGAGGAGGAGAAAAAGGTGATCAGAAAATGCTGCATAAAAAAAAAACCCACAAAATAAATACAAAATTGTCTTTAGATGTTTTCTGTTCTGTGTAAACAAAGCTTTTTAATTATCCAATATATACATTCTGCTTTATTTTACTGTGCTTAATTTATGTGCTTAATACCTCTACTTCCCTTTTATCCTTCATTACCTTCAACCTCTCAACCCTAGGTGGGAGAGAAAGAAGGTTAGAAGGATAAGGTACGTAGGTCTCTTTGAGCTACTTTCTGCTGATTATGGTCATTGGATTCCTTGGTAGTAATATCAGTCTCATTAGGAGTCCAACAAACAAGCAAATCAGCAAACCAATTTACCAGGGGACCAGCAAACCAGGAGACAGCAGCAGGAAGAACAAGCAGCAGTTTGGGAGAGCACCAGCAACTGGGAGGACAGCAACTGCTTTTTATCCTGTAGCCCTTCTCTTCTTTGTAGAGCTTTCTCCTTCTTCCTTATGGAGCTATTTCTCTTACTTCTTTGTAGAGTCTCTTTACTCTTCTTTGTAAAGCCTATTATCTTTTACTTCTTCATGGAGCTTACCTCTTTGTGAAGCTCTTTCTCTTTTCTCTTTGTAGCCCCCTTATCCTCAGGGCACTAGCTTTTTTCCCCTCCTTTGTAGAGCCCCTTTTTTCTCAGGGCTCTGGCTCTTCATTTGTCTCTCCCAAGTCCTCAGAGTTAAACTTGTTCAGCTGGTTAAACCATGCCCCTGCTAGCTTATGAGACTGTTAATATTTTATACCTGTGTCTTAAGCAGCCCACCTGGGATTAAACAAAACATTCTCACAATTTGTTTTAATAAACTCCTAGCACATTTCCCCTTTTAGTTCAAAACATAGTGTGTGTGTGTGTGTGTGTGTGTGTGTGTGTGTGTGTGTGTATCAGATCTATCAAGAATTACATTTACAATGTCCAGTTCATTTGTATTTAGCAAGCTTGGAGAAAGCCCCTATTATCTATACCTAGCTTAGAGTTCTGTACCTATAATATTTTTCTATTTTTATTTGCATTTATCAACCTGTAACATCTTTTAGACCTAAAACATTACTTAGATACTATACAACTGCGCTTAATTTTAAGATTATAACTATTTAGGCTGCAACCCCATCAGAGACTTTTAAAGGAAATTAAATTGTTACTTATGTATGTAGGAAGTGTAGAGCAAGCAACTTCCAAAGTTATAGTAATGACAGAGGTTTCTGGCTAATTGAAGAGTCACTAATGGTTTCTCTGTGTTGTTGAGGCATCCAGTCTTCAGACTATTGGCCCAGAATATCGACAACATTTTCTGTGAAGCAGAAATGTTAAAGGACTGGCCTATCTAATCTCTATAACATTGGCCAGTCATGATGGTGAGGCTTAGTCTGTGTACCTTTTGTCATTACTAAGAGATACAATCTCATAGCAAACCCTCTAATCCTTTGGCTCCTAAAATCTTTCTACTTCAGTGTATATTGCAGAAGATGAACAGTAGAGTTTTGTTCAAATCTTTAAAACAATAATAAACATAAACATCCAGTTCTTATTGACTATTTAGTTTCCAAATAAATATTTAAAACACATTAACTATGGGAGCTACTCAAATTAAAAAATAATTATACATCATAAATATTTTTAAAAGGGAAATACTTGAGAAATTTTGTGACATATATCTATTATGAATATTTAGTTTTGTCTTGTGCAAACAACTTTAAATAAATAAATTTGCATAATATATTACTGGATAAAAGATCTCATTAAATATATAAATTTGAAATCCTGAAAAAAATTAAAAATTCACTCAAATGGAAATTGATCATTAAAGGATCAATTTTGTAGATAAGAATAAATTATTTGAAAGTTAAAAAATATAAGGCTTCAGAAAGTTCAATAAAAATAACAATAGCTCCTGGAGAATAAATACATAAATATAGCACAAATAGAGACTGTTTATTCCTGCAATCCCATTATTAGATTAGATGCAATAGAAGTAGTTCAAAATAGATGTTAGAAGTACTCATCATTTCAGGAAACAGCTTTATATAATTTTTTTGATCATAAGATGGAAGAGAGGTTGTTACATAAAAATATCCATGTGATTGAGACTCAAAAACTGAACATTCATTTATCTGAACACAACTACAAATGAATCTATAAATATCCATTCCAGTTCCAGTGATTAATTTTCCACAGTCCAAAGAACAAATGTGTCTTTATACTTTGGTCTTCAGTTGATACATCTTTTCTCAATTTCCAAAACATATTTGCTAATATTTGGATTGCTGTTTCATCATAATTTTTTCTAATTATTTTTTAAAGTTGTTAGGATTTTAATAGAAAAACAGGCAATTCTGTCAGTAAAATTATAAAATTATAGAAAATGAATAAACACAATCAGTCAACAAAACAACATTTCATCCATGTAATTTTTCAAGGGGTTGTGCACAGTGTTGACAAACTGACAGCAGCAATACCGAAATACAAGGTAGGCAGAAGAGAGTGACTGGCGTGTCCCGGGCGCTCACAGACCTCTAACTAACAATAAGCATGATGAGCACGATGGCTTGCATTGCAAGAAATTGTCAAAAACACTTTGAGTTGTTCACACTCATATTATCCAGTTGATTAAAGCAATTTGCATAAATTAAGAGGCAATTTCTTTCTGAAAGTCCCAATAAAGTGCTCTGATTGCAGTGTGCCAAGCTCTTTAAACATGCAAGTTTTTCAAAGGATGCCTGCAAATGTGCACACATAAAAAGGTGAGGTCTAAACCTTCAGTCATGTAAAAAATCTTACGTATTTTTATGTCCTTAATCTTTCTCACCTTGTGTGCTTAAAAAAATAAATAAAAACTCCTATAAAAAAGTTATGGTTTAAATAATTCTTTTATTTTTTTTCATATTGTTGTTCGTATGTTAGACTTGAACATAACACTCAGTGTTTTCTACGTCCTCTTCTTGTTTCTCTGTTATCTTCTCTGAAGTATGGGTTAGGTTTTGGCTTAATAACTAATTTAACAATAAATAAATGCAAAATGGTGAAATTTTGGCTTCTTCATTGCCTAATTTTGGTAAATAAAAACATTTAGATTGGAGTATTTCCTTCTATATCTCTTAGATGCATTATGATGCAACATAACTATGTATTGTGTATAACCATATGCAAATAACCATAAAGCAATTACCATTATTATTCAATTATTATTATAATTGCTATAAACATCAGAAGAATGTTGAATGCCATGTGGTCTAGGGTAGAAAAGTGCACTTACCAGTTATAATTTCAGATGAAACAATGTAATTGTAGTAATCCATTTTAAATAAATATATAATTAATCTTGTCATAACTTGTCTTTCAATTTATTTAATTCAATGGAGTTTTCTCAGGGAATGAGTTTGTCATTCACTTAAATAAAATTATATAAACACAGCTTCACCAACAACCATCAGCAAATATGATTCTCATGCTTGGTGAATGTACCATATTCTAAAGCTGGAAAATAAGCCTTTGTGGTACAACTTCACATAACCAAACTCCCTAAAGGATTATGAGACAGATAACCCTCCACAATTGTTACATTGAGAGTCAGCAGTTAGAAAATAATATTGGGAAATGACTACACTGAAGCCTAGAGTACTTTTACTGAATATAAAAGGTTAACATATTGACAATAAACTTTATGGTAAATTAAGCTAGACATCAGTGCACACTGAGGTTTCTGGTGGTTATAGGATAGTAGTTCTACTGTAACATGTTTTGGGATAATATAAGCTAGTAATGCATAAAGTAATACATATTGAATTATTATACTTTCAGTTATAGAATTATGTAACATATGATAAGAATATATCTCCCATATATTTCTTTGTAACTATGCAACAAGATAGTATTTGGCTTTTAAAAAAATATATAAAATTCACGGACCTTTATCCTCAGGACTCCATAGGTAGGATTTTCCCCTTTCGCCATCCCTACTTCCCCTGTGCCAACCAGTACTTTGGCACAGATCCAGCTCACCTATGCTGAGAGCTGAGCACCAAGCTCCACTGTTCCTTCCCTGCCCTGCCAGAGGTGACAAGGCCTCACTCCCCAGGAGCATCCAGCTCCATCCTTTGGACTCTGCACAACATAGGGTCTCCCTGAACCCAAGCACTTAGGGTAGATCTCCCCATTCCTCACTCCCCACCAATGCATCATCCTGCCCTAAGACCCTCCAAGCTCTTCTGAGCTTGGAGTGAGTCTTTCCAAAGACATCCTCCAGACATACACCTCCCTTGATTTGCTGACCTTCCCACTCAGCACTAAATAGGACTACATAGGACTACATAATAATACATAGAACTGCATATGACTACACAGGACTACATAGGATTACACAGATTGGGCAGAGCTGTAGGTCAACAAGATTATAAGGCCTCCACACCAAACTTCCTTCCTTGGCACCAAGTTCACAAAGGACCAGGAACAAACAACTCAGGAATACCAGATGGCAAAAGGGCAGTAAAAGAACAGAACTGAGAAAAGTCAGGGAAATACCACTCCAACAAAATTCAGCCATACTAATACAGCAAGCCCTGACCATCCCACAATGGCAGAAACACATGAACATGATGACAAATCTATACTTATGAAAATGATAGGTTCCTTAAAAGAAGAAAATAAATCCCTTAAATAATTTAAAGAAGTCACAATCTTACAGATGAAAGCAATGGAGAATTCCTTTAAAGACTTCCAAGTTAACACCATCACACAAGAATGTGAAAGAATCAAAGTTATGAAAGAATTGCAGGGAAAGACAACCAAATTGGAAAATGAAATATAAAAAGCAATTCAATACCTGAAAATAGAAGTAGAAGTGATAAAGAAAACACAAGCATGGACAATTCTGGAGGTGGAAAACCAAGAAAAGAAAACAGGAATTGCAGACACAAGTATCACCAATAGGATACAAGAGATGGAAGATTGAATCTTAAACATGGAAGACACAATTGAAGAAATCATTACAACAACCAGTGCTATGTGGAAAGTACATACCACTAAATGCCTTCAAAAAGAAAATTGTGACAGCTCATATTAGCAACTTAACGGATGAGCCGGAAGAACCAGAGGGGAAAAAAGAATCAAAAACTCCCAAGAGGAGTAGAAGGCAGGAAATCATCAAATTTAGGGCTGAAATCAGCTACTTAGAAACAAACAAAACAAACAATTCAAAGAATCAATGAAACCAAGAGTTGGTTCTTTGAGAAAATAACAAAATAGACAAACCCTTAGCCAAACTAACAAGAATTCAGAGAGAAAATACCCAAATCAACAAAATCAGAAATGAAAAGGGAGAAATAATGACAGACATCAAGGAAATCCAAAGAATCTTTAGGTCTTACTTCAAAACCTGTATTCCACAAAATTTACAAACCTAAATGAAATGGACAACTTTCTTGATAGAGTCCAGCTACCAAAGTTAAATCAAGATCAGTTTAACAAATTAAACAGTCCTATACCCCCTAAATAAGAAGAAAGAGTCATTAAAAGTCTCCCAACAAAAAGGAGCCCTGGGCCACAGGGTTTCAGCACAGAATTCTACCATACCTTCAAAAAGAGCTAATAGTAATACTCCTCAAACTCCTCCACAAAATAGAAACAGAAGGAACACTGCCAAACTCATCCTATGAGGCCACAGTCACCCTGATAGCTAAACCACACAAAGACCGAACAAAGAAGGAGAATTTCAGACCAATTTCCATCATGAACCTAGATGCTGAAAGACTCAATAAAATACGTGTAAACCAAATCCAAGAACACATCAAAATTATCATACAACATGATCAAGTAGGCTTCATCCTAGATATGCATGGGTGGTTCAACATAGGAAAATCCATTAATGTAGTCTACCACATAAACAAGCTAAAAAAAAAAAAAAAAAACAAAAAAAAAAAAAAAAAACATCATCTTTCCAGGTGCTGAAAAAACATTTGACAAAATCCAACACCCCTTCATGTTAGAAGTCTTGGAGAGAACTGGCATACAAAGTCCATATCTAGAACTAATAAAGGCGATATACAGCAAGCCAGTAGCAAACATCAAATTAAGTGGAGAGATACTTAAAGCATTTCCCCTAAAAATTAGGGGCAAGGCAAGGGTGCCCAGTTTCCCCATATCTCTTCAACACAGCACTTGAAGTTCTAGCCAGAGCAATAAGACAACTAAAGAAGATCCAGGGGATACAAATCAGAAACAAAGAAATCAAATTATTCCTATTCAAAGACTTTATGATAGTATATGTAAGTGCCCCAAAAATTCCATCAGAGAACTCCCACAGCTGATAGACACTTTCAGCAAGGTGGTTGGATACAAAATTAGCTCAAATAAAATTTGTAGCCCTTCTTTACACAAAAGATAAATGGGCTGAGAAAGAAATTAGAGAAACAACACCCTTCACAATAGTCACAAATAATATAAAATACCTGGGGGTAACTCTAACCAAGCAAGTGAAATACCTGTAAAACAAAAACTTCAAGTCCTTAAGGAAAGATATAGGAAGATGGAAAGAGGTGTTTGTGGATAGGTAGGATCAACATAAGAAAATGGCCATCCTACCAAAAGCAATATACAGATTCAATGAAATTCCCATCAAAATAAAAACACAGTTCTTTTCAGACCTTGAAAGAATACCTCTCCACGTTCTATAGATAACAAAAAACCCAGGGTAGCTAAATCAATCCTGTACAATAAATCAACATCTGGAGCTATCACCATCGCTGATTTTAAGCTATACCACAGAGCAATAGTAATAAAAACAGCTGGTACTGGTATTGAAACAGACAGGTTGATCAACGGAATTGAATTTAAGACTCAGAAATGAACTCTCACAGTCACTTAATTTTTTGCAAAGAATCCAAACCATACAATGGAGAAAGGACAGCATCTTCAACAAATGGTGCTGGTCTATCTGGATTCAACATGTAAAAGAATGCAAATAAACCCATATTCATGACCTTGCACATAACTTAAGTCCAAGTGGATGAAAGACTTTAACATAAAACCACACACACTAAATTTAATAGAAGGGAAAGAGGGGAAAAGCCTGAACTCATTGGCACTGGTGACAACTTCCTGAACAGAACACCAATAACTCAGGCCCTAAGACCAACAATCAATAAATGGGAACTCATGAAACTGAAAAGTTTCTGTAAGGCAAAGGACACTCTCACTAGATAGTTTGGGAAAAGATCTTCACCAACCCCACATCTGACAGAGGTCTAATATCCAAATTTATAAAGAACCCAAGAAATTAAACACCAACAAGCCAACTAACCCAATCAAAAAATGAGCTACAGAGCTAGACTGAGAATTCACAAAAGAGGAATCTAGAATGGCCATGAGTCACTTGAAGAAGTGCTCAACATCCCTAATCATCAGAGAAATGAAACTCAAGATAACTATGAAATTCCATCTCACTCCTCACAGAATGGATAAGATGAAAACCTCAAAAGACAATGTATGCTTGCAAGGAGAAAGGTGATTTTGGGAAAGGTGAACACTCCCACATTGCTGGTGGGAGTGCAAACTTGTGCAACCACTATGGAAATCAGTCTGGCAACATCTTAGAAAACTTGGAATAGCTCTACCTCAAGACCCAGTCATATCACTTTTGGGTAAATATCCAAAATATCCCTCACCAATCCGTGAAGACATCTCCAAAACTATGCTCATAGAAGCTTTATTTGTAATATCTAGAAACTGGAAACAACCCAAATGTCCTTCAGCCAAAGAATGGATAAGAAAACTATGGAACATTTACACAATGGAATACTACTCAGCTACCAGAATCAAGGAAATCATGCAATTTGCAACCAAATGGATGGAACTAGAAAGCTCATCATGAATGAGCTAACTCAAATGCAGAAAGTACATGAGGCATATATTCACTTATAACTGGATTTTAGCCATGTAATACAGGATAACTATCCTACAAACAATTACCAAAAAGAACAGGAACATGGACTTGATTACTGGTTAGTGGCACACTCCACCCTAGTGGAACTGCCATGTATGCCTCCTGTGCAAGAGGAAGCTCTTAGACTTCATTTGACTAAGGAAAAGGAAATGAGGTGTGCTGATACATGGAAGTACCCTACACCAAAGGGATGGGATTGGTGGGAGGGGGGAAGAGTGTGGAAGGGTGGGGCCAGAAGGGGGTAGAGGGAGGGGGCAGTAATGGAGACATAACTTGAAGTAATAAATAACTGTTAACAAAAGAAAATGTACAAAATACACAAGACACTTAAATTGTTACATTTTATGGTAAACACTTCTACTTTGTGTGAATAAAGCTCAGTTGTATGTTTTACTATTGATTCAGTGTTAAGAAAATATCATGGTTATTCTGTTGGTATGTATTAATTTGTGGTTGTTCTTTTGGTATTTATTAACTACATCACTAGACAAGTACCTAGAAGTTAGTACTTGAAATTCACAAGCAACAAAACTATAATATTATATAGAATTTATAATCTGGTAATAAAATTCTAAGACTTTATTTTATTTAAAGTAAAATGCTTTGTTTTTTTCAACATCACACACTCCTCTTCTCTCAGTCCATACCTCCCTTCCCCCTATTTACCCCCAACCACTTCTCCTCCATTTTAAAATAAACTCTTACATTATTACATTATCATAACAAAATGTAGGTTGAATTATTTGCATCATGGATTTAAACATAAAAACAAGGAATGAATTTTGACTTTGAACAAATGACTTAGTAAACCTGAGAAAAATTTACTTTTGTTTTCAGTTTTGTGTTTCACTTCTGCTATGATGTAGTTTTAAAAAAAAAATTTTTTTTAATGTATTTATTTATTTATTATTTCAGGTTACATCTCTATCATAGTGTGCTCTTTCTACCTCTCCCAGTCCCACCCTCCCACTGTCTACCCCCTATCCCTTCCATCCCACTCCTCTGTAGTGGAGTGTCTCTACATAACAGTCTGCCACCCGAGTTCGGCAGTCATATGTGGGTGAAGAGCCTTGTCATACACTGGGGGGGGGGGGGGGAGTGTGCAAGGCAGCACAAGTAGGGCAAAGTGTGTCATTGACAGGAAAAAAAGTCTATGCTCCTCTTTCCTTTTGTGCATTCATTGTAGTATAGATATCCTGTACTATATGGCTAAAATCCGACCATAAGTGAATAGATGCCATGTGCATCCTTCTGAGTCTGGGTTAGCTCACTCAGGATGAGCTTCTCTAGATCCATCCATTTGGCTTCAAATTGCATGATTTCGTTGTTTTCGATAGCTGAGTAATATTCCATTGTGTAGATGTACCACAGTTTTTTAATCCATTCTTCCATTGAGGGACATCTGGGTTGTTTCCAGTTTCTAGCTATTACAAATAAGGCTGCTATGAACATAGATGAGGAAACTTCCTTGTGATTCAGAGAGGAATCATTTGTATGTATACCCAGAAGTGGTATGGCTGGGTTCCAAGGCAGAGCTATTCCAAATTTTCTAAGATATTGCCAGACTGACCGCCATAGTAGTTGCACAAGCCTGCACTCCCACCAGCAATGGAGGAAGGTTCCCCTTTCTCCACACCCTCGCCAGAATATGCTGTCATTTAAGCTTTTGATCTTAGCCATTCTGACAGGTGTGAGATGGAATCTCAGAGTCATCTTGAGTTGCATTTCTCTGATGATTAAAGATGCTGAGCATTTCTTCAAGTGTCTCTCAGCCATTAGGGAATCCTCATTTGTGAATTCTCTGTTTAGCTATGTTCCCTATTTTTTCTTATTGGATTATTTGTTTTCTTGGCATTAAGTTTCTTGAATTCTTTGTAAATTATGGATATTTGCCCTCTGTGAGATGTGGGGTTGGTGAAGATGAGTTTTCCCAATCTGTAGGCTGCTGTTTTGTTAGAATGACAGTGTCTTTTGCCTTACAGAAGATTTTCAGTTTCATGAGGTCCCATTTATTGATTGTTGGTCTTAGATCTGGAGCTGTTGGTGTTCTGTTCAGGAAGTTGTCACCTATGCTGATGGGTTTGAGGGTTTTCCCCACTTTCTCTTCTAGTAGATTTAGTGTGTCCAGCCTTATGTTAAGGTCTTCAATCGACTTGGACTTAAGTTTTGTACAAGGTGATAAGTATGGGTCTGATTTCACTCTTTTGCATGTGGACATCTAGTTGGACCAGCACCATTTGTTGAAGATGCTGTGCTTTTTCTGTTTTATGGTTTTGGCTTCTTTGTCAAAAATTAAGTGACCATAGTTGTGTGGGTTCATTTCTGGGTCGTCAATTCGATTCCATTGATCCACTGGTCTGTTTCTATACCAGTGCCATATTGTTTTTATTACTATTTCTCGGTAGTACAGCTTGAAATCTGGGCTGGTGATACCTCCAGATGGTTTTTTTTTCCTGTTGTTATACAGGATTTATTTAGCTATTCTGGGCTTTTTTTTTCCATATGAATTTGAGAATTGCTTTTTCCAGGTCTATAAAAAATTGTGGTGGAATTTTGATAGGAATTGCATTGAATCTGTATATTGCTTTTGGTAGGATGGCCATTTTTATTATGTTGATCCTACCTATCCATGAGCATGGGAGATCTTTCCATCTTCTGATGGCCGCTTCAATTTCTTTCTTCAAGGACTTGAAGTTCTTATAATACAAGAACAAGTGTCTTTCACTTGCTTGGTTAGAAGTACGCCAGGAATTTCATATTGTTTGTGGCTATTGTGAAGGGTATTTTTTTCCTAATTTCTTTCTCAGCTGATTTAGTTTTGTATAAAGAAGGTCTTCTGATTTTCTTTAATTAATTTTGTATCTAGCCACCTTGCTGAAAGTGTTTATCAGCTGTAAGAGTTCTCTGGTGGAATTTTTGGGGTTGTTTATGTACACTATCATATCGTCTGCAAATAGGGATAATTTGACTTCTTTGTTTCTAATGTATCCCTCTTGATCTCCTTTAGCTGTCTTATTGTTCTAGCAAGAACTTTAAGTACTATGTTGAATATACATGGTGAAAGTGGACAACCTTATCTTGTTTCTGAGTTTAGAGGAAATGCTTCAAGTTTCTCTCTATTTAATTTGATGTTGGCTACTGGCTTGCTGTATGTCATGTTTATTATTTCTAGGTATGGTCCTTGTATGCCCATTCTCTCAAGGACTTCTAGCATGAAGAGGTGTTGGATTTTGTCAAATGCTTTTTCAGCATCTAGTGAGGTGATCATGTGATTTTTTTCTTTCAACTCTTTTATATGGTGAATTATGTTGATGGATTTTCATATGTTGAACTACCCCTGCATTCCTGGGATGAAGCCTACTTGATCATGGTGTATGATACTTTTGATGTGCTCTTGGATTCGGTTTGCCAGTATTTTATTAAGTATTTTTGCATCTGTGTTCATTAGGGAGATTGGTCTGAAGTTCTCTTTCTTTGTTGGGTCTTTGTGTGGTTTACGAATCAGGATGACTGTGGCCTCATAGAATTAGTTTGGCAGTGTTGTTTCTGATTCTATTTTGTGGAAGAGTTTGAAGAGTATTGTTATTAGCTCTTCTTTGAAGGTCTGGTAGAATTCTGTGCTGAAACCATCTGGCCCTGGGCTTTTTGTTTTTTGGTTGGGAGATTTTAATGATTGTTTCTATTTCTATAGAGGTTATAGGGCTGTTTAATCTGTTAACCTGATCTTGATTTAGCTTCAGAATGTGGAATCTATCAAGAAAATTGTCCATTTCACTTAGGTTTTCAAATTTGGTGGAGTTTAGATTTTTAAAGTAGGACCTAAACAGTCTCTGGATTTCCTCAATATCTGTTGTTATTTCTCCCTTTTCATTTCTGATTTTGTTGATTTGGGTTTTTTTTTTTTCTCTGCCTTTTCATTAATTTCGCTAAGCATTTGTCTATTTTGTTGAGTTTCTCAAAGAACCAACTCTTGGTTTCATTGTTTCTTTGTATTGGTCTTTTTGTTTCTAAGTTGCTGATTTTATCCCTAAGTTTGATAAATTACTGCCTTCTACTCCTCTTGGGAGTTTTTGCTTCTTCTTCTTTTTTTTTTTTTTTTTGCAGTTATTCCAGTTCAGCTGTTAATTTGCTAATATGTGCTGTCCCTATTTTCATTTGAAGGTGCTTAGTGATATGAACTTTCCTGGTAGCACTGCTTTCCTTGTGTCCCATAGGTTTTGGTATGTTGTGCCTTAATTTTCATTGTATTTTAAAAAGTCTTTGATTTCCTTCTTTACTTCTTCCCTGACCCAGTAGTCATCCAGTAAAGAGTTGTTCAATTTCAATGTGTGTGTAGGCTTTCTTTTGTTTCTGTTATTGTTGAAGTCCAACTTTATTCCATGGTGGTCTGATAAGTTTATTTCAATTTTCTTGTATCTATAGGGACTGCTTTGCATCTGACTATATGGTTGATTTTGGAGAAGGTTCCATGTGGTGCTGAGAAGAAGGTATATTCTTTAGTGCTTGGGTGAAACATTCTGTAGATATCTGTTAGCTCCATTTGGTTCATGAACTCTGTGTGACTCATTATTTCTCCATTTGATTTTTGTCTTGATGGCCTGTCCATTGTTGTGAGTGGAGTGTTGAAGTCTCCCACTACTAATGTGTGGGGATCGATGTGTGTTTTAAGCTTTAGAAGAGTTTCTTTTACAAATGTAGTTGCCTTTGTATTTGGGGCATAGATATTCAATATTGAGATGTCCTCTTGATGAATATTTCCTTTAATGAATATGTAATGCCCTTCTGTATCTTTTTTGATTAACTTCAGTTGGAAGTCTATTTTGTTTGATATTAAGATGGCTACTCCAACTTGCTTCCTGGGTCCATTTTCTTGGAAAACCTTTTCTCAGTCTTTTACTCTGAGGTAGCATCTATCTTTGTTAGTGAGATGCTTTCTTGTATGCAGCAAAATGATGGGTCTTGTTTATGGATCCAATCTGTAAGCCTGTGTCTTTTTTGGGGGGAGTTGAGTCAATTGATGTTGATGGATATTAATGACCAAAGGTTGTTATTTCCTATTATTTTGGTGTATGTGGTAATTCTGTGTTTCTTTTGGTTTATCTGCAGTGGAGGTTTTGTTTCCTCTGTTTTCTTGGGTGTAGTTATCTTCTCTGGTTTGGAATTTTCCTTCTAGAATCTTCTGTATGGCTGGATTTGTGGGTAGATACTGTTTAACTTTTATTTTTGTCATGGAATATCTTGTTTTCTCCATCTAGGTTGATAGGGAGTTTTTCTGGGTATAGTAGTCTGGCTGGGCACCTATGTTCTCTCAGGGCTTATAGGACATCTGCCCAGGCACTTGTGGCTTTTAAAATTATGAGAAGATATCAGGTGTAATCTAATGGGTCTGCCATTATATGTTACTTGACCTTTTTTTCTTTCAGCTTTTAATATTCTTTCTTTGTTCTGTACATTTGGACTTTCAATTATTATGTGGTGAGAGGAGTTTCTTTTCTGATGTAATCTGTTTGGTGTTCTGTATGCCTCTTGGAATTTTATTGCCATCTCTTTCTTTAGGTTTGGGAAGTTTTTTTCTATGATTTTGTTAAATATGTTTCCTGGACCTTGGAGTTGGGAGTCTTCTATTTCCTCTATTCCTATAATTCTTACATTCCATCTTTTCATTGAGTCCTTGATTTTTTGGATGTTATGAGTAAGAACTTTTAAAAATTTCTCATTTTCTTTGGTTGTTGTACTGGTTTCTTCCTTCAAACCTTTCACGTCTGAGATCCTGTCTTTTCATGACTTATATCCTATTTTTGCTATTCATGTCTGTAGTTCCTGTTCCCTTCCCTTGATTCTCCACTTCCACCCTTATCTCTGTCTGTGTTTTCTTTATTGCTTCTACTTCCAATTTCAAGTCTTGAAACATTTTATTCTTTTTATATGTTTCCTGAACCAATTTGGTTGTATTTGTTTGTTGCCTTGTCTCTTTCCTGTTCAAGTTGAGCCACTTTGGCTTGGAGATTTCTAACGGTATTCTCAGTTGGTTTTGCTTGTAAAATTGTGGAATCTTTTAATTCCTTCAGATATTTAAATTCTTGAAAGGACTCTATCACTTTCCAGAATATTAATTTGTCATCGTTTTCATGTGTTTCAGCTGTTTTGGAGTGGTCATGACTTTCTGTACTAGCATAGCTTCATTTTCTTGGAGTCATATTTCCCTGACTTTTGTTGGATCTCTTCTTTTGTTGACCTCTAGCCATTTGGTTGTTCTTAGCTGTTTGTTCCTGGTGTTTTCTGGGCTTGGTGCCAAGAGGGGCATTTTGGTGTAGAAGTCATATAGCTTGGTGATCTATAGGTTTCCACGGGCTGGAGGGAGCCTTGTGTGGAGGTTTGTTCTTAGTGTGTCTCCCAGAGCTCACCCCTTCCTGTTTTTTTTCCAACTGGGGACCCAGGTGAGGGGTTGTGGTAGTATGAGTTCTTGTAGGTTCCTGGGATCCAACTGGTCTTCGTATAGATGATGGTTCAGGTTTACTGGCCACAGATTGTTGGCTGGGGCTGTAGCTCCCCTGCAGCTTACTTGTTGAACTGTGTTAGTGGTCCTCTCAAGCTGCTCTCAGGGGGTTCTCAGGATCAATGTGCATCTAATAGCCAGAAGCACTGTGAGCTCGTACAGCCTACTCCCAGGCAATGAGGAATGGCCCAGGATTGTTTCACTGCTCCCAAGTCAGAGCTCTCTGTGTTGCAGTCTGGGTATTCAGCATGTAGCAGTTCTGCTGGTATGCTCCTGGGTGTTCAGGCACAGATGCTGTGGACTCTGGATGTCCTATGTTTGAGTGTTTAGTCCACCAGCTGGACTCCTGAAAGGATCTGACAGGGAGGGAGTACAGTTTCCTGGTGGGAGGTGTTCAGTGTTCATATTTGGTGATTCCGATCTTTCAGCGTCTATATTTCCAGTACCGAGAGTTCTTTGTTGTCCCTGCTGGGCCAGCCCAGGTGGGCTTGCACCTGTCTAGATTGTCCCCAGGGCACCTCTGTGCCTCTTGGCCCTAAACACTAAGCCCTTTTCTGAGTCACTCAGCAGTGCACCCAGGCCAAGAACTCATTGCTCCAAGGATGGAACTATATATGCTGAAGATCTGGTTTCCTGCAGGAAGAGCCAGCACTAGCAAAGGAATGCAATATTCACCCCACAACCTGCCCAGGGCTTGGACCCTTTGGAGATCCAAGGCTCCTTCCAAACCGGCTGCCCGCCTGCTCTGACCTCATTGCTCCTATGTCTGTCTGGGGCTGTCCTTGGATACTGGCAATTGCAGCCACTGTCTTTCAAGTCCCATGAAGTGGCACTGCATCATAACCTGCTGCCAGAAATGTATCCCACTGCTCTGTCAAGCTGCGTTCTTCCCTGTGACTACAAATCCAATAGAGGGGCCTGTAGGTTCAACACCCCTCTGGGGAAGCCCAAATATGCTTGCATTTTCCAAAACGCCACTGCACTGTGGACCTGCTGCTGCCCCACATGTCCTGCCACCCTGCAGCTCAGAACATGCTGTGGCCTGAAGCCACATTGGTTCTGTTAGGAATATATCCCATTCCCATGGCTCCGCTATTCTTCTGCTTGGTGTCAGAATGCATGCCTGGAATCTGGGAGCAAGGAGGCTGGTGAGTAACCCTGTCTGGGGTTCATAGTTGTTCACTGGGTATTTGAGTGGCTCTTACCCTGTCCCTCTCCTGGTGACGATTCGATTCCAGGATTCAGCAGCTTCCCCGGTTTCTGGCGTTCTGTTTTTCTGAGTGTCCAAGAGAGGAGAGGAGAGTCTTGCCCAGGGACTTTTAATGGTCCCTGGGTCGTTGGGTGAAACCCAGCAGGTTTGCACCACCTAGATTATTGCTTAGCGTCTTATAATTCTGTGGTGCTATAGCTGTTTTCCCCAAGTTCAAAATGCCTCCTTACAGGCTGCCGCCATCTTGGATCCTCTAACAGAACAATAAGAAAGCTAAAAGGAAAGTCTTACAAGTTAGAATGAATCAAGCCAGAGACAAAAGTTTCAAGTTTTCAAGATAAAATAGAATATTTAAAATGGAATTTCAATGAATAGCAAGAAATAAATCCACACACCTATAGAAGTACCATGTCCAATGTCATTTACACAAGCTTTCAAAATCTTCAAGGTTTTTTTTGATTCAGGGGAAAGAGAAGAATATTTTAGAGACACAATTCAAAAAAAATATAGGAGTTTCAGTCTTTTAAATCCAAATCAATAATATACTCACTCTGTGTAGTTCTGGTTTAAAATAATCATATCCTTTAACACCTTTTGGTTTTGGACATCCAGTCAATTGAATGTTTTTAGGTTTTCTCTGTAACATAAGGATGGTTGTACAAATTCTTCAGGACTCTTAGAAGTTGAGAATAGTTTTTTCTAGGTCTGTAAAGAATTGTGTTGGTATTTTGATAGGAATTTCATTGAATCTATATATTGCTTTCTGTAGGATGGCCATTTTTATTATGTTGATCCTACCTATCCATGAGCATGGGTGATCTTTCCATCTTCTGATGTCCTCTTCAATTTCTTTCTTCAAGGACTTGAAGTTCTTGTCATACAGAACTTTCACTTGCTTGGTTAGAGTTACCCCCAGGAATTTTATATTGTTTGGGGCTATTCTGAAGGGTGTTGCTTCCCGAATTTCTTTCTCAGCCCATTCTTCTTTTGTATAAAGATGAGCTTATGATTTTTTAAAATTAATTTCATACCCATTCACCTTGCTGAAGTTGTTTATCAGTGGAATTTTGGAGTCACTTATGAATACTATCACATCATCTGCAAGTAGGTATAATTTAACTTCTTCCTTTCCAATTTGCATTCCCTTGATCTCTTTTAGTTGTCTTACTGCTCTAGCTAGAACTTCAAGTACTATGTTGAAGAGATAAGGGAAGAGGGGGCACCTTTGTCTTGTCCCTTATTTTAGAGAAAATGCTTTAAGTTTCTCTCCATTTAATTTGATATTGGCTTCCAGCTTTTTGTATATTGCCTTTATTATTTTTAGGTATGGTCCTTGTATGCCATCTCTCTTTAGGACTTTAGCATGAAAGAATGTTGAATTTTTTGAAATACTTTTCAGCATCTAGGAAGATGAACATGTGGGTTTTTTCCTTTCAGCTTGTTTATATGGTGAATTACTTTGATGGATTTTTGTATGTTGAACCACCTCTGCATTCCTGGGAAGAAACCTACTTGGTCACGGTGTATGATACTTTTGATATATTCTTGGATTCATTTTGTAAGTAATTTATTAAGTACTTTTGTGTCTTTGTTCATGTGTGGGGGCTGGTTCTCAATGTGTCTCCCAGAGCTCAACCCTTCCTGTTGTGTCCCAATTTGCAATTCACATGAGAGTTTGAGGAAGGATGTGTTATTCCAGCCTGCAGTTTCCTGAGATTCAGCTGGTCTTCTTAGTGATGTTCTTGGGGGTTGGCAGGCTGTAGGCTAGAGCTACAACTCCCCTATAGCTTATTTGTCAGGATTGTGATCATGGTCCTCTCAAGCTGCTCTTAGGGGGTTATTAGATTCAAAGTGTGCCTTATACCCAGAAGCACTGTGGTCTGGTACAGCCCATGTCACCCAAGCAGTGCGCAATGATCCAGGGTTGTTTCACTGCTCCAGAGTCAGAGCTCTCTTTGTTGTAGCCTGGGTATTTGGATGAGGGGGAAGGCAGGTTCCATCAGGGAATTCTGATGTGGGATTCTCACCATGACTACACTGCTTGGATTCAGGGAAGCTCAGCTGACTTTTCCTGGCCAGAATCACTATGCTCCAGTCTAGCTTGCCTGCGCTGATATGGCTTCTGGCAGTTTTCCTGTGGCTAGTGTATCAGGACTGTGGTTGTGGTCCTTCCATGCTCTTCTCCAGGGATTTCAGGATCACCCTGTTCCTCTCTACTAGAAGTTCTTTGGTTCAGTGCAGCACACAATAGTTCAGAACTTTCTTAATGCTCAGGACTGAGATCTAGATGCTGAAGACTGAGGCAGTAGATGGAAAGCCCTGCCAAAGTGGGTGCGGTCAGGGAGTTCCAATATGGAGTTCACAAAGTGGCTAAAGCACTAGGACTCAGGGCGGATCTCAGCAGCCTTTTCCCTTTCCAAGGCACTGTGTTCCAGAGTAGTCTGTCTGGGTCAGTGGGGGTTCTAATAGAATCCTTGTAGCTAGGGTGTTAGGACCGTGGGTATGGACCTCCCAAGCTACACCTAGGGGGTCCCAGGATCAGCCTGTGCCTCTGTGTCAAAAGTTCTGTGGTCCAGAGCTGCCTGCCCCCTCTGGCAGCACGCCACAGTCCAGGACCGCTTCAATGCTCTGGGTGGAGATCTAAATGCCCTGGACTGAGGGTGTAGACTGAGTGCCCTACTGAAGTGAACACAAGCAGCGAGTTCCAATATGGAGTTCACAGGGTGTCTACCACTCTTGGATTCAGCGAATCTCTGCCATATTTTCCCAAGCCTGCATGGGTTGGCAGGAGCTTCCACCAGACCCCCTGTAGCTAGGGTGTCAGGATTGTGGCTATGGCCCCCCCCCATCACCTCTCAGAGGACTCTTAGAGCCAGTATGTACCTCTCAGTTTGAAACTAAGTGAACTGGTGCAGTTTGGTTTCTCCCAGTGCACACAGTGATCCAGCACTGCTTTACTGCTCTGGGCTGAGATGTAGATGCTGTACCCTAATGCACAGATGGGAACCCAGCCAAGAGGCCAGGCATGTGGGGGGCAGGGAGTTCCAATATGTAGTCTATATCATGTCCACAGTGCAACTGGGCTCAGCTAAGCTTAGTGCTTCCAGCTTGATCCCCCATTTACCAGTCAGCCAGAGGATGCCATGCTGGATATCCCAGGGAGAATTGCCCTCAATCTTACCGTGGTGGCTCTGCTGGTCTTACCCTGGGTATCAGAAAGCCTGCATGGATGCTGTGGACTCAGGAAACCCAGAAGGACCTCTGTTTGGATGTTAAAATCACCAGCTGGTGTCCTGAAATGATGAGATCTGCTGTCTCTTCCACTGTGGCGGGAAGTACTCTGTGTCCTGTGTCTGGCAACTCTGATCCTCCAGTGTCTATATTTCCAGTATCGAGTTCCTTACTTCTAAAAGAACAAGGATTTCGTAGGAATTTGAAAATACTTTGAGTATGTATGGTGCCTTTAGGATTTTTAAAAATTGGTTTCTAAACCATAAAGAGGGTACAAATTTTTCAAATCATAGTTAGCAGTATTAGCACATTATATAATTTCTTATCACTAACAATTTAATTTTAATCCTTCAGATATGGTAGACTGAAGAAAATTTCATGCAGATAGTCATTATTTAAAATATGAAACTTGTGGCATTTACAATAGTGATTCAACTACTTAGTCTCTATTTTATGGAAAATATCATCTTCTGGGCATATGAATCCTAATTATAATTATCAGTAGAGAGCAATGTATGTCTGATATTATTATAGCAGTTATATTTCTAGGAACAGAACATGGAGTTTAAAATGTTCTTAGTGTCACAATTTTTTTATGTCAAGGCCTATAAGGTAGTCTAAAGTCTAAAGTGAAGACAAGGCTTTAAAAACATCACATTGTGCAATATTAAGAAGTCAAAGTAAAGTGCTGACAACTTCCTAGTGCACCTTTCTTGCACCCTAGAGGGAAATCCCATAGACTTATGGTGACTTCAACACCAGCTGCTTATGACTTGCAAGATCAAAGTACCTATTTCTATTGTGTAGGTGACTCTTCTGCTGTGAACTCATACAGTCTTTACTTTAGATGCAGACTGAGTAATTTGGTCTCATGTACTTCTGGCATGCTCAAATTCTCTATATAGCCAAAATGATCTTGAACACTTATCCTCCTGACTCTTCCCCTCAAGGTCATTACAATCACAGGAATGTCATGGAGCTTTTTGTCATTATATTTTATTCTAAAACTTTCTGCATGTTTACAAATGCATGTTTACAAAGGATTGTGATTCTTGTCACCCTCCCATTAATTTTTTTTGTCTTCTTCTAATCTCAGTAAAAATTTCCTCCTTTCCAACCATATTTATTTTTATTTTCATGTATTTTTATTGTTGCCATAGAGTTTATTTAGGGTTGCTTGTATGTGGATAAAGTGTCATGTACTGTAGCATGAGCAACTTACCACAGCCTACTCCACTAAAGTAAACAAATCTGCTCACTCCCTTCAAAATTTAACTACTAATAATTCCTCAGAAAAGGATGAGGATTCATGAGGTCCTTACTATACATTATATACTGTTGAAATGCACAGTCTTCTGAAACCAAAACTTTGTTAACAAATATATTTATTAATAACTATAAACACCTATTATCTAACGACTAACCCTAATAATAGCTGTAAACACCAATCACCAAATAAGCAACCATAACTTTTTAGAAGGATACAGCCTCTGGGGCAGGTCCTCAATCATAGGTCCTTTAGGGCACTTGTTCAACAGTTCTTCAGGAACACCTCATGCAAAGGTCCTTTAGGGTAATCGGCTATTGCTTGCTATGGCAGCTTCACTTTAAATGAGGCTTGAGGCCTTCATCACTCTGGGTGCCTCAGCTGTCTGTATGCTAACTTAGTCAGTTTGTCTTATTCATTCAGCCACTCTGCCATAGTCATCAGAGCTGGACAGTCAGCCACAGTTATATAAAGGCCTATGTGTAAACTAGTTGAACCCTTCAGGATAAGTGCTGTCATGGGGTTTAGTCCTTAGCTTTGTGACCTTGCTAGCTCATTCTCTGCTCACTTGTTTCTTCACACCTAAGGTCCAAGGCTGTCCTCCCACAGGCTTAGGTCTGATTTTATTTTTAAAGCTCAGTTTGAGGTCCGCTCTTTGGTCAGTCTGTTTTTGCCCCACCAGATGAAACATGGTGTCTCATATGACCATCTTTAGTGCAAGAACCTTGGGCTTCACCCTTACATCCTTAAATATGGTCTTGTCCCCTTGGTTTCAGCCTAATCTGGGGTCTTTTCATTTCCTAACAGCTAAAAGCAATACCAAACCAGTAACCCCTTTTCAGTCCATATGCTGACATGCCAGGTGGCCACAGGTGCCAAGCTGATCTTCCTGTCCCTATTAAAAGACTTTCCTTCAGAAGTCCCCACATATTCATTAAATCAAACTCCCATTATCACAGATATTGTTCATATATCCAGAGCTGCTGTGAGTTCATAATTTCAGAAACCATGCCATGTCCAGAAGGAAGCATTTCATTGTACTACTTTTCATTATCAGTTTTTACAAGTATTGAACCCAGAATTGTGTCTGTGTTAATCAAGTCTTCTACAAATTGAGCCATAACCCTAGTTCCTCAGTTGTCTTTTTAGAAGGACTGAGAAGTTTTTGCAGCAAGCCTTATTTTCATAACCTAATTTAAGCTTCGTTGTATCCTAATTGTTAGCAAGTAAGGGTGTTAGACATAAGAGATACACATTCGTCAGATGTAGTTGTGAATACCTGTAATTTCAATATTAAGAGGCAATCAGATTACACACCCCAAAATCATAAACTGCATAGTATCACCTGGGCTCCATATTCCAGCACACAACCTCAGCAAAAGACCTCTGCTTTCCTGGAGGCTATGCTGGTTCTAGGGACCCCAGAGGCAATATTGGCATCCAAAGCCCCAGAAGTTACACAGGCCACAAAAAAAACAAACAAAACCAAAAACAAAACAAACAAACAAAAAACGGGGAGACACTCGATTGGAGTTGAAGACTCACTGGTCACCAGAATTCCAGAAATTACAGGCCAGAACACCCCAGAAGACTGAGAGGAAGCAAAAACCAAGGAAAATAACATCCCCAAAATATCTATCTTTATCAAAGATAAACTCATAAGTCAGCACTCTCTGTTCAATGGAAGAAATAAGAAAGTAAAGGCTTTCTAGAATTCAACAAAAATGAATGTATAAAATACCCAGACTTAAGGGACACAAAGAAACTAGTGTTAAGAGGAAAGTTCATAGCATTATGTGACTTCATAAAGAAATTATCCAGATCTCATACTAATGACTTAATACCACACCTAAAAGCTCTAGAACAAAAAGAAGCAAAGGCACCGAAGAGGAGTAGATAGCAAGAAATAATGAAACTCACAGCTGAAATTTACAAAATATAAACAAAGAGAACAATTCAAAGAATCAACCAAAAAAAATTAGATTTTGGGAAAATCAACCAGATATACTAACTCTTAGGGAAACATATATACAAAACATAGTATACAAAAGTGACTCCAAAAACTCTACCAGAAACTCCTACAGCTGACAAACACCTTCAGTGGAGTTACTGGATACAAAATTAACTTAAAAATATCAATAGCCCTTCTATATACAAACAATAAGCAGGTTGAGAAAGAAATTAGAGAAACATCACCCTTCACAATACCCACAAATAGCAGAAGATATCTTAGTGTAACTCTAATCAAGCAAGTGAAAGACCTGAATGACAAGAACTTGAAGTCTTTGAAGAAAGAATTTGAAAGAGATATCAGAAGATGGAAAGATCTCCCAGGTTCATGGACCAGTTGGATTAACATATTAAAAATGTCCATCCTACCAAAAACATTCTACAATTTCAGGGAAATAACCATTAAAATTCCAACACAATTCTTATAGACCTTGAAAGAACAATATTCAGTTTCATAGGTTAAAAACAAAAAATCCAGGATAGCAAAAATAATCCTGCACAATAAACAATTCCTGGAAGTATTGTCATCCCTGATTTCAAGCAGTACTACTACAGAGGAATAGTAATTTAAAAAACATGATTTGCCATAAAAAAGACAGGTTAATCAATGGAACCTAATTAAAGACCCAGAAGTAAATTCACAGACCTATGGACACTTGATTTCTTACAAAGTAGCCAAAATTATCCAATGGAAAAAAGAAAGCATCTTCAACAAATTGTGCTGGTCTAACTGGATATCTGCATGTGGAAAAGCACAAATAAGATCATATTCATCACCGTATATGAACATCAAGTTCAAGTGAATCAAAGACCAAGTTACACTGAACCTGATTTAAGAGAAAATGGAAGGATTTAACCTTCAACTCACTGGCACAGTAGACAACTTCCTGAACAGAATACCAATAACACAGATATTAAGTTAACAATTGATAAATGGGAGCTAATGAAATTGAAAATCAAGGCAGAATACAAGATCAACTGGTCAAAACAGTAACCTATAGAACTAGAAAAGATTTTCACCTATTCCTCATATGATAGAGGGCTAATAATCAAAATATCTAAATAACTCAAGACACTAGACATCAACAAAAACAAATAATTCAATTTTTTAAAAAAAGCATGGTACATATCTAAACAGAAAATTCTCCACAAATGACTCTCGAGTGACAGAGAAGCACTTAAAAAATGTTCAATACCCTTAGTCACCAGGGATTTCAACTACTTTAGATTCCATCTTTCACCTGTCAGAATGGCTAAGATCAAAACACAAGTGACAACTCATGCTGACAAGGATGTGGAATAAGGGGAACACTTCTCCATGCTGTTGGGAGTGTAAATTGTATAGTCACTTTGGTAATCAATTTGGTGTATTCTCAGAAAATTGGGAATATGTCCACTTCAAGACCCAGCTACACAATGGATGCTCTACCATAGTGCTAGGACATTTGTGCATCTGTGTTCAAAGTAGCTTATTTGTAGTAGCCAGAAACTGGAAACAGCCTTGATGTCTCTCAACTGAAGGATGGATAGAGAAATTGTAGTATATTTACACAATGGAATACTACTCAGCTATTAAAAATAATGACATTATGAAATTTACAGGCAGATAGATGGAACTAGAAAATATCATCCTGAGTGAGGTAACCCAGATTCAGAATGACAAACATGGTATTTACTCACTTGTAAGTGGAGATTAGCAGTAAAGTAAAGGATAATTATGCTACAAAAGAAGCTAAATAACAAGGAGGGGTCAAAAAGGGGATATCTAATGTCACTCACTGAGAAGAGGAAATAGAGTAGAAATTGTCGGTGGACCAGGGAAGGGGACTGGAGTGGTATGGAGTTGAGGTTGAAAACCAGAGAGAAGAGGTGAGGAAAGGATAGGATAGAGAGTACTGGTGGAGACAACTTTAATCAGGTGGGGGGGGGGGCTCTGTGGGCAGAGCTAGAAACCTAGGGCAATGGTAACTCCTAAGAATCTCTGATGGTTACCCTAGCTAAAATTTCTTGCAATGGAGGATATGGAACCTGAACCAGCCATCTTCTATAACCAGGTAAGAATGTCCATGGGGGGATTGGGACAGCAACTAAGCCACAAAACTTTTGCCCTACAAAGTTTTCCTGCCTACTAGTTGTACGGTACCAAAAATGTAACATAAAATGAAAGAATAGCCAACCAATGACTGGTCAAGTTTGAGACCCATGCCATGAGAAGGAACCCACCCCTCACAATGTGAACCATAGTTTGCTATACTTGCAGACAGGAGCCTAGGATAGCTATCATCAGAGAGGTTTCATCCAACAGCTAATGGAAATAGATTCAGAGACCCATAGTCAAACATTGGGCAGAACATGGGGAATTCTGCAGAAGAGGGGGAGGTACCTTCCTATGAACCAGAGGGGTCAAGGATTATAACAGTTTTGCAGCTTGGTCTTCAGGTGGGACACACAACAGTGGAAGCAGGGGCTGCCTTTGACTTCTGTCTGTCTTTGGGACTCTTTGTCCCTATGGGCTGCCTATTCTAACCTCAATTGGAGAACAGGCACCTCTTCTTATTGGTTGATATACATGAAGCCTCATCTTTTCTGAAGAGAAAGGGAGGAGGAATGGATGGGCAGGCAAAGATGGGGAGAAAGACCTAGGAGGAGAGAAAAGGGGAAAGTGGGGTTGGGATGTAAAGTAAATGAATAAATTAGTTAATTATAATAATAAAAAATAAACAATCTCTTGAACATAAAACTTTAACAATATGTAATTTATAACATAATCCGATTACCAAATCCTTAATCTACCTGTTCTTAATTTGTATGTTCTGATAAATAATTTTAGTTTAGTGAGAGGGTTATGATATTTTGTACTTAATAACAACAAAAATTTATCTTAATAAATTCATACAAATGATATGTAATGAATTAAATTTATTCACAACATATGAAGTAAATTTTAATAATAATATATCTGACCAAACTGTACTTTTAAATTGCATTATATTAAATCTTTTTAAAATTATTTTGTTTTTAGAAATTCAAATTCCTTCCATTTATCCTGAAGTTGTCAAAATCCATCCCATTAGACAGTAAACAGCAGAAGCTCGCAAAGACAAAGAAAGATAGAACATATATATATATAATATATGTTTATATATATATAGAATTGTTTCAGCTAAAGTTGATGTTATGGGGCAGGCTAAAGTTATATAAAATGTGATGAATATCCCATTACTGGCTTTCAGCAGTTGAATTAGAGGTGACTGTTTTCCATGTTTCTTTGTAAGATGCTGTATATTAGCTTTACCTGCCAAGAGGTTGGATTTCATGACAAATGTTTAATAAACCCTGAAGTCTTTCAGGCTGAGGCTTTAGGGATTGTTGTATTTTCCATTTGCTTTTGTTGAAACCATAATAAAGACAGGTCTCAGTAGTGTGGCAGACACACACTGGGATGAGAATGGCTGTTTAGAATTGTTTATTTTCACAATGAGTACATGAATTTATATTTCAGATTTATATCATTCAGACTGTGTCATAAAATATACATAAGTGGCCAAAAATGGTTCACAAGATTGAAAAAAGCATATAAGTCTGTTGGCCTGTTGGGTCAATGTACAGACCTCCTTTGAGGAGATAAAAAGATATGGCTAATTTTTAGAATATACTCATCTTTCAAGAATGTACAAATGGGGTCTAGAAACACAGATATAAGTGAAGCAGGAGACGAAAATATGGCAATAAATATTTTTGTTCTCTCTCTGTGTGTGTGTGTGTGTGTGTGTGTGTGTGTGTGTGTGTGTGTGTGT